>JAOUQZ010000044.1:2086261-2105033 GCA_028564935.1 Neosilurus hyrtlii | reverse complement strand
GCTCGCCAGGCCATCGCAGGGCCAACAGTCACACAACTATTCGCACTCACACTCACACCTAGGGGTGATTTGGAACAACCAGTTAGCCTACCGTGCATGTGGGAGGAAACCAGAGTACCCGGAGGAAACCCACACAAGCACAGGGAGAGCATGCAAACTCCACACAAAAATGTCCGAGCTGGGAATCGAACCCAGGACCTTCTTGCTGTGAGGCGGATGTGCTAACCACTGCGCCACCACGCACGCCCGCACGCACACACACATATATATATATAAATTACATAACTAAAAGTCTAGAGTTCCATGAAATTTAAAGACAGAAAATGTTAAAGCTGAGCTAGTTCAGGATTTAAATGTCATGCAGACCTGTGTGAAACCCTTCTCAGCCAGCTCATGGTGAAGCCTGTTGAGTGCCAGCTTCCCTGCCAGGATGCCTGACTGGAGGTTCACCTCCACAGGAGATGATAGCGGGGCATCCGGGTTCCATCTGGTGTACAGACGCTCCTCTGTGATTACGGAAATCTGGTGCAAAATATACATACAGGATTTTGATCTGGATTTCGGTTAACAAATTTACTTTGAGGCCAAAACAATTCTCTATTCAGATATCAACTCGGGACAACTGTTGACAGGTAAAGTCTGCTATATTTATTACCTGATGAGGAACCAGCTCGTCATATCCTCTAGTACTTCCAGTGGCACAATGTGCCATCGATACGATTGCTGAGTTAGGGAGACAGTCGTACACAGATCGAACCTTTGGCCAATAAAAAGAAGATATTCAGACAAGAATGCAATCTGTTCGCTGTGTTTGTATTTTGCGAAACTGTTCCACATTTGGTCAAGCAATACTACAATTTTTAGATATTTACTAACCTTGACAGGACACTCATTGTCATGGCTAACATCAAGGAACATTGCATGTGCTATGCCTGGAACCAAAGGCCTTACATTGGGCTGGAAGAAGGAGCCAACAGGTTCTCCGCCAAAGCGATACACCAACCTGCCTTCCTCGTGACTGTCCCCTGCACTCATTGCCTCTAGAGCAAAACATGGTCATCATCAGAGATAGCTAATACTAGTCAACTAATTGAGTTTCATTTGAGTGGATGGCCTGATGGTTAGAATATTTCATGATTACAACGTTGAGCTCTAAGCTGATTCTGCTTTTCCCACATAGTTTGGTGCAATCTATTTTTATCCACCTCGTCCTGCTAATCAATGCTCTATTAGCACCATACTTGTCTAGATTAGGTATATGCAGTTGGGAACTGGTGCGGCATGGTGGCGTTGTGGTTAGCACGTCCACCTCACAGCAAGAAGTCCCTGGGTTCGAGTCACGGGCTCGGCGATGGGGTATCTGTGTCGTGTTCGCATGTTCTCGTGTTCTCAATGTGCTTTGCATAAGTTTCCTCCAGGTATTCCGGGTTCCTCCCACAGTTCAAAGACATGCACATTAGGTTAACTGGCTGTTCCAAATTGACCCAAGGTGTGTGTGTGTGTTTGCCTGCGATGGTCTGGCGAGCTGTTCAAGGTGAACTCAGCCTTCACACATTGCTAGCTTCAAAGAGACACAGGGACACAGAGTCTGACCTCCAAGTGGAGCCCTACCAAATGGTTCGCACGTTACATGGGGCATCCCAACAAAATGGAGGAACAGTTCAAGCTTTTGATAGAACATGCAAGAGCACAATGGATATCAATCAATAAATGAGCAGAAATATTTAACACCAGATTTAACATCATGCATAGACAAAGTGTGTTCCCAGGTTTTCACAGTACCTCTGATGAGACTTGTAATCCCCAGGCAGTTAACAAAGGTGTTGTCAAGCTGGTCACTACTTGTAAAGAGCTCAGCTATCACGTACAGATTGGGTCTGACTGCCCGGGCAGCAGCTAACATTGCCTAGAACACAACACACAAAACATACTGGGTTCATAATGCGAGTCCCAATGCAGTGCTTATGCATTTACTGTAAAGTTCCTTCACGTCTCCACCTCGGAAGTACAACATCCCCTGCAGTTCCTGCCGAAATCCTCCATGTTTACAGTTTTCCCCTGACATGGACCCTCCTCCACTCATAATTTTTGTAGGTGACCATGATAATAGTGGGCCAAGGACACGCACAGTAAAGCCAGCGTGCCGCCCTACCCGTGTTTATATTTAAAGTTATTGACTGTAGAGGTTCTGGGGGAGCTGTGGTACGTGTCGTTTAATTGTTCAGATCATCTTGAAACTCTGTCTGAATCCCCTGAGGAAGCTTGATAAGTGACAGTCATGATAAAAACATACTGTTTTTCGTGGCAGGCCACAGGGTGGCGTTGTGGTAAGCATGTCCACCTTATAGCAAGAAGGTCCTGAGTTCAAGTCCCGGTCTCAGCAAGGGAGTTTATGTGTGGTGTTTGCATGTTTTTCACCATACTTGTGGGGGTTTCCTCCGGGTACTCAGGTTTCCTCACGCAGTCCAAAAACATGCACATTAGGCTAATTTGCTGTTCTAAATTGCCTCTAAATGTGACTGTGAATGGTTGTGTATGTGTGTTGGCTCCCGATGGACTGGTGACTTGTTCAGGGTGTACGCCCCCTTTACCCAGAGTCGGCGGAGATAGGCTAGTAGGATAAAGCGGTTTGGTGAATGAATTTTTTGGTGGTGTGAGAGAGTTTGTAATTTTGTTTTACATGTATTAAATCTTAACATGCACTATACATAATAATAAATAATGTTCTTGTTATTTGGGTATGCTCTAAGAAGTTGTAAAATCTCACCTCAGCCACATGTAGGGGTGTGGAATGGCAGTTGTCCAAACGTACACCACAAAAGTGTCTGGCCGTTATCTCTGTGTATTTTTTCATGTGCTCCCACAGATAGGGGCAGTCCTCGGGTTTACTGCCATAGCGGAGCTTCACACTGTCACTCCAACACACCAGCTCTCTCCTTAAGTAGATATTAGAACCTGAGAGAAGGAGTAATCAAAAATTTCAATACAAATATCTTAAGATAATGCCAATTTAGACCAATATTCCAGTTCCACTGGTCATATGAGGGAAGGGGGGGGTCCTTCTGACCAGTCCTGGTTATTGGTGATTTATACCACGAGTGGGTCTGGACATTGCATTTCACCTGGCTCTGCAAAATTCCTGAGAGGGTCATCAGCCATCACCCATCCATTGTGAGCTTGGAGGTGACACGCATCATCTGCATTCTGGAGCAGGAGCTCCTCCTTCTCAAGTGACATGTCTTCAAATGGGAAGGTGAAATATCTGGAGGGAAAAAAACAACCCAGATTTATTCAGACTTGTTCAAATCATCGTTCTAAGCAATGGCACCGCAAATCAACCAACACAACCCCATACCTTGGCACCAAGGGATGTTCTTTGGTCACTGAGCCAAGTTTGGGACCATTGGCTGCAAGACGCTCATATCTCATAGTCTCCACTATGCAGTTAACAGCCTGAAGTAAAAACATGAGGATATCGTCTTCGACATGTTGCATGGACAGTTTTGCACAGATTTATAAAACGAGTGAAGCCGGGCAAACCTTCTCATGATGGAGGTGCATTTCCTTATAGCACTCCGTGTTCAATTCCTCTAAACTCTTCTTGAACAAATCACAGCATACTTGTATGGCTGATAGGCCGTTCCTGTTAATTATAAAGATCTCATGTTTCAAATAAAAAGGAATGTTCAAGCTCAGTAACTGGCATGACTTTAAGTTAGCTGCCACGTTTTAGCCAGGTCAGTTAAGTTACCCGCTTTAAAGCGTTTAACATGGTTGGGGCATGTTGCAGGCATATCTCTGTCACGTTTATCTCACCGACTACTCCACTGGGAACTAGTGATGGGATGCCTGATTCTTTTAACTAAATCCATTCTTTCGGTTCGTCTGACTGTAGAGAATCGATTCATTTGATTCACCATAAACAAACTAAACAAAAAAAAAAAAAAACTGCCAGGCTCAAACCAGCATCACCGGGTTGCAAGTCATAGCGTTAACTTACTGAGCTATTTACACTGTTTTATGAAGAGCCAAACATTCAATTTCTCTTATCTATTTTTTATATCTATTAATAATCTAGTTTGCAAATTACAAAACGTAACAAAGATTTTCCACTAGTATATCAACATTCACTGAGTGATCCAGCGAGTTGGTGGTTCGTGAACGATTCGCGATATGATCAGAGATCTTCATGATGCACAGAGCGTCTCACATAGCACTTCCACCTCCACCGGCTTTGAGACTTAATGAGTGATTCAGACTACTTTATGTGATAATAGAAAGTTATGTTAGCAACGCGCTGGTGAATCAATTCAGTTGCAGTTGTGAATCGATTCAACTCATTCACTAAATAATCAATTCTTTTTTAGCAATTTGTTTGCGAATCACCCATCACTACTGGGAACCAATAGGATGCTGTTGCCCAGGTAGGCAATGCATGCGCTGGTGGGATGAAGTCACAAGGGATCTACAGGAGGTCGACATATCCTTTAAGGAGGCAGTAGTGGCGACCCAAGATAGGAAACTATGGTGATCTTTTGTGTCCCCCACGGCAGCAAACTATCCAACTAACCAACAATTAAGTCTCTGGAAGAGAAACACATGTGACCAGGCAGCACTCTGGGGCTTTCACCCCTCATTAGTCAACTAATTGAGTTTCACTTGAGTGGATGGCCTGATGGTTAAAATATTTCATGATTACAACATTGAGCTCTAAGCTGCTTCTGCTTTTCCCACATAGTTTGGTGCAATCTATTTTTATCCACCTTATCTTGCTAATCAATGCTCTATTAGCACCATGCTTGTCTAGATTAGGTATATGCAGTTGGGAACTGGTGTGGCATGGTGGCGTTGTGGTTAGCACGTCCACCTCACAGCAAGAAGGCCCTGGGTTCGAGTCACGTTCTCAATGTGATTTGCATGAGTTTCCTCCAGGTATTCCGGGTTCCTCCCACAGCTCAAGGACATGCACATTAGGTTAACTGGCTGTTCCAAATTGACCCAAGGTGTGTGTGTGTGTGTTTGCCTGCGATGGTCTGGCGAGCTGTTCAAGGTGTACCCTGCCTTCACACATTGCTAAATGCAAAGAGACACAGGGACACAGAGTCTGACCTCCAAGTGGAGCCCTACCAAGTGATCCGCAGGTTACATGGGGCATCCCAACAAAATGGAGGAACAGTTCAAGCTTTTGGAACTGTTTCGAGATTAGGAATGGTCGGTGGAACCATCATCAACACCAGCAACTTGTCTGTGAACAAAGCTGACCGAAGATCGGATTGTCGACTTCACAACTGTTAACATTGTGGACTCTCTGTGCATTACTGATTCAGTCAATACAGCAAACACCATACACAATCTCAAGAACATTTTTTTTGCATGGGGGTGAGCATAAAACATGCAAGAGCACAATGGATATCAATCAATAAATTAAAATATTTAACACCAGATTTAACATCATACATCCGGGGCTTTCACCTTGCTAGTGGAATTATACCTATTTATATATTAAACTAGAAGTTCTCATGGAGAAGTGGAGTGCTGTGAGAGGCAAATAATCCAAGTCTATATAGCCTGCTTGTATGCATTTGGTTAATCTCTCCAGGCCCATTAATTCCTGAATGGAAGCTACTGAGCCCAAACAAAGTGACCCTCTCAACCTTCCTATAACTGTGCCATGCATGCGCTACCACATAAGTCGAGTCGCCCATGGAATTCTGGGAGGGCTACCGAGCCCAACCAAATGTTTGCTTTAGTGTCCAGGCGGGAAAGCACAATTATCGCTGCGCTCAGCCTCACAGCAATTAGTCATGCATCCGAAGAATAACTTGGCTTATAATTCTTGTTGATGAGCACTTTGTTATTAATGAGTGCTTAATTGCGTTTATTCCAATGCAGAAGCTAAAAGGTTGTGAATTCCGCCAATCCTTGACGCATAGGCAATCCATCCAATCCCATTTGCTCTTTGTGTACCGACACTTGAGAAGCTGACACATTTTACTTCAGAAAACGTACGTGTGCCTGCCAAAGATATCCAGTGCCACCATCATGTCCACAGAGTTGCCGAAGCGTTTGAACTGAGGATCCTGTATAATCTTCAGCTTCTGTTTTTTCTCCATTTCTGTCCCAACTGTTTTGCCATCTATGGCACAAGAACACAAGTGAAAGTGATACACTGAACTTTTACACCCGCAACTACGATGAGATGAGACACTCACTGGCCTGCAGAAGTTTATTAAACTGCTCCACGGATCTTTCCACGTCCACCTGGAGAAACTCCCAGAGCTTCAGTTGAGGAAAAACCTCCTGCCACAAGAGTTCACGGAGAGTCTGGAGACAGAAAGTGTTTTTCATTTTCAGTGATTTTCAATTATATTGGCTATATATTATAATAATACTGATACTAGGCTATGAACAAGGCCAGTCAGTTTTGGCGATCAAATCTTGACAGAAAACTTGAGGGTGATTGAGGTGCCTATTTTGTGTAGGCCCACTCTGTATGTCCACCCAACTCACATTGAGCTGCTTGTCATCCTCAACCAGGGCTGGTAGGCCTCGGTCACAGTATTTTCCTTTGGCAATGTCACAGCTGAAGTGCCAGAGAGCTCGATCCAGTATCCAGGCTGGTTTTAAGTGCGGAGAATTTGCCAGGTTGTAGCCACACTCAGGATGGAGTCTGAGCCATTCACTGTTAACGGCTACTCAGCAGAAGAAGAAAAGGAAAAAAACACAGAAAAGAAGAAAAGACAGTGCAGTTTATATAGACAGGACAAAATAGATCTAGTCTGAGAGTACACTCAATCTGGTCAACAATGGGTGGGGCATGTAGAAATCGGTGCTTATCCAAGTGACAGTTAGCCGTTAGCTAGCACGTTGTGTGCTATGATCTTTAACAGCTTCCAGAGAAGCATTCAGCATTTTCTTGTAAAGAAAATATATACAGGAATTATCCACGGGAATGAAGGGTGTTCAAAGTGAACGAGAAATACTCGTTGAAAAGTTCATGCATGTCATGGAAGGGGAAACAAGCCGAAAGATACCAAAACGCTGACAGACACCTGAAGTGACTTTTAAAGGGTTCAAGTCCTGGGATCGGTGATTTTTCCTGTGCTTGCGTAGGTTTCCTCGGGGTATTCTGGTTTCCTCCCAGAATTTAAAAGACATGCACATTAGTCTAATTGCCCCAACTTGTGAGTGTTAATGGTGAATGTGTCAATTTCTGAGTGTGTGTGTGTGTGTGTGTGTGTGTGTTGGCCCTGCGATGGACTGGCAGGCTGTTCAGGGTGTACCCTGCCTTCACCCAGAGTCAGCTGAGATTGGCTCCATCCTCCCTCTGACCCCAACAAAGGATAAAGTAGTTCTGTTTGGCCAAAACTGCCAAACCGCTTACTCCTTAATAGGGTTTCGTGGAGGCTGGAGCCTATGTCAGCCGACACTGGTGAAGGATGGGTACACCCTGAACACACACACATACAAACACCCATTCACAGTCACACTCACACCAAGGGGCAATTTGGAACAGCCAGTTAGCTTAATGTGGGAGGAACCCGGAGTACCCAGAGGAAACCCATGCAAGTATGGAGAGAACATGCAAACTCCACATGATAACCACTGCAGCATCATGCCGCTCTTGATATAGGCTTAAGTTACTCATTTGTGACATTATTTTCCAGAGGAAAAAATGTTTTTTGAAATCTTCTATGCATCAGTAACACCTTGTGGAAAGTCAGCATACCTTGCATTCATGTACCATGTGCCATTTTTAGATCTCAACATCCTTTAATCTCTGGTGGAGTTGGATTTCAGGATAAGGGCAAGTGATTGACCTTGTGAACGCTCGCTTTGACACGTCGTTCAGTAGGGTTTTTTTAACCTCAGCTAAACTGATATGGATTTATCGTAACATAGATTTCAGACAGATGTTCCTAATGGGTTAAAAGTGTATGTTTTGGTTTACATTCTTTCCTGTATTTAATTTTTTTAAAAAGTTAGTTATTTCATTTATGCTTTATTTACTCGTACTTTAGAGGCGGGTTACAGTTCTTGTTTTGGGTTGAACGCTCTGTTAAAGATCCTAATTTAGCACGGCCAGCTGTGTTGAAGTACGACTAAAATTAAACTAAACAGATGAGTAGCCCAGCAGGAGCAGGGATGAACTGCTTAATGAAGATAAATGGCTTGCTTAAAATTTGATAAGGAAACGTTTTTGTTTTTTAGCTCCCTCCTAATGATGCTCTGCTTCAAAAGCCAGACCATAATGACCTTCTTAAACTTTCCACCACTATTAACATCCAGATACAGCCACAGGTTCACCATGTTCACTGTATAGGATAATATTTGGCCAGGTATACTGTGTAATGCCATGAATTTCGTAGAATCATAATTCATAATCATAGTTATTAGAATAAAACCATGGCTGCAATAAAATTATTCAGACTGGTTCTGCATTTTAACTATATTAACTAAGGAAGATGGGCTCCCGAGTGGCGCATCATCAAGGGGCACAACTATCAACGCAGAGATCACAAGTTCGAATCCGGGTTGATACAACAGCCATCCATGACCGGGAGCCCATGGGAGCTAATTGGCCAGGCTCTCATGGGAAGGAGTGATGGCATATGTTCACTTCTCTGTCACACACAGCAATCACCAGTCAATCATGGGTGTCTGTGAGATCCTATTTCAGCCAGTATTGGGTGAAGGTGGGGTACACCCTGAACAGCTCGTCAGACCACTGCAGGGCATTGCATTGCAGGAAGTCCCGTGGAAACCCAAAGGACCAGGAACGTGGAAATGCCACGCAGAAACCTGGAACTTTCTTACTGTGAGGCGGACATGCTAACCAGTAGGCCATCATGCCAACCATGTTCCTTTCAGTCATCCTGTGTTTCTTAAGGTCACCCTTGGAAAAAGGGACTGTAGATATCGCCCCATCACACTTAGAGGACAGAATGAAACCCAGTAATGGCAGAGATAATGCTGGACTCTACTTTTAGAGCCAGCCAGTATCAGTGAAATGTCAAAAGATCACACCATTGTCAAGCGCTAGTGGTTCGCCTGCCAGATAGTCAATGTATCATGGTATTCCCGCTGACAGATCACATCAGTCCTCAAAACAGATTGACCTATTTTTCAAGTACAACATCATTCTATCTCCAAAAGGTACACTTCCAAAATTGAAATCAACAAATTAACAGCGACACAGCCTTCAGAATTGCTCAGAGTGTTGAATGAGAATGATGAAACCAGGACAGCTGCCATCTGTGGTTGGATCTGCACAGTGTTCAGCCACCAGCAACCTGTAGCAGAAAAGGTCAGGGTTTTGTTCCTAGAGGATCAAATTTTTCCATGTTGCTGGGGAGAGGAGTAAACTATTTGTTTCCAAATTCTGGGTTGCAGGTCTCAGGGGACATGAAATGATTAGATCCTCCAAGTCCAGTGGCTGCAGAATCATTATTTCCTGATCAATGTTGGCATGATTAAGCCACATACATATTATCCTAATCTTATGTTAAGCATTTGGCAGCATGGTGGTGTTATGGTTACCCCTATTGCCTCACAGCATAAAGAGTGTGGATTTGAACCTTGCAGCTGACCAGGATCTTTCTTTTTCTTTTGCATGTACTCCTTGTGCTTGTATGGGTTTTGTCAGGGTGGACTGGTTTTCTTCTATGGTCCAAAGCCATGTGAATCTGGCTAACTGGCTACCGTTAATTGATTGGCTATTCGCATCTGGGTTGGGCCTGCCATCAATTGGCGACCTATATAGGGTGTATCCTGCCTCTCACCTGAAGTCAGTAGGGATTGCCTCCAGCTCCCCTCACAACCCTGATTGAGTAGATAGTGGATGGATGGATAGATGAATGAATGTCAAGCATTCGTGAGCCAATCTAGTGACACCCAGCACTTGATGGCAAATTACAATATGGAGAAAAGGGCAAACAAAAGTGAAAGTGCAAATCCCGACTCTCTATTTGATTCTTTAACTATAAGTTCGAGTTTGTAGAGAAACAATCAGAGAACAGTAGAGCGTCAGGTTTCGCTAGCTTAGGTCACATTTACGTGTTATCTTCTCAAAGTTTTGTGTGTAAACCATATTTCACCTTATTAAGAATTTGAGTCTCCTAGTTTATGAATATGTTACACAGTAGTCGAGGCTAAAATTATAAGTATCAATGGACCGCCCATCCCTCATTCATCAGGCAAAATTTAAATAAATAATCTTGAGCCATGAGGCAATCACGACAGCTTTGTAGTGGAGCTCCTCAGCAGAGCCTCAAAGACATGCAACATGACTTTGATGGCTGTCCCCTGTCCGTCCGTCCGTCTGTCCCCAATCACTGCCTCAATGCCGATTGGCAACTCAATAAAAAGAAAGGTTCCTCACGTTTCCGGCCCATAGTGCAAAAACACACCAAGTTCCTTTAGATGATTCTAAGAACTGAGCTAAATGCACACATTTTGGGTGTCAGACTGCAAAAGTGCATGCTGCGAGAATGGACCTTTGAGAACTGATGGCACTCATCATGACCCAGACCCCTGACACACATACACACACATACAGTCTTTGTGGCAACACAGAACATGAACTGATTAAACAGATAATTAAACTAACAAGACAGATACAAAGGAAGGCGGGAATCAGCAAGTGAAGGGCGTTGAACAGAGCAACTCAGTGTTAACCTTTCCAGACAGATTTATTTATTTATTTCCTCTTTAAAGGACCCGCAACACTCTTATAACACCAGCCTTGGACACCTATCAGTAGAGAGATATTTATCGATAGCTCTGCCCTAAGCAGTGCCTAAATCTTTATACTACCTGTATGGTTGTACACGACGTCTGTGATGCAAACCATATTCCATTCTTTCCTGATCTTCTCTATCAGGTTCCCCACATCTGTCCAAGTGTAATTCCTTCCCGGTGGGGAGAAATCTGGGTTCAGTTCAAGCTGGTCAGCAATCGAGTAACAGGAACGTGACTCACCCAACTTCTGCAGTGGCGTCAAGTGGATCATGTTGTAGCCTAGAAGGAGAAATGTGCAAATTTCGTACCAAATCTTTGGTTCAGTTGTGCTTTCCACTGCTAAAACCCACCCCGGTAGTCATGCCAGATCAACACACTACTGCTACCAAGAGTAATTCAATATCAGTGTCATTTCAGCATCTTCATACCATATATACTGTTCAGATCCTTACCAGTTTCCTTGGCCACTCTAAGCCGGTCTAGCCATTCATCTAATGGTCCGAGGCACTTAGCCAGGTAAGTCTGAGAGGTTATGCTGTCCAAAGGGAGTGGCTTCCTTTCATTGCCCACTCGTAGCACAGGGTCCACCACAAAATAACCACCACCAGTTTTCTCTTCATCCCTGACAGCAGAACCAGAGATAATGGTAAAATTATTCAGCACTCCCAAGTGTGCTTTTATCATAATAAGCATTTCAGGAACTAGATAAGAGCGTCGAACACCCACCCACAGCCGAAGTAATACTGGTAGGATCCTGCGATCTCAAGGTCCAGTTTGCAATACTTGTCCAAATCATCCTCCTTCCCACTGGGGTTGATCCAGTCGAGGACACGAAACTCACAGCTGTTGAATTTTTGCCGCGGTGCAGGGTAATTGGTGTGGACGTGCACTGTCCTCCCCTGCAAAGTTGGACCTAGTCGGAACTGGAGCTCGTAGCCTTAGTAAAGCAAAGAAACATAAAAAAGAGACACACGCTGTTTATGCTTAATACCGAGAAAGAGATTTTTCACATTTGGCACTTAATGTACTGGTAGAATATTTTTGGCTCTTAACTTGATGATCACCAATTGTTTTTACTTCACCCCATTTATGTTTAACAGTCCAACCAAAGCCTGCTGCTAAACCCATAAGCATTTAATATTCTAGTTCTTCCAGGACTGTACAAATACAGAGGGTTGTGTTTCAAGACTTCAAGACTAAAGACCAATACCTATATCTACTGCAAAAACTATCCAGAGTAATATTAAGCACACTTTTAGAAGGGCTTTGCCATACCTTGCTCCAGGCGAAACAGAGTCTTCTCCAGTCTCTCCATGTCATTGAGAAGGAGCACCCTGGTCTGTCCACGGTTGGAGCATATCGTTCTTTTTTTAGGATGCCCTTTACACGCAACTATGCGTCTGCTACAGCATGATAAAGCAGGACACAAGAGAACAATGTTCTATGCGTTGATTTAGGGAGACACATACAGGACAGTCGTGCAGTTTCACACGTGCCCTTCAAATGTTCATCTTAAAGAGAACGTTAAAGGCAAATTTACAGAAATTTTCATTACAGAAACAGCATTTATCTCAATCAAAACTCTGTCTTAAAGTCTGTCCGTGTGCAAAATCTTAGACCGATAGCTGCTTGAATGCAATCTCGGAATACTGACATCATCAACACCCAAGTTAACATGGAGGAGTTTGGCTTTAAACATCATTTATTTCAGTAATTCAGGTGTTTGGTTTTAAATATATTAATCCTGGTGCAGATAAAGTTCCCATTGCACAGGCAATGAGTTTAAACCAAGTTTTTTTAACACATCCACGGCAAATTTGTTAATAAATGGCACGAAAGAATGAAAATCTTACACTTGTAAATGTAAAGCCCCTATCTCATTTGGGCGATAACACCCGATAACGGCCACGATTCCGTAAATTTTTAGGTCTGTTTCCAAATGTTGTTAGATTACACACAATAATGTACTAATCAGTGACTGTCGCCAACTATCCTCAATTATATTGCTGACAGTCTGAGACCGTTGTGGTCAATCACAGATAGTCGCAGATGGTCGGGGACTTAGTTGCAGACAGCTCAACCTAGTAGCCGACTAGTCACTAAGGACATCACATAGACAGTTTGTGGTTGGTCTGAGACAGTCGCCAACTCAAAAAATCACAGGCAGTCGCCAAAGAATCGCCCAAATGAGATCAGGCCTTTAACTTGGGCCCTGATGACATCATCCATTCTGAGACCAATTTTTTTAAATAACTTGACAACCACAAGCTAGCACGGTAAAAGTTTGCACACAGAAAGGAATGGATTTATTTTTACAAGTGCTGCCTTCCCTTTTAAGGGCATCAAGGGCTGATTGAGTGCTTTATTAAATGCAGCCACTCTTGGAGGGTAAAACCTGCTGAACCTATAGAGAAATTACTCATAGACAGTTCTGGTAGGTGAATATGTGGTGTGCCTAACGTGGAATTTGAATGATAAATGTGTATGTAATTTAAAATTGATGTACCCGAGGAGTTTGCATATTATTCCCGTGCTTGTGTGGGTTTCCTCCAGGTACTCCGGTGTCCTCCCACTGTCCAAAAACATGTGCATTAGGCTTATTGGCTGTTCCAAATTGCCCCTAATCACACCTAGGTGTTGGTTGAAGCCTAATTAGGATGAATGAATGATTATCATTACAGGGCAGCACGGTGGTGTAGTCGTTAGAACATCCACCTCACAGCAAGAAGGTCCTGGGTTCGAGTAATGGACTCAAGTGTTTCTGTGTGGAGTTTGCATGTTCTCCCTGCACTTGCGTGGGTTTCCTCCGAGTACACTGGTTTTCTCCCATAATCCAAAGATGTGCACTTTAGGATAATTGGCTGTTACAAATTGCCCCTGGGTGTGGATGTGAGTGTGAATGGTTGTATGTGCGTTGGCCCTGCGATGGCCTGGTGAGCTGTTCAGGAAGTACCTTGCCTTCACTCAGTATCATGCAGATAAGCTCCAACCTCCCTAATAGGACTGAGTGGGTCAGGAAATGAGTGAGTTAGAGTGAATGTGAATGGATGTTTCAATGTATGTAGGTATGTGTGTGTATTAGACCTGTGATGGTCTGGCGAGCTGTTCTGGGTGTACCTTAGCCTATAGGATTAGAGTGAAGTATTATAATATAACAACATAAAAATAAAAACAACAACAATAATAATAACAATAATAATACATATTTTTGCATCAATTTGTCCATCCCACTTCACCTAATTCTGAAATAATCAACATATCTCATGTTACTTGGAATTATTTCTACTTAAGTCTAATATATCAGACACATCAAGCAATTTATATATATATTACTACTGTAATATACAGATCATTACCGTAATATACAGATTATGTGCATGACATCTGATTACAAGAGTTATACAACCTAAGAAGCCTCGTCTGGGCTAAACCACATGTACATCCCAGTCCACTGAAATACAGTATGCAATGTCAGAATGGGGTAACATGATGAGGGGGGGATGGCATAACCATTCACTCACCCACTCACTCATTTACTGTACCACTTAACCCTGAAGCCTATCTCAGCCGATACTGGCCGAAGGCAAGATAGACATTGTAGAGCCAACACACACACACACACAAAACCATCCACACTCACTCAAACCCAGGGGCAATTTGGAACAGCCAATTAGCCTAGTATGCATGACTATGGATTTTTTTGGAGGAAACCCATGCAAGCACAGGGAGAATATGCAGACTACACACAAATACACCCAAGTCTGGAACTCGAACCCAGTAACTTCTTGCTATGAGGCGAACATGCTAACCATTACACCACCCAAATCAAATTCCTGTAACATATCATCGCATTTAAGACAATATTCCAACGCTGGCTTCATAAAATATTGAATAGTCCAGGTATTATACCGATGATTCATTTCCCACACCTTGAACACCCACACAGAACAGCATTAAATCAATTGGGTGACTTCACCAAGAGTTAGCAGCCACGTACAGATGGCATTGAAGGAGAAAATCTGTGATGCTTCCACCACCATGCTTCACTGTTGGGATGGTGTTTTCAGAAAAATATGCAGCTTTGGGGGCAAAATAAATGACATTTTTATCCTGATTTAAAGCCTAACATTGTGGAAGGTACGTTAAAGTTGTCCATTAAGATTCATTTTACATTTTGGTTCCAGCTTCTACCACCATAAAATGGGGGAATACTTAGTGCTCTGCACCGGGAGAAAAAAAAAAAAACAAGTAGAGACGACACCATGGCATGTAAGAGATATGTTTTATTGATTCGCATCTAAGTTTATTATTATTATATATCTCACCTTTATACAATTACTCGAAAAATCTACAGGACCCTAAGAACAATAAGAGATACATCTTGCGGGCCATCTTCGAAAGAGGAAAAAAAATAATACCTTGCAGCAGAAGACAATACTGATATCTTAGATTATCCTTCTATACATGTCACCCTATCATCAGAATAGATTTCATCTTCATTTTTACAACAAGAATGTGGTACGGCTACTCGTAGATAAAATTAGTATTCATGGTTTTTTTAAGTGACGAGCGGAGCGCCCGCTCCTGCTTTGGACGTTCTTCCGAGTGTGCGAGTGCGAATTGACAAAAAAGTAGAATGCATATATATACAGATCAGTCAGTATCTTTATACATATTAAGGTGAAAGAGAAAGAGAGACTAAGAGAAAGAAAGAGGGGGGGAGAAGACACACGCACACACACAGAAGTTAGCATATCCAGGATTCTTACAGGCAAAATAAAGTCAACTGTTCAAGAGTATTTCTAATAATAACAATAAATGTCAGGAGTGCACAACACTGAATGTGAGATGCTGCATTTAATTATTTTTTTTAGATTGTTAAAGAAAACAGAAATAGTGAGATGTCACAACCATAAAAGACACCGAAAAAAGCTCGAATGGATCATATGATGTCACAGTATGCGACAGAAATGTTGTAATGAGCTTAGTCAGAAAAAGAAGTAGAAAAAGCACAAGGTGTTATTCAAAAAAAAAATTATAATAAAAATAAAAAAATCAATGATAACAATATTGTTTCCTGGAATTCACACGTCACCGTATTTTCCGGATTTTGGGAAAGCTAAAACCAAAATTAATTCATAAGACAACTTATTGTATAAGTTACCTTAATGTACCTGCTTTTTTATGCTCATTTACTGTTCAGAAATTTATTTCAGTAAAAAAGAAATGACCGTAAGTCCTGGAGCAGCAGGTCTACCTTAAACCTTCTAATATGCAGGTTAATAAAGGCGCACAAACTTTAGCACATTTCCCCCCATAGTAATTTCAAAGCCTGCTTAAGTCCGGAAAATACGGTATTACATTCGGCGTAACACTGTACATCAGCTCAAAGTTGAGCTACTGAAATCTTCACACACACACACACCATTCATGTGACAGTGGAAGACAAGAATACACTTCTTCCTTCCTTCCTTGCTTCCATCTCTATATAAAACACGTGTAATCAGTAGGATGAGAAATCAGTCTGCAGAGGATTAATAACGTCGGGTTCGAAGGTGCAGAGTGGAGTGTGTCTGTGAGGAGTGAGCACTTGTGTCTTGGCAGGTTCCTTCAAGTTTTTCACATACATCAGCTTCCTCTCTCTCTCTCTCTCTCTCTCTCTCTCTCTCTCCTTCTCTTTCTCCATCTCTCCCTCTGGTTCAGCAGTTTAAACGCAATAATTTAATCAGAAAATAAGCTTTTGTCATTCCAGCTGAGGGCTCCATCAAAATGTTTTTCGAGTGCAACTGCTTTCTTTATCTTCCGCGTAAGGAAATATATATTTATATTTTGATATTTATTTGCGTCATCCGATGCAAACAAACACCCTTCATTGTACAGGACGTCCCTCGCAGGTCGTCTTCGCTCACTCAGCAGGAAAGCGTACATAGGCCCGCAGCCACGCCCCTTTATAACAGCAATGCTCCGCCTCCGAGCCACTGTAGCCTTCTGCTTCATCGTAATAAATACATAAAGGGGAAATAAAACTGAACTTAACACACACACACACACACACACACACACACACACTAGGTTATCACCTTAATGACACATAAGTTATCACACACACACACACACACACGCACGCACACACACACACACACACACCCTCTCAGGCCACGTAGTGTCCCTCACATGGGTTTGATCATGGAGATAAACTTAATAAAGTCATCAGAGTGGATGTTTTACTCAGTAAACATCTGGAAATCAGTAGTTTTCTGTGGTGTCGAATACGACTAAACAAATTTCTTGAAAATTCTGGGACCTCGGTATGAGATAGAATTGAATTTTAATCAACCTCATTTTAAGTGAGGAGTCCAAATGGTTCAGGACTACGATATAAAACAAAAAAATAAATAACCACAGCAACCTTTGATATTAAAAAAAGCTATCACAGAAAACACCAGATATGCATCAGGGCCTCAACAAGGTAGAACTAGAAATCTACTCAGAGAGAGCAGACCTCCACCATACTGCAATCATGTCTTTACATGGGTTATACTGGCAGATGATTTAGAATTACAGTGCCCCCTTGTGACCTGTTCCGCAATTAATTTTGGGCTCTGTAGTTTCCTCCCCCGGTGCATTCTGGGTGATCACCATATCCTTCCCCTATCATGGAATGTTTGAAAAAATCCTTCAAAAGCCTCCTGGAATCAGGATCACAACCGAAACCCATGACCAATCACATAAGCCACCCCCCCCCCCCCCCTTGTGGAAGTAATTAAAATACTGTACATATGTTGTGATACAAACACAAAAGCTAATGATAATGGGGTCATGAGTATTTAAAGAGTTAATTAACATACAATTAAATGTGGGGATTAAAATTAATAAAGACAGCCCTAATATAGATATGTTTACACACACACACACACACACACACACACACACACACACACACACACACACACACACAAACTGAGGGTTTGGGCCCCTCAATCCCACTCCACAGGGAAGTCACAGGACCCAACATACAGTACACATGAACACCCACCCACTCTCTCACACACACTCACACACACACACACCAATTCCTGAAATAATGCATGATGAGAGCAGAAGCACAGCTGAGATAAGATAAGAAATCTCGATCCTCATTAATTTGTTTGTCGCTCAGCTTTCAGTGACGTCAGTCGTGTGGTCAGTTGTGTCGCCGTTGCGATTATTTGACCTCTAGGATAGAAGGATTGGACTCCATGATGGCCACAATGATGCGGTCGATGTAGTCCTGCAGCCTGAAGTTAATCTCCTCCTGCTTCTGGATGGCCTCCATTAACTACACACACACACACACACACACACACACAATTGGATTTTAATGTGGTCACAAGCTATGCATTTCCAATCAGAGCATGATAAATTCAATTCAATTCAATTCAGTTTTATTTGTATTGCGCTTTTTACATTTGTCACAAAGCAGCTTTACATAGTAAAATTAAATGTGTGTTGTGTTGTATTGTATTTTTAGTACTGTGATAATGTTGTGTTGTTTTTTTATACCGTATCAATCCTGCAAAGGAAATTTAGCCTCTGCATTTAACCCCTCCAAACTGAGTGTACACACACGTAAACAGCAAGCACACACACTCGGAGCAGTGGGCTGCCACACATTGGGGCGCCCGGAGAGCAGTTGGGGTTTAGGTGCATTGCTCAAATGCACTTTAGCCATGAAGGTGGCCCCAAGTTGCTTCTCTAACCATTAGGTGTGTACTGTGTTGTATTTTGCTATATTTTGTTGTATTCTGTTGTATTGTATTGTGTTATATTATTTTGTATTGTTTTGTGTAGTACGATTGTGTATTGTAATGTATTGTTATATTGTGTTGTGTGGTGTATTGTGTTATATTCTGTTATATTGTGTTATACTCTGTTTTATTGTGTTGTGTGGTGTATTGTGTTATATTTTGTTATATTCTGTTTTATTGTGTTGTGTGGTGTATTGTGTTATATTTTGTTATATTCTGTTTTATTGTGTTGTGTGGTGTATTGT
>JAOUQZ010000044.1:2052456-2073301 GCA_028564935.1 Neosilurus hyrtlii | reverse complement strand
ATCTATATACCCTCCTTTTGAGTATTTATATACCCTCATGTCTGTGTATCTATATACCCTCATGTCTGTGTATCTACATACCCTCCTGCCTGTGTATCTATATACCCTCCTGTCTGTGTATCTAATAACCCTCCTCCCTGAGTATTTATATACCCTCATGTCTTTCTGTGTATCTATATACCCTCCTGTCTGTGTATCTATATACCCCCCTGTCTGTTTGTGTATTTATATACCCTCCTCTCTGAGTATTTATATACCCTCATGTCTGTCTGTGTATCTATATACCCTCCTTTCTGAGTATTTATATACCCTTCTGTCTGTGTATCTATATACCCCCATGTCTGTCTGTGTATCTTTTTACCCTCCTCTCTGAGTATTTATATACCCTCCTGTCTGTCTGTGTATCTATATACCCCCTGCCTGTCTGTGTATCTATATACCCCCCTGCCTGTCTGTCTGTGTATCTATATACCCCCCTGCCTGTCTGTCTGTGTATCTATATACCCCCCTGCCTGTCTGTCTGTCTGTGTATCTTTATACCCCCTGCCTGTCTGTCTGTGTATCTATATACCCCCCTGCCTGTCTGTGTATCTATATACCCCCCTGCCTGTCTGTGTATCTATATACCCTCCTCTCTGAGTATTTATATACCCTCATGTCTGTCTGAGTATCTACATACCCTCCTATCTGTCTGTGTCTATACCTGTTCATCTCTCTAGTTATATGATTAAAGCCGATAGAAAGTGCTACACAATTCTGTGTGTGTGTGTGTGTGTGTGTGTGTGTGTACCTCCATTACTGATAGCTGTAATGCCTCTGTGGAAATCCTCAAAGCTGATGACTCCCAAGCCACTTGGATCGAGGAAGCATGTCAGGTCCTTCACCTGACACACATATAAAAAAACATATTGAAAACATGTGCAACCAGCTATTCTGAAAAATCATCATACACACAAATGTGCTCTGACACAAACACACACACAGCAAAAGGGATAAAGGGTCATGTAGAACTAAGGCATGTATGAGCAGTAAACACAGGAATTGAACAATAAGAAAATATGCTTTATTTATTTATTTAAAAAAATAGCCGAATCTGCTTTGTTGCCTTCCTCATTTTAATTCTTTCTTGTTGATATCTTGTAGAAACGACTACTAAAGACAGTAAAAGACTTTATTACAACGAGCACATAAGTGTGTGTGCATGACATCTGCATGCTTGCTTTGTTTATAAAAGCCATCAAGCCGTAAAGAGATATTTATCACATGCTTATCTCGCCTTTCTGTAGATCCCTTGTATTGTCCTCCCACACACACACACACACACACACACACACACACACACACACACACACACACACACACACACTTAACTAAAGTCGTTCTGCACTGAGCAGATACAATCAGTTCGTTAGCCCGTAGCCTAGCAACAAGAGATCAGGTTTCCAGGGAGACGGAGTGGGGTTTCAGAGTCAGGAATCCACACACACACACACACACTCTCTCTCTCTCTCTCTCAAAAGAGCACGGAATTCAGGACAACAGCGCATCAAACACTACAGCAATGCCCAGTGAGCGTGTGTGTACATGTGTGTGAGTGTGTGTGTGTGTGCGAGATGGAAAATTAGGTGTTTGACCCCAGTGGAAGTGTGAGAGGTTTAATGATGCAACAAGGGAACGCTGTTAGAAAACACACACAGAACTCAGGGTGTCACGGTACTAAAAGTCTGAATTCAACTCGAACACAGGTTTTAACGTGACTTAACCCTTAAGGGTCAGGGTAATAATTGGCCGTTTTTGACTACTTTTGATTTTACCTTTATATTTCACCTTAAAAAACTGTTTACTTTGCCTTGTTTGGTGTCATTTCTTGCAGCACTCCCTCACCTGTGTGACCTTACAGTTACTTTTTTATTTTGACATACTGTATTAACACACTGGTCCAAGTACAAAAAGGTTATTTACTGTGAAAAACACAAACGAATTTAGCACTGACATTTCCAGGGTGTGTTACTCCTCCTGTTGTCCACTTGATGGCAGCGTTTACCTGCAGACTGCCATGCGGTTATTTATTTATTTTGTTGACATCACGCCGTGTAAATTGCCATCGCAGGAAGTTAAATTAAAAGCAATAAATAATTAATAATAACTGATTTTACTTGGCCTATCAACCCCATTTAAATACTGGTATTTACTTTCAAGTCTGCAATTCTGACTCGGCAAAAAACTCGGTGTTTTCCTGCAATTCCTGTAATTAGTACAATAAAGATTTTGGGCACTGCCTACAGGCCAGGCTCCCTGTAGATATCTCTATCTCCGTGACTGGGGTTATAAGAGTAGCGTGGCTCCTTTAAGGGCTGAATCAACTTCTGATTAGTTTTCTTGTGGATCCCCAAATCAAAGTGCCCAATATTCCGATGCTACAAAACTATGAGTCACTTCACATACACAAACGTTTAAGTTTCCATGCAAACACATATATACATCGCAAGCTGAGCCGCGGAAAACTGAAAAAACATTTCTCAGTGGTGACATTTAAAAAGCGAGAGGAAAGTGTATGAGCTGGAACAATACACTGTGGGGACTTCTGTGTGCACATGTGGGTTTCCTGTCAGTACAGTACAGCAACAGAAAGCATGAGCTGATGAAATCAGGGGAGTTTACTGGCGCTTATAATGAAAGGTTATACTCTTTAGCCGTCATAATCTACGTGTTATTTTCATCCGTAAAGGATTAACCAGAGTAAAAATGCATCCACCGGACAGTAGCATTTGCAAACTCACACTTTCCATCCTGCACTTATCGTTCAAGTGACCTCCTGGCTGGGATTTGCATAGGGAGCGAATGGAGAGGAAATGGACTGCTGGGTATTTTACTGTTGTTTAACTGGCAGTGCAAAACTGACTGCACTAATTACCCCGTTGAAAAAAAATAAATTAAAAGTCTGGATTGTTGAGACGTTGAGAAACCTTTTGTGCCAACAATGCAAGAGTCATTTAAAATCTGCCAGAAATGCGAATCCCAACCGCGAGTCCAATATAGACAAATGTGTGACCTTGCGGCATTGAAACAAGGTCAATGTGACCGATATACAACCCCACCCACTTCACCCTTTAGGAGGACCCATACACCAAATTTGGTGATCCTATATCATTTCCTTCCATAGTTACCGCATCAACACTTCGGGCGGATGGACGGACAGACAGATGGAACCCATTTCTCGTTAGTTATAGTGACCCAAACCAACCGTGGACTTGTGTGATGTCACCTTTGCAGTCCAAAACAGATGTGTCGGCTGGGAGGAAGTATGCTATAGGGTCAAAAGTATAGCAAACATGAAATAGATTTTGAAATGTTTGACTGTAAGACATTGAGATTGGGTGCTAATGTCAGGTGAGAAGGCCTGGAGCAAAGTCAGCAAGGTGTTCAGTGAGGTTCATCTTAAAGCGTGTCTTGCATAAGTGCATAAGTACATGACTCTAGGTGTCTGCCAAATGTCATATATAGAGATGTCTTCATGAAGCTTTCGTTGGGCCCACTGATTGGGGAAGACCCACTGACCAGGTGTCCATATATTTTTGGATATACATATACGCTCATGGCCCAGGATTTATCTGTGAAAAATGCTGAAAGCACTGGTCACGCTGACCTTTGGAACAAAAACAGGTGATTCCTATATACTGTGTGACTATAAAAACGTCTTCTGGTTTATATTACGCTCAATCTTTTATTTTGCTGCGTTGCAGATCACACTCTTTACGGCTGAATGAAAACTGAACATGTTTGAGAAATTACTGCCGTGATTAAGACGAGGATGCGTGTTTGGAAACGTTCGCCTCCAGTCCTCTGTGTCGCCTGCTACCAGGGACCATGGGAGAGTCCTGTAAGCGATGTAATGCATCAAACCTCCACGCTAAGCTAAATCAGTTCTTCCATTAAGTGTTTGATGATAAGAACGTACATTTGAAATGTTTTCATTTTCAAGAATTTAAATAAAATAATAAAAACGCTTCGTTTCTTACAAACCACTGAGTTTGGATATAATAAAAAACAGTCCACTCGCTCTCTTCGGATATGACCGATAGCTGGCTCAGCACCGCGCACTCGGCAAGCTATCGGCAGGCACTCGGTTTTGTTGCATTGTTGAAAATGCTACAATCAGTGTGCAGTTTTTTGACCTCCCCACCTGTTACAAACTGACCTATAAATAAAATGACAGGTGGAGCGAATACACGTCCTCACTGTCCTTTCGCGTGGCGTATATACTGTACAGTAATGTCACGTGAGACTCTCAAATTTCACATTTGTTAGTAAAACTATACAAAATTGGTAACAGTATTATAGTTTAAATGACTTAAACTATTGTTGTATAACAGGGCCTAACATTAGGTCATGTCACGTTACCTGAATGACGTGCTTACGTTAATACTACTAATAAGATTAGTACTGTCATGACATTAGTTACGATGTCATTAGTGGAGAAATTGGAATTTAAAAACAGACCTCTTCCGAGTCTTCAGACACACGCATGCTCCGTCTAACTTGAAGAAGGAGTCGACTTCTAATTATCTAAACACATGATTCAACTAATCCGTGGCTTGCTAAACTGAATAACTTACTAGGACCGAGCGTGCACTCGTAAACTGCGGACAGACAAACGCACACAGTTTTCTGTGGAACGAAAATCGGAGCGTCAATGAACCTTCCGCGTTGCTAGCACGAAAGCAAAAGATAGGGTTTCATGCCACGTAGCTGGACGAGATAAAGCAAAAAGAAAAAATTCAAACAATACAAAAAACAATCCAAAAACTACCGACAACATAATCAAACGTATAAAATAATGATAACATGACAACAAAACGAAATAAAAGAGGATTGAAAAAAAGGACAAACAAAACAAGATATAATTAATAAACATAATCAACAAAGCAAAGAAAGAAAGTCAAATGAAATAATTAGGGTTTGGGGGAGGCTGTCGCCCATCTCAACCGACTCTGGGTGATGGCGGGGTACACCCTGGACAGCCATCGCAGGGCCAACACTCACTCTGACACCTGGGGTGATTAGGAACCACCATTAAGCCTATGGTGCTATAAACATAAATATTAAAAAAAAATACTGTTGTTTACGTGTTTATTTATTCTTCGAGTTGAAGCTGTGCTACTTCGTGATATTAAGTTCTGGTCGTATCGCAAATTCTGAACATTCCTGGTTCAGTTTGATTGTGTAGGGACGGCGGTTCACGGTTCAAGTGAAGATCTATTGCTAGGAAATGAGTTCCGTCACACTGATATGCAATCACGGTTTGGTATCAGAGCCTTACACCTGACAGATTTGGGGGCGTGGTTGTAATCAGAGAAGGGACGAGGAGCCCGAAGAGCCGCTTTCCCTCAGATAAATGAACACAGTCACGGGTTCTTGGACTGACACATAGGCGCATGAGCCAAGTTACAGTGACGCAAGTCTAGAGCTACGACTAAAACTTCCTTACGTTTAAAAATATCCGCTTGGGCGGCGAGGCACTCGGGGCGAAAAGGAAGAGCGCAGACCGTTTAATGTGTCACTGGTAACACAGCCAGGAGTGTTAATGTTAAATCTGATCATCTGTCAGTCGTGCGCTCTTTACGACCGTTTTACTGCAGGACATCAACATCAGCAAATTCACACACAAGAGGCATCCTTCTGCGCGCGCGTGTGTGTGTGTGTGTGTGTGAGGACTGGGGCTGCTCTATTCCATATGAATTATGATCATGCTTATATAACTCGCATATCTGAAACGTATTAGAACATTTACATTTTTAAAAGAACGGGACCAGCACTGCGCACAGCAAGAAGGTTCGAGTCCTGGGCTTGGTGAGGGCATCTATGCACGTTCTCCCTGTGCTTGTGTGGGCTTCCTTCGGGCACTCCGGTTTCCTCCCACAGTCCAAAGACATGCAGATCGTTCCAACTTGCCCCTGGGTGTGGGTGTGAGTGTGAATGATTGTGTAAGCTGGTCAGGATGTACAGCGCCTTCGCAGCGTGTTGGCCGAGATAGACTCCAGCCTTACCGCGACCCTCCAGCCTTAACGTGACCCTAGTATTATTATTAAAGTGGTTCAACGTGGGCAAACAAGTGTGCGATGAGATTTCAAAGGAACCGGACAGCTGTGACGTCACGCTTCCTCAGAGTCGGCCGAGATAAGCTCCGGACTCCCCAACCCGATAGAACACGACCGAGGGGTTGAGAGTTAGGAACCAAACCCTGGGATATGAAGTCAGCTTTAAAACCTTAACCTCTTGCATCACCTTATGTGTTAGTGAGCTTTAAAGGAGCCTGTTATTCAGCCCTGCGATTTAGGTAGAACCGTCCGAAACGACGGCGGCAGCTCTGGAGGCCAAGCTGAGGTTATGCAGGAACCAAAACAACAACAACGGACAAGGTATCCAAACCTCGCTTGAGCTCTCCATTCAGTCTCGGCCACTCTAATCTTCCTCTCTGTTCGCCTCAGCGTTTTTCCGGCTGACAGGATAGCCAGACTTCCTGTCCTGAATCCTCCCAACGATCCACAAACACACAAAACACAAATGCTGGACAGCACTCTGAGAGAGTGACGGACACGTTACGGATAAATTACCATGAGAGCTCGCACAAACGACAGTTCTGAGGAAACAGCTGCAAACGCTAGGAACAACGCAAAGCAAATAAATAAATAAAAATCAGCTGATGAGCTTGTGAAGGGCTCGATGATTAACACGGTCAGGGAGCTGAATCATCATCTGGTTCGCACGCCGGGAGTCGTAAAACCGCAAGGTTTACTGGCTGAAATAGCTTACCTGCAGTTTTACAGGTTGAAAAAAAAACACCCTGGTGTGGTTTAACTGCACGGTTGTAAGCAGACAGCAGTGTATCTGAGACGTCTTGCATTGGACCCGAGAAGCTCGGAACTTTTTCACCATGACAACGCCTCATTCGTAATGCGAGCTCCGTAAAGGCAGAGTCTGCCAAGACTGTTCTGGAAAAACTCGAGTGACCTGTTCAGACCCCCGACCTCGTGACCTTCCACCTGCTAACAAGCTTGCCATACTTTACTACACCGGGTTAGCGCCTATACTCAGTAGGGTAGCGTTTGTGTTTGGAAAGTAGCACCTGTGTCCTAACGGCCGAGTTCGAAGGCAGCGCTCGTTTCAGTCTTAGACCCCTTACAGAAATCGTCCGCGTAATTCTATTCGCCGGATGACACTGATAGCCACTGTGGGAAGAACGGATTCTCTGGGCTACGGTTACAAATCACCAAAACGTCGTAATGTTCTCTTAGCATCACATCTCCGTGTACACAATCGTGTAATCCAAGACACACACAGCACCAGATTCTCTAACCAGCACCGATGGGACGGGAGGAAAGGCTAGCACGGAGACCCTTGAGGCTAAAATACCATAATAATCGGAGTAACTAATCGAGGCAGTGTATAAAGAAGATAGAAATCGAAGCCCAGGAACGGTGAAACTGAATACACTCCGACCTGTGTGCGAGAGAGTGAGAGAGACAGAACCAGGCTGAGAACCGGCGGTGTGATTCTCTCAGGCTGTGAATTAAACATTAGCTGGGTGACTTGGGTGTCGCTGAGCTCGGATTTCACGGCGCATATTGTGAGTGGAGGGGAAACACAAACCTCTCATGTGAAAAAAGGGTACAAGCGCAGGAAACCAGTTAACCACAACACTCCTCTCCTTGTTTGACATTAGAATAAAACTTAAAACTTCTCACAGTGTGTGTGTGTGTGTGCGCGTGTGTGTGTTTTTAAACAAAAGTAAGTGACATCACCTGTTCGACTCCGTATGCCGTGGCGAACTGCATAAACTCCTCGATGCGGACAAACCCGTCTCCGTCCTGATCGAGAGCTTGGAAGACTGTCCGCAGGGCCGAGTGCTCCTCATCCTGGGGGCTGGCATCCGGAAACGTGCCGGCGCCGGCACCGGCGCCTCTGCTCACGTCCGAGCTCACGCATAACTCCAGAGCCATGTCGGCATTGTTAGGGGCGTCGGGGACAACGGCAGCGTCAACGACGTGGTCTTCCATCAGAGGCGGACATGTTTCGTCTGGCAGACACGCTCCACTGGGAGACTCGTTTCCGAGCGTGTTGATTGGCTTTGGTTCTGCTACCTGAGACAGGTCTGGCTGTGAATGTCGGACAGGTAGATCAGCTTCCTCGTCCACCTTCACCCCAGCTGACTGATCGGGACTTGATACAGCCTCTACCCTTTCCTGCTCAACAGCCACACCTGCTTGGCTGAGTAGGCTGTCTACACCTGAGAGGAGGGCGGAGTCTAAAGGGACAGGAACACTGTGGTCAGAGGTTTTGGTTACATCATGTGGATCACTTTCCCTGCCTTCTTTCTCCCCCTCCCGCACACACACGACTGGGGGAGGCAACGTTGGTGCAAGTGTGTGTGGAGTGTGTGCACTCACACTACCTTCAGACAACTCAGTCAATGTGTGTTGGTCCTGAAGATCATCAGATGTTATGTGAAGGTTGTCTGGAGCGACAGGTATATAGTTCTGGTTCTCCGGTTTATCCGGCGGGTTTGGTGGCTGGTTAATTTCGGCCGTACAGCCGTTCGGATCCTGGCAGTGTTGACTGGGACCATTTACTGACGTGTGACCCGACGCCACCTCCCGAACGTGCGAAGCTTGAGGTGTATCCACATCAGCAAGTGAATGAGTGACTTTATTTAATATGTCCACATAGGGCGGGTTGATTGTCTCTTGGTTACCCGTTTCCTCTGAAGGATCGCGTTTGCTTTCTGCTGAGGCGCGTGCTAGCGATTCAGGAGAGTCAGGTGAGATTGTCTCTGCGTCTGCACGTGCCCCGGGGACAAGACAAAGCGAAGGAGAAACGGTAGGCCGATCTTTCTCCAAGGCATGAACGGTATCAGCAATTATCTCTTTCTCGGAGTCACGTGGTTTTGAAATATGGATGAGATCAGAAGGCGGGTCATGTGTTAGAGAAAGCTTTTCGTTTGAGTCTCGTGACGTTTCAAGTTTAGTCCCGGAACCGTTTGTATTCTTACTGAGCTCATCCTTTTGGCACTCTGCCGAGACGTCAGTCTGAGGAGAAAGTGATACCGCGGAGGTTGGTGTGGACTCCACTGGAGCCATTTCCCCGAAAACGAACGTAGGCGACGACAACAGGCCTGCCTGAACAAAATCCGACTCGGCTTCCTGTGCCATGGAGGCGGGAGACGGGAGGTCCGTGTCCACGACGTCGTCCGTTTCTACGGCGCTCTCAGAAGCACCATCGGTCGCCACTGGCTTGGGCGGGGTTTCAGGTTTGGCCTCGGAATCTGCTCCGGCGAATGTTCTTTCTTGTTCCGATGGTTTACTCGGTGCGTCCGCAGGTGAACGCGGCCTGGACCGGACCTCGGACACGTCATCACTTATCGTATCACTAACAAAAGCTGTCTCGCGCCCCTGTTCCGAGGACAATCCTGTGATTTTAGTCTCAGCTGCCTGGAGGTCAGCACGGACAGGTGATCCAAAAAATAACATCGATGCGGCGTCGCGGCGGGAGTCAAAACAGGGGGGTGAAAAAGACAAATCTTGGAAGAGCGACAAAGAAGATGAAGCGTTAAGCGAGGACTCAAAATTATGGGATGTAGTCCTACTCAAGCTTTCCTCCACAAGATCCAGCAATGTTGCACAAAAATGCTCCGTCTCTTTGCCGGGTATAGTTTGTGAAGCGGTGAAATCTTTAGTCCGATGCGAATCTGGACTCTCGACCACCTGAGGCAGGGTTCCAGAGACAGTCTGGTCCAGCAAGGGATCCAGACGAAGCTCGCCTATGAGGCCATCGAAAGGGCAATCCGAGTCGATCGTTCCAACGGGTCGTGAAATGTCCACAGCCTCCACTGACGTACAAGTGTGCAAGGGACTCGGTGCGTTGGAATTAAAGGTGATGAGATCCGCTGTGACCGCATCGTGTGGCATTTCACAGCAGTCCCCTTCAGACAGTTCGCCAGCAGTCGCGTGAGGCTGCTGTTTATCCCATGACGTACCGACACGGTCCGAACTACGCTCCCATGGAAACGCCTGATCTAATCCAGGGTACCGTGATGCCCGAAATAATTCATCCAGATTCAAAGAGCTGTCCTGAAAGATCTCATCAAAGCTTAGCGAGACAATACCAGGCTCTCCTCTCTGATGTCTCTCTGGATTTTCACCGCCACTACCGGCAGCGACGGTGTCGCCATCCAGAAGGAGAAATCCCAGCGAATTCTGGTCCGACTCCCAGTCGGAATGACCTCGCGGGCTGGAGAGAACCTGCTCCATTTAGGAGCGCCGTTCCTCTCCTGTGATGCCGAAACACTCCAGGAGGTCCTCTCTGTTTATTAAAGCTCCACCGGGCAATAGAGTTCGGAATTCCGAGTTAACTCCCGTCTGCTTTCTGCCAAAGTGCCAGCGGCAATAGCGCTGCTGAGATCCATGTGCTGCTGTGTACTCGAGGATGAATTATTAACTCCAGGGTAGCGACGGTGTGTGTTTGTCTACGGTGTCACCATGTTCCAGCTCGAGTTCATTTCGTTCGACTTGAAAAGGCTGTCCCGCGTGAAGAGCAAAAAGGATTTTGATGGGGTGGGGGAGGTTTGCACCCAGTCGTCATCTAAACCTTTATGTAGTTTTCAATTCTATCCACGATTGAGCCTAAAAATTAGAAACCCACCTGCTTTATCATAAACGGACCCGATATTTCCTTGTTATAGTAAATGCACATCAATTACGTCGAACTTAAAAGAAATAAACGCGTTTCAGGAATACCTTTAGCGCGGTCACTTATCACCCGGGGGACTATATGAACAATAATAACACACCTAATAAAAGACTTTGCTGAAGTGTAATCTTGATATAACTCATGAGTTATACAGCTGTTATAACCATGTAATAACACAAGATCCTGCAAATCCTTCAGCTGCTTGTTCTCACAATTGTGGAAAAAAGAAAAGATGAGATAAAACTGCTTGAAAATCATGCCAAGACCCAAATAATGTGCATTCTCCTACTATTGAGGTCTCCTTCATGGTGTCGAGTCACTATCACATCACAGCTCACTGGTCCTAGCTTGTTGATATCGGACTAAAACGGCTTTTCTTTGGGTTTCTACTCTGTAATAAGTCGTATTATGTATCCACACGGGACATTAGCCGGGTTTATGCGCTTATCTGCGGCTTTGTGTAAACCACAAATCTGTAAATTGGCGAGATTTGAGGGTTTGAAGTGCTAGCGCTGGGGAAGCTAACCGGCTAGCACACTGACTCGGCTACAGCTAACCCAGCATCCCTCGTTCCTCTCCGGGTGAAATCCCTGCACACACGGAGCCTCGGGGGATTTCCTGTCTTCTCTGACTCGAAAACAAGTCGTCTGCTTGTTGGGTAAAACCGTAACAATGACTCGACGGATGTTTTCTGTTTCCTTGAGGCCAGGTGAGAGGAGGAGGAGAAGAAGAAGAGGAGGAGGAGGAGGAATCCACCTGTGCTGCTCCTGTTAGCTCCGTGTAGCTTTTATAACCAGATATCCAGACATTCCTTCATAAATAAAACCCTTTTCGTTAGAAATTCCGCACTGTTTCCAGGTAAAAATCCTCCCTAAAAGCCTTCAGATACGTCCATATTCGTGGGAGGGGTGTATGTTTAAAAATAGTCCCGTCATTTCCCACTAAGAATTGATAGCAACTCGCATCAGCAGCAACACAACGCGTTACCACGCACACACCAGCGTGGGCGAGTACACGACCCGCGCGCATGCGCAGAAGCCGCCGCCGCAGTCCAAAGGTACCAGCCGCATCACTTCCTCATCAGCATCTCTCTGCGCACTGCTGGTCCTTCTTCCCACCATCCCTCCTTCATCCTTTAGTGATAGGAACCCAAACCACAGGCTGCATCCCAAATCCCTTCCTGCTGCCTACACACTGACCAAGTGCACTTCTTCAGGGCTGCACAAATAAAGGAGTTCCAGATCTTTTAAAGGGGTAGAGGGCGACGTTCAGGTCCACCCTGTATCTACCCTTCACAAAGGGCTTTTATCCTGATACAGTATATTTTATATATTATATACAGAATATTATATATTATATACAGTATATATATCTACAGTCTATACTACACAGGAACCCTACAATCTGATTGGTTGGCTATCTGGGGATAAATAACTATTATTCGCTGAAGGTGAGGGGGATATTACTAAATATTCCCCAAGATGGAGCATCAAAAAAAGATCACTGATGAACACTGAATGGTGTATACTTCATCTGAACATTAGCACAAAAAAGCACAAAAACAAGATTTTCATGGTTTATCATTATTATTTTATCAGAGCGGTCGCAGGTATATACTTTATCATTCTAAAATGGTGGACCAATCAGATTATGCCACTCCCTTGTAATATATATATATATATATATATATATATATATATATATATAAAAATACTAATTTGGGATATCAATGAATATGTCTCAAGGCCTACTCATTTTAGTGACATCCGCCAAGACTGAGGTGCAAAATTGCTTTAGTGTATACTACATGGGGGACGTAACCAAAAAAATCAAAAAAAAAAACCAAAAAAATAAAAGATTTTTATGGATTGTTATTTTTCTTATTATTATTTTCTCCCCTAATTTTAATCATACCCAATACCCACCCATCAAGTATTGCCTTTCCTATCACACGACCACCACCAACGAGGGAGGGGCATAAGAATGCACTTGCCCCCTCTATGACCTGCAATGCTGCCACCCGCTTCTTTACGAACTGCTGCACGTGTGTATTTGGGGGCGGGGCCTAACACACACCGAGTTAAAGCACTATCCGGCCAATTTGTATGAGCGAGCTCACAGACGACACAGGTGATCGCTGTGAGTGACAGGGAAGAGAGCGTATGCCATTCCTCCTTCCCGTGAGAGCTCGGCCAGTTAGCTCCCATGGACTCCCAGTCATGGATGGCTGTGGCATTGACCCGAATTTGAACTTGTGATCTCCGGGTTGATCGTCATGCACCTTGTCGATGCACCACTCGCACTTATCTTTATTAGGAAGGTCACAGGTGAGTTCCCAGAACAGGCAGGTGCTGTAGCCAATCCTGTATAGTATATACACCAATAAGAAATTAGTGAATAAGGTGAAGTATGATATGGAGAAATATTCAGATTGAAGGGGTTTCGGACTCAGTGGATAACAACCACCGAGAGCAGAATAATTCTCCATATCATACAAAAGCTCACAAGGGGCAGGGGCAGGGCAGCAGGCTGCCACCTAACATCACCACGCGATGAGATCACCTGATCCAGAAACAGTTTCCTCAGCACTTCCATTGATCCTCGAGCTGTGTGTGTCGTAGCTCCATCTTACTGAAACCACACATTAAGTTCCTCAAACTTGAGGTGTTTGGGTTGAGTTTGGAATAAAATAGATCTCATCACCGCCTCTCCTGTCTCAAGTTTCGTGTGTGTAATTAATAATAATAATAATCTTAATGATTAAGTTACATTTGGAATGTTGGGAGGTTCTTCTGGGTCACCCAGTGTGTGTGTATGCACATATCCAGAAGGCTGACATTAGTTATTTTGTGATTTGATGGCTGACTTGATTGACTAATTTATACAATGTTATTTTCCCACTAATGTTTTGAGAGAAATGTTTTGTTTCTGTCCATGTGTTTTTATCTTTTTGACTTCCCCACATATTTATTGATTACACAATGCAAGTCAGTTTGATGTTAATCACCTGTGGGATCGTAGTCATTATTTCAAATTGAATCAGATATGCTGCGGAAAGCCAAGGGCTGAAACGAGTCCGCCTCTTGATGCCCTACATTATTCAGGTAATAGAACACTTATCCGTGAGTGCTGACAGTTTGATTTTTGTACTGCGGTTTCAGCCAGCACCCATCACGGTTGAAGGATACTGAGTTGAGAACAAGAGTTTCTCATTTCTTCAATTATTTTAGATTTAATAATTTGTAAATGGACACATTGTGCCCTCTGGTGGCTACCCGAAGATGCTACAGGAAAAACAAAACACAAGCTGCCAGAATAATGTGTTTAATCAAATCAGAATAAAGAAATTATATTTACATTAATATTTTCTGAACGTTACAGTTACAATTGTCTATCAATAAGCAGGTAATAAAATAGAGTCAAGGAGCCAATAGTTGTTATTATTATTAATAAAATGGTTTCTATTGGTAGATTAATATTTATTGTAAAGAACTAATACATATTGTTGTTTATTAAAAAAATGTGTCTGTTTCTTAAGCATACATCAGTGTAAAGGGTCTGTGATATATTTTTAGACTGTTTATAGGGTCCTTGCCCTGTATGAAAGCTCAAGAACCCCTGTTCTTTAATATTATTTCATATCTCGAGTCAAACAATAGCAATTAACAGTAATTATCTTGGGTACAGCAGATATATCTCCAGAATGCATAATCAGGTACAATACCAGTCCCGTCATACACACACACCAGCGTCATACCTACCACACAACACGTTCTGGTGAAAAAAAGAGAGGCGTGTGTGGTAGCTTGCATTTTTTAATATGTTTTAAATGATCATAAACTACAAGATGAGGACGGCGGCTTTTGTTTTCATTCATCCCGGATCAGGTTTACTTGTCTTTCCTTTTCTCTTGTGACCAAAAATCTAAAAAAAAAAAAAAAAAATGATAAAAGAAAGAAAAGAAAAAAATCAGAGCAAATAAAGAAAATTGAAAGTATATGACTATCAGTACAAGTAAAGAAGGCGTGGCCTGTATGCCTGTCAGATTGAGTGATGGTGGCGACTGTGTTTAATATTCAAAGAAGGGAAGTCGGTGTGGCCTGTGTGCCTATGGCTGTTTCAACAGAGAAGTGGGCGTGGCCTGTAGGCCAATCAGATTAAGATGAATGGGCGTGGCCTGTATGCCAGTCAGATTAAGAGGAGTGGGCGTGGCCTGTATGCTTGTCAGATTAAGAGTGGGCGTGACCTGTATGCCTTTCAGATTAAGTCGTGGACACTGTGCCTATCATTCCCAATAGAGAAGAAGGCGTGGCCTGTATGCTTGTCAGATTAAGAGGAGTGGGCGTGGCTTGTATGCCAGTCAGATTAAGTGAAGGTGTGAACACTGTGCCTATCATTCCCTATAGAGAAGAAGGCGTGGCCTGTATGCTTGTCAGATTAAGAGGTGTGAGCATGACCTGTATGCCAGTCAGTTAGAGTGAAGGGGGCATGGCCACTGTGCTGATCATTCCCAGTAGAGAAGTAGGCGTGGCCTGTATGCCAGTCAGATTGGGTGATGGTGTGGCCATGGTGCTCATCATTCCCACTAAGGTAGTAGGCGTGTTCTGTATGCCTTTCAGATTAAGAGAAGTGGGCGTGGCCGGTATGACCGTCAGCTACAGTGAAGAAGACATGGCCACTATGCTTATCATTCCCAGTAGAGAAGTAGGTGTGCCTCTGCCTGTTGCAACAGAAAAGAACCCACTAAAGAAGTGGGTGTGGCCTGTGTGCCTCTCAGATTGAGTGAAGGCATGGCCACTATGTCACTCCTAGCAGAGAACTAAGCGTGACCTCTGTGCCAGTTTCAGTCAGGTTGGAGGCGGGGCTTGTGTTCTTACTGTCAGAATCAAATAAACAATTTCGCCCATTCATTTTGGTAATTCAAATATATGAACAAGTTTGAATTGTCGTCAAGTCACTGAAACGAAATGATGCAGCTCATAAAGCAGTGATTGACAGCTGATAAAATTAAACATGTGTTCACATGCCAGATTTTCCCAGATTTGAACAATCAGAATCCATAAAATCATTCTGAACAGTGTGTGTGTGGTTAGTAAAGTTGTGCATGTTGTTAACAGTGAAGCACAGAGAGAAAAGCAGCACCACACCAAGCATGCAATCAATGTTCACCAACTTTACTAATATTACCCATAATGCACTGTGATTAGCATGTGTCATGTAATATATGCTGAAAACTTAAATGTATTTATAGTATGAACATGTCTGTATACTTACTTCTCTTACTTATGGAAAACACACACACACACACACACACACACACACACACACACCTGCGTGCGGTGCTGCCTCTCAGAGTTTAGCAGAGCGAGATGAATATATACCCAGCAGGCGCTCCACATCGTTGGCCGAAGTAAGCCACGCCCCTCCGTCCGCCACCACCGTGGTGCCAGTGACATACGATGCTGCACGACTCGCCAGGAAAAGAACAGCATGCGCCATTTCCGTTTTATTTCCTGCCCTCTGCAGCGGAATAGTCCGGAAAACCCCTGCGCTCTCTGCATGGGAGCCACCTGAACCAGAGAGAGGGGGAAAAACGACCAGTAAAATCCTAAAGGAATTCTTTTCTGCTGCTGACTTATAACCTGATGCCCCATTTAACCCAGGAAATGATATCCAAGATATTGGTTCATGAGGTTAACACGAATAATGGAGTCGTACCAAGTCTGCGGTAACCCTCAGTGCCAGAGATGGGACCTGGTGCCACGGTGTTCACCCTCACGCCACTGGGACCCCATTCTACTGCCAAGTGTCTTGTCATGGCATCTACACACACACACACACTAAACTTCATGGTACTTATTATTCATTATTGGTGGTAAAATATATGTATAGCTGTTAATTCATCTCATCCTTCCATTCATGTCTTATTAACGGTGTACCACTACTGCAATCTCTCCATAGGCTTCCTGTAGCTGCTCGCATTAGATTTAAAACACTAATGCTTGCCTACAAATCCAAAAATGGACCTGCACCCTCCTACCTCAAAGCACTTATCACACCCCGTACTGCACTGCGTTCTCTCAGATCCTCTAGCACTGCTCGACTGTCCTCCTTGTACCAAGGGACAAGGGAAAAATGCATCTAAACTCTTCTCTGTTCTGGATCCAAGGTGGTGGAATGAACTTCCTCTGGATGTCCAGACACTGGGTATCTTATCACCTGATAAGTGTAAACAGCTAGTACGAAGCCTAGTATGACCGAACCACCCATTTCCACACTGATTAATTCATTTGCTTTACAGAGATACTCTTCCATCGACTGGACAGGCCACGCTCACAACTGACATCACTAGCAGTCACAAGACACAAACTATAAGCAACACAAGTGACTTGTTGCTAATGTGAACGCAGATTCAGACGTACCATTGGCTGCCTTTGCCGACCCAGCATGCACCTGGAGAGCTTGACCTCTGTAGCCGAGTGTAGCTGAGATATTGACAATCGAGCCACCATGATCCTGACACATGAACACATGCACATGAATAATCAAACTCATTTTCATCTGTTGGTTTTATTACAATTATTCACTGAAGGACTAGTCAGTGATATCCACCTCATCTGAGGTGAATAATAGTTTTAGTATATACTACACGGGAATATACGAAAAGCAAACTAAAAAGCTATTTTAAAAGCATTACCCAGAGTTTGCAGGGTGGATAGTGAGCAGTTATTTAAATTAGGCAATGTCAGATATGGGGATTTATTCAGATTGAAAGGGTTTTATCTGAAGGTCGAAGGCTGAGGAGAAAAATACCCTCCAAGAACAGAATAATTCTCCATATCTTACAAAAGCAGAGTTTGATAATTGTTTTATTATTCATTAACAAAATACTCAGCTCATCCAATATCATAGATTTTTATTATCCTGCCAGTTCGAAGACGAACATTATAAACTTGCTGCCTGCTTACAAACCACCGACACTGGAGACTCCTTCCAGAAAAGCTGAATAAACCTGTATAAAAATTGTTGTGTTTAAAATAAAGTATTACATATTTATGCACTAGGGCTCCCGAGTGGCGCATCGACAAGGTGCGCGACTGTCAACCCGGATATTGCAAGTTCCAATCTGGATTGATGCCACAGCCATCCGTGACCGGGAGTCCATGGGAGCTAATAGGCCGAGCTCTCACGGGAGGGAAAAATGGCGTACACTTACAGCGACCACCAGCCAATCATGGGCATCTGTGAGCTCATTCGTACAAGGGGGCGGATAGCACTTTCCCTCCGAGTGTGTCAGGCCGCCCCTAAAGACGCATGCGCAGCAGTTCGAAAAGAGGTTGGTGGCAGCATCACATGTCACCGAGGGGGCGTGTGCATGTTTACGCCCCTTCCTGGTCGGTGGTGGTTGTGTGATAGGGAGGGCAAAACACACATACATATTTTACTCTGAAGGAGCTTATTTCCTGATAATAACCATCTCGCTTTACACTGGACCACTTATTACATGTCTACTTATTAATGACATCACTAACCAACACACCGTCATTCAGTCAATATTTCCCATTAATCTAAACACCATAGCACTGGACACCAGACTTGACGACATTATATAAAGATTTGGGCACTGCCTAAAAGCAGAGCTCCAAAAAAATTAACATCTCCTAATATAAGGTTTCGATGTGAATTCTTTTTATGACGCCATCGATGACGTAATGTTGTGTTAACCATCACATTATGACCGCCCCCTCCGCAAAGTTTTGATATTGTCTGAAAGCCTTACACTACTGAGATAAGATTTTTTTAATGGAAGCAAAAACATGCCTTTCCTCAATGTGATTGGGTTAAAAGAATTCTATGCAAGTCAGTAATGCATTACACGCAGGAACAGTTTTATTTTGCCAAATAAGAAAACGAAGACACCTACTGCATGAGGCACAAAGAATTCTGTTTAGACGGTTAAAAAAAGTGTCTTATTTTATTAAAAATATTTATTTTATTATATGGCTTGCAACAAGGAACAGTTTGGGAAAGATAGAACAGTAGTAACCACCATCAACAACCATCAGACATTCATTCCCATTACAACAGTTATATACTGGCATGAGAAACATCACCACAGAGTTCCTGTGTGTGCACGCACGCCGGAGGGACGGACGGACACTATATATTTTTCTTGGCGTACCAAAAGCAACTCGGTGGTAGCGCTGCTATTACTCATATATAATGTTTTGGATTTAATATTTAATGAAATAAATGAATATAAAAGGAGATTTATTATAATTTTTTTTTTACCTTGAACCATTTTTCATAAATGACTTTGCTGGTGTTAAACGTTCCCATGGTGTCGATCTCCATCACAGTTTTAAAGGCGTTGAAGGACAGAGCGGTGGCAGGACACAGGAAGTTCCCCGCTGCGTCTGCACACACACACACACACACACACACACACACACACACACACACCACTAAGGACAGGCTAATGAATCTTTTCAAAATAAAGGATTATACTGCTGTTTACAGTATTAACTTTGTAGCCTTTTATATAATATTTATATAAATAAGATGATTATAATAATAAAAATAATAATGATAATACAAGTTTCGCTTTCTTAATCTTGCACATGACGGTTTTCGGAATGCATGAGCTCACTTACACGTGGGTATAACAGCTTGCTAGCCCTAGCACACTACTGCGAAGTACATGAGTACACGCTATAAACACATACAAGTATAAAGGACGCTTATCAGCGTAGAACCAAAACATACTGTTGATAAGAATATCAACACGGCCGAACTCTTTCAGCGTCTCGTCCACGGCGGTAGTGATGGAGTCCGGCTGACGCACGTCCATCTGCAGGGGCAGGCAGTGTCGTCCCGTCGCACTGGTCAGCTTCTTAGCCGCCTGGAAAACACACGAATATAAAACACAGAGCCTCAAAAAATTTATTCATTCATTCATAAAAAGTGGGAAGAGGAGAATACCTCAGTGAGCTTCTCCAGGTTCCTGCTGGCAATTACTGTGTCACAGCCGTGCCTGAAACAGAAACGTACCGTACTGCCTTATCAGTTCCATTAATGGTTTTTAGGAACAACTGCAGTGGGGGTGGAAGGGAAGGTGACAGGACCCTCAGGTTTGAGTACCGTTAACCTGAGACATCCTTACTGTGGGTTTGTTTGGCTAAGAAATAGAGTAATAACCAAAGCCAGCAAACCTCATGAAGACCTCAGCAATACGGAAGCCGATGCCGGAGCCGCCGCCCGTTATGAAGGCCACTTGATCCCTACGAAAGAGCAGGGATTCAATTATTTGTCGCTGTGAAATAAGGGATAAGGATTAGAGCATGAGGATGATAAGTAAACAAGTAAAGGATAAGGGATACAGAAATATAACGTGGTGCATGGACAAGAAGGAATGGGGGGACGTGAATATGGGATATGGCATAAGGAACAAGGAATGAGGAAAGAGAAATAAAAGGGAATAAAGGATGAAGAGCAGAACATATGGGTTAAAGAATGAGAAAACTGCAATGAGAGTTTAAATAAAGAAATACAAACAAGAGCGAAAAGAAGTGATGGGTAAGAAATAAGAAGTGAAGAGGATAGGAAAGGAAATAAAAGAATGGGGAGATAACAGAACAAATAATAAATGAATAAAAAGAATCAACTAACAAAGGACTAAAGGAATAAATTAATAAGGGAATTTATGGAATAAGGAAAAAAAGGAATGTTGATATATACAGAGTGGAGGGATAAAAAGATAAATGAGTGAAAAGGTTTGATAGGAAGTGAATGGAGGGATAAAGGAAAGAAGGAATGTTTTGATAGGAATTGAATGGAGGGATAAAGGAAAAAAGGAATGTTTTGATAGGAAGTGAATGGAGGGATAAAGGAAAGAAGGAATGTTTTGATAGAAAGTGAATGGAGGGATAAAGGAAAGCAGGAATGTTTTGATAGGAAGTGAATGGAGGGATAAAGAGATAAATGAGTGAATAGGTTTTGATAGGAAGTGAATGGAGGGATAAAGGAAAGCAGGAATGTTTTGATAGGAAGTGAATGAAGGGATAAAGGAAAGAAGGAATGTTTTGATAGGAAGTGAATG
>JAOUQZ010000044.1:2019534-2033948 GCA_028564935.1 Neosilurus hyrtlii | reverse complement strand
ACAAATCTATTTTATCAGACTGACCAGCAGGGGGAGCATTGAACAAATCTATTTTATCAGACTGACCAGCAGGGGGAGCATTGAACAAATCTATTTTATCAGACTGACCAGCAGGGGGAACATTGAACAAATCTATTTTATCAGACTGACCAGCAGGGGGAACATTGAACAAATCTATTTTATCAGACTGACCAGCAGGGGGCGCACTGAACAAATCTATTTTATCAGACTGACCAGCAGGGGGAGCATTGAACAAATCTATTTTGGCTTGTGAGTTTAAGTTGCTTGCAGGGAAAACACCCCAGACAAATGGTGTGTAATTATGATATTACTGAATATTTGAGCTACTACACCTTGCTTTTGCGTGCTTCTTTCTTCTTGCCGTTAAGCTCCGCATTCGTACATTTGCTCTCCGTAAGATCTGTCAACTCTTTTGTGTTCACATGGGCACCGCTCTCCTTTTTCTTCTTTTTCTTCTTCTTCTTTGTGTCATTAACATCTTCCAAAGCCTCATAAACACTCTAATGGAAATAAAATCTGTCATGAGGATTTCTGGATTTAGTTCCAGGATTTAGTGGCACCCAGGAGAATTGTTAACGACAAACCGAAGAGGATACACACCGTTTCATCCGTACATTCGTCTGTCACATGAACAGTGGCTTCTTTCTTCTTCTTCCTCTTCTTCACCTCACTGATAGCATCACACACCTCTGCGTTCTTTACAAAACACAGTCAGAAGGTTAGTCTTCGAGACCCATGGGGAATTAAACCCTTTTAAGTCATGATCAGTTTATAACACAAAGCAGGCAGACTATATAGACCAAGGAGCCATTTCAAATACATCACACTGATACAGAGGCTTATTTTCACTTTTATACACCTGTATACTGTTGAGATTTATAGTCCCACTCTCTACTATCCTCCTTCATACCGGATTCCTCTCAAGGTTTCTTCCTCATGGGGTCTCAGGGAGTCTTACCTTGCCCTGGACACTTCCGGTTTGCTCGTCAGGCATGTCTAGTGTAAAATGCAATAGGAAACTCACCTAATTTTCAGAAATCTTTGCAGGTGACCATGTTGAAATTTGAATCTGGTAAAGCAATTGGTTTAGGAAGAACAGATGTAAAATTCAATGTCAAAACCTTTCCGTGATTTTTGCCATTTTTTAAACCTAATAACTCCCCACATATAACAGTGTACTATAATTATGTAATGAGTTATTACCTTTCAATCTCTAATCTTTAAATGGTCAGATCTCGGAAAGTTTTTGGCATGAGACCGTGAAATTTTATAAGTAATCCTCATAAACCAATTACCACACTTGGTTCAAATTTCATCAAATTTTTAGGCAGTCATCTGGGAATCTCTAGGTGACTTAACATGGCCCATTATGGAAATACAATTCAACTGAAATGATCTTGTCCTGCTCCCAGGAACACACACACCTGTGGTACCACCGCTGTCTTCTTCCGCTTCATTTTCTTCAGGCCTCTGAGGTCCACAGCTGGTTTGGTTTTCCTGAGTCTTGTCTTAATGCCGGTTCTGACTGAACACAAACAATGCACCCACTGAGAACAATGTTTTAGAAGGAACAGGCTCGAAACATGACTTTTTTATATATATTATTTAGACTTTATATATGAAAAAAAAACCTGACAGAACATTTTCAGAACATTGTCTGTGCCTCTCATTGGTTACAAATAGCACCAAATCAGTGGATACATGATACATTACAAGATTACAGAACTTAGCTTGAGTCTACATGTTTTTACACTGTACAACAGGTAAAAACCAGGTGTAGACACTTGGACATAAACATTTGTTTCATGATAAGAGGAAAAAGCTTGAAAAATATAAACAAACAAAAAGGTACCTTATTTGTTAAAATTAGATGCAGATGAATGCAGAAATCTGACTTCGAAAGGTATTCCTTTTCGAGTCTTTATTAGAATGCAAATCATGGATTATCATCAAGCACATCAATCAACCCGGGCCTTCAAAACATCACTTACTTTGCACAAACTGCCATAAAACCCAATCAGAATAATGATAAGTTTATAATGGAGGTGTTAAAATCTGAAGTGCGTTCCACGCACTTTCTGCATTTTCGTAGTCGGACTGACATCACACCCACGTGACTAGTCTGGCGACTACTGATAGCCTATTTGACTAGGTAAAAGAGCTAGAAAGGGGGTTTCCTCCTCACAGTTCTGGTTATCAGTTACCAGTTATCCAGCAGGATCTTCTCGCCTCTGGCCACTGTTGCGCTCTGATTTGTAGAAAGAATGGGGTGTTGCTGGCTGTAATAAATACAACATCTGTACCCTATATTACGCCATGGTCAATACAGGCTTTACATGAACAGGCTTGGTCAATACAGGCTTTACATCTATACATGAACACTCTTTAACCTCGTCAGATATGGCACCCACTATAGTGAGGTTAGTCATGTGACCAGATGTCCGACTTTGAGAAATCCAGAGATACCAAGAGAAAAAACTTTTCAGTGTAAAAACCCAGCAGAATGCAAAGAAAAGACACAATCATGTCGTGGTGTACCACAAGTCTATCTTCTGGGTCCGTATTCATTTCTGAATGGCACAATTTCCACACATAGACCTCAAACCGTAAGCGTGGCCGTACATAAAACTTTTCTAGGGTTCCAAAGAAGGAGTTTAATAATTCATATTCATGGTGTTTACACTAATCCAGCTTTCTCTTTTTCTCTCTCTCTCTCTCTCTCTCTCTCTCTCTCTCTCTCTCTCTATACATGGTTCTGTTCATGGCTACTGAATTGAAAATAAACAAACTTCAAAACGCTCTGACTGGTGAGATAGTTTTAATTATTTACTAAAACGTGTATTAAACTGACCCTTAGTTTAAAGAAAAGCAGTGTATGTAGAGCACTTACAGTGTTTTTTACGCGTCTCGTGCTTCTCAGCGTGGACTGCGACGCACGCGCATCATCACTTCCGGACGTTTCTACGGTTACACTCGGAGACTCGCGTTCTGATTGGCTACCTCCACTTCCGCGTTGCCTGTGGGACTTGAAGGATTTATTTTTCCTTCATTTTTATGATTGATATTGAAACCTTGAGTGCATGTATGATTTGTTTTCCTTTCCGTATCCGGACATTCGTGTAAATAATATTTATAAAGTAAGCCGGAACGCCAGCTTTTCAGTTCCGCCCGGACGTATTTCAGTGTGGCACACCATGTGTTTGGTGCCCGGTGACCTGCTCAGTGTGAGAGGACGGTAACATGTCAGTAACCGGACGGTGTGTGTTTAGATGTTTAAATCCCGGACACATTAATCCTGGAGTGTTGAGGTGAGTTTTGATTACAGATAGAATCCCTGATGTCACTTTGCATTTAAATTCAACTCAGAAAACCTGCATCACTGATGATTTTAGAAAGATGGACCCCAGTGTGTGGATTCGGGGTTCCCTCCGGGCACTCCGGTTTCCTCCCACGGTCCAAAGACATGCACATTAGGCTGATTGGTTGTTCCAAATTGCTCCTAGGTGTGTGTGTGTGTGTGTGTGTGTGTGTGTGTGATGGTCTGGTGAGCTGTTCAGGGTGTACACCACTTTTGCCCAGTGTCGGCTGAGATAGGCTCCAGCGACCCTAGTAGGTGAGTGAGTAAAGGGGATGTATTTGGGTTTAAAAATTACCATATTTATACATTATGTATTATATTAATCGGCTCGGCAGAACCCACGCTTTCGGCCGCTACCCGGCTCACACTGCACCCGACCCTTATTGCCCCTCCCACAGGTGGTGGGTCCATGGGAGGGCGGACCCATGTCTCCTCTTCGGGCATGACCCAGCCGAGCTTCATGGGTAGAAGCCCAACCACCAGGCGCTCGCCTCCAAGCCCCTCCCCCAGGCCTGGCTCCAGAGGGGGACCCCCCCGGTAACCCACATCCAGGCAAGGGAACCTGTGTGTGGGTGAAGTGGCTGGGGAGAGGGACGTCTGGAACTCACTGATTGGGCTGCTGCCCCTGCGACCCGACCTCGGAAGAAGCAGATGATGATGAATGAATAATACGTTCATCTTGGTATATTCGGTAAAAGCGTGTGTTTATTATAAAACACTTGTTCTGGTGTAATGAACATCTGCACTGCGGTTTCATGCTTTCCTCTTAATCTTATCACATCTATTCATGGTCCCTCCAGTGCTGCAGGTGGCGCTACTAACACGTCATGGCAGTTTTCATGACCATAAGAAGGCTCCTACTTCTTTTTCTTTTTATCTCCTAGGACATGTGCTGCACGGTCTTTATCTCTCACGCCAGGGCTCCGTGCCGAACAGCGTCGCTCTCCGGGCTCCACAAATAAAGAGGAGGGCCTGTCTCAGCCCATCAAGTTTTCCACAAGTAAAGCCAGCCACCGGACCTGGAACGTGGCGTCATCGATGGGCGGCAGGTTCCAGCGGCCGTGGTGGAAAGTTCTCCCCCTCAGTCTGTTCGCCATCGGCTTCCTGCTGTGGTGCGTCTTTCGCCCGGAGTCCGAAGTCGACCGGACTCTGGATAAGCAGCTGTATGAACATTTACCGAGCTTACTGACCAACATGGAGGAGGAGGAAGATGAGGAGGAAGAGGAGGAGACACAGAAACTCAAAAATGAAACTGATAATAGTTCAAAATGAACATGAATTATTATTCGGACTTTTGTTTTCTAAATAAATGTTACGATTGTTGTTTCTATGCCGTCCTGCGCATGAGGTTTTGGAAATAAACGCAGGTCTGTCCCGATGAGCCCTCTGGGTAAAGACACGGCCAATTTCAGCGATGTAAACAGGTTTAGTTTTAAAAGCTTGATGTTCTGGCTACACGAATGTCTTTTAATTCTGTCATTTCAAATCTTTCCAGACCAAGTAGAGTGGGAAATAAAATTACAGAATCAAACAATAATATTTAAAATCAGAACATGTCCCTTGTTGTTGCAGCAGGAACTTCCCAATAAAAATAAAACCTTTTCCATTAAACTGGCTTCAACTTTCTTGAAGCGCAGTGGAGAGGTGAGCGCCGCAGGATCGAGCCTCATCATGGACCCTTTTTTCTAGATCTTCTCAAACTGAAAACAGAGTTGTTTGCGGGCCACATCAAAGTTACAGAAAAGCTTTAAGGAAAACCTTATCCTGAATAATGACTTCACCACCAAACCTGTGGAATAAGAAACATGTCCAAAACTTAATGACTGTAATCTCCCCTGGTCCTTCACCTGACATGTAACCCCATATCATAAATGAGTGAGAAATACACCGCCTAGACCAAAAAAAGAAAAGAGTCACACCAATATTTTTATGGGGGGCATTTAGCCGTGATCTCAGCATGTAACCTCCATGGCGGTGTTGCTCCAGTTGGTCCGGTCGAGGCTCAGCAGCATTGGCAATAAGATGAAGTCAGCTGATGATCTGAATGGTGTGAATGAGCAGGTTATCATATCAATGGACTTTTTTCTTCCCTGGTGGCATGGATATAAAATGGCAACTCAAATAATAAAAGAGAGGTTCAGGGAGCACAAGGAATCATATCTATAGCTTTGAGCTCACTGTCCTTATATTTTGAGACTTTCCTGGTCTACTGTAGGTATATTGTACTTTCAGAACCTTCCCCATCTGTTTACACTCATATCAAAGTATAGACACCACTATAAATTATTTGCCAGTCTGCATGTTGGATTATCTTCTTACAGTAGTACAAGTTATAATCCTTCCTATTGTTTTAATAAACTCTTGTTGGAATCACGTTTCCTTTCCATTGACCAAACTGCTTCTTAAGGGCTGAATTTGTAGACAGTGATTCTCCACAGGTCACAGCTAGACCTTCAGTGTACTTCCTTTTAACCCACTAAAAAGGTAAGATATCCCCTAATACTCTCCACACTGATGCTCTTAACACTTAATTCAGCTTAAAGACTAGTGACGGTGGGTTGCCCCATTCGAACAAAAACACTGCACAGGCATCCTTCACGTCCTTGTTAGGGATACATTTATTTACAGCATTTGGCAGACGCTCTTATCCAGAGCGACTTACAATCTTTATGCCACAGAGCATTAAGGGCCTTGCTTAAGGTGGTGACAGTGAGGATTGAACTGCTGTTCTTCGGATCAGTAACCCTTCGCCTCAACCACTAAGCCACCGCTGCCCTTAGAGCTCCAGAAAGGTGCTGAGGAAGTGTCCATGAATGAAACATACCTGGTTTGTCAAGTTGATTAATGATTAAGTACCACAGGAAGAACAAAAAGGGACTAACGTTTAACAGTTATCACTATGCAAATATTGGATGCTACACAAATTTGCTTAGGTTTCATCCAAGTTTATTACATTGACTGATGTGACCTTGGAACAAAGTCAAGGTGAGTCATGTACAGTCCCATGAGAGACCTGAGGGCACCCATGCAGCAAACTTGATAATTGTGTTACCTTGTGTGAGCAATACAGAAGGCAGTGACGCTGCGTTTCTTCCTGCAGGAAACTGAACATGTCTACATGCAAGTCCTTACATCTGGCAAAAGCTAAACTGTGTTATTACTAAATTTTGAGTGTTTAAGGAAACTGTACTAACAAAATACAATAATTACACAGAGAGGAACTTAAGAGGTCTAAACACAGGGATCCAACTAGAGTAGAAGTTCGACTCCGGCATGCATGTGGCCGAACACACCAGTTATTTCCTATTAGATAGTTACGGCACTAACAAACCCAATATAGAAAAGCTTGGCTGTGACCCATAAACAAACCCACCCCAAAATTCTGATCCCTGTCACTTCCTTCCAAATTTAGCACATTAAACAAGACTACTAACGGTGACCCATATACAAGCTCAACCCTTCCAGAAGGGAATCCAAAATTCAGTCCTTCATCTCTTTACAAAGTCGTCACACTAACAAGTCAAATATAGAAAACATGACCCACATAATCACCTCCCACCCCCCACCACGCTAATGTTGGAATACAACACCATGGTCAAGCGTCCCACATACTTTAAGTCAGTTTGTTTTGACATCCGGAAAAGTAAACACTACTCATATCTTCCAAGCTGCTTAATTCTAATTAGGGTCACAGGGGCTGGCACCCATCTCTGGGTGAAGGCAGCAGGGTACACAGGGAAAAGAGGAAGTAGCCAGAGGAAACCGACGTCAGATCCACACAGAAACACCCGAGCATCAAACCCGCGACCTTCTTTGCTGTAATGTGGACATACTAATAGGTAAACATGACACTGTCAAATTGCATTGGGGTGCAAACAGTAAAGCATCAAGTCTTCAGTCATATGTTGAGCTCACATCAAGACATACATACCTGGACCACCGTGGGGCGTGCCATTTTCAGGACTTTTGCATGTTGGAACAATAACACTACAAAGGTTTATTAAAAAAAGACACCAAAACATTGTCTACTTGACAGTATGAGGCTTAATTTACACACGCACACACACTGAGGTAGTGGAAAGTTTATTTACAACCAGATGGCCACAATGGAGAAAAATAGAGTCGAGTTGTGAGAGAAATAAAAAAGAAAAAAAAAGGGACACACCCTAATAAGTCACCACGAAGCATGCAGACTAGAGCGCATGGGTAGAGGTATACCAAAGTCTAAAATACAAACTTTAAAACCCTGAGAGGAGCTCCCGGAATGTTCAGACACTGCCCCCTACTGCCACGCCCAAGAACCACACAACAACCCCTCCCCTACCATCACTACTCAAAATAGTACAAAAATTAAGATTAAAACTATAACAAGCATGTAGAGTGCAAGAACCCACCCTGACCCCTCCCACCCACCCCCCCAAAAAATTATATATATATAAAAAAGAAAATTACACAAACAGAACGAGCGGCTTAAGCACGCTCGCCACGGATTCTCCGAGCCAACTGGATGTCCTTGGGCATGATGGTGACACGCTTGGCGTGGATGGCACACAGATTAGTGTCCTCAAAGAGACCTACCAGGTATGCCTCGCTTGCCTCCTGAGGGGAAGAAAAATAAAAAGGCACATAAGATGGGCAGAGAGAAAAAGAGGGCAAGTGGCAATAAAACATGGAAAAACAATCCAATGGTTTATTCCAAAGAGTTCTTCACAAAACTCAAAGCAAAAACTGCAAATCAAACTGAAGCCACATTCCTAAAGATTAGGAAGAAGCACACCATTAATACCACAGAATAGTAAAGGGCGTCCATCTTGTGACGTGTACCAGACTCCAGAAAGCACAACCGACTTCCAAAATGTAACAAACTAAGCTCTGGGGAACATCTTTAATTCGTATTATATGTTGTGATCATTCCCACCATTCCTAAATGACACCTTTTACATCACAGCCGCAATTTCAGATTTAGTCAAACGCACTTAACAGGAGCGCTTAAGGCACCAAGTTCATTTACTAGCAGTAACCAGAATGGCACTCGCACCAAATTCGGCACTTTTTTTGCACAAAAACCCACATGCGTTTGTTAGATTAGATCTTAGACGGTGACACCCCGGCTGAAAACCCTACAGTGCCGTCATCTTGGGGTTCGAATGAGAGCGACTGTGGTCTCTGAGCTGACCTGCAGGGCTCCGATGGCAGCACTCTGGAAGCGGAGATCGGTCTTGAAGTCCTGAGCGATTTCTCTCACCAGGCGCTGGAAGGGCAGTTTGCGAATCAGCAGCTCAGTGGACTTCTGGTACCGACGGATCTCTCGGAGAGCCACAGTACCAGGACTGGAGGAGGGAGAGAGGGAGATGGTGAAATAGACTTTTTGGTGTTACTCATGCCGTACAGATAAGCAGGAAGCAAGGAAAGCACCAAGCTTACCGGTATCGGTGGGGTTTCTTCACTCCGCCGGTAGAGGGCGCACTTTTACGGGCGGCTTTGGTGGCCAGTTGCTTTCTTGGGGCTTTGCCTCCGGTGGATTTACGTGCAGTCTGCTTGGTACGTGCCATTGCACTTTCAGAGTAATCCTCTCAGATGTACAGGCTGACAAAAACATATATTAATAAAAAAAAAAACAATAAACACCAATTACCAGATATTTCCAAACATACTGCTGTGCAGATACCTAAAGAAAATACGACATGTCAAAAAACGAAGTGTTACTGTACAACCTTTGGGGGGGAAGCAGATATTCAGCGTTTATTTATTTGTATTATTTAAATAAACCCGCGTTATTTCTCTCCCATCTGCAGCCAAAACCCGCCCACTGCACACACACTGGCTACCAGCCAATCGACAGACAGCCGAGTTAGCCAAGCCGCATTCAGGATTCAGACAAGCCCAGCCAATCATCGTTTAGAAGGAGGGGCGCTCCTGAATAGCACTAAAGGAGAGGGAGAAACAGCGCGCGCGGCTGCGTTAACGGATCAATTCCTCCCCGCGCGCGCGATTTTCATGTCTGTTGAACACAAACGAGCTCGGAGCACAGTTCAGATTACTCTTCTAAAACACTACGCAGTCGGGGAAAGGGGTGTCTACGGGTTTTACCCCCTGTGAAAAAACCTACAGAACATTAAACTATAGCCGCGGCCACCATTACGCGACATTCAACACACACGTTTATAACCAACATGGCGTCTGCTCATAACAATCACACGCGCGCGCGCGTGTCTTTGTTCTGGTCAAATCCACGGAAAACCCCGTCAACAAAAGAATCCACGCTTACAGGCTGAGCTGGGTAAAGTCAACCACGTGACCACTGGTGGAAAAGTTGAAATAAAAATCGTGTTTATCCGACACGCAGGCGAAAACCGTCGTATTAACGGGAAAACTCGGCTCCTAACGACGGTTTGCGCAGCCGGGAATCCAGCTCCGAGCAACCGCCGCGTTTTTCCGAACAGAAACCCGCCTGTGAGGAAACACAGCCCCGAACAACATCACAAAACACTCCGAAATTCACTTAAAATAAGCACACGCTGACCACACGACACAAAAGTATGACTTACACGTATTACTTCACTTTCCGCCGTCGACACAAAATACGGAACGTCGCTATGTGAAGCGGTTGCCTCCCCCCTTATTTATATATCAGAATGACGTAATTACCAGCATGCTCCGCCCCTCGTGTCTCTGATTGGTCAGGAGGGAATGATTGGCGTAAAGAATGCCGCATTTATTAAGTTCATTGAGTCAAAGCGGTTTTACTCTGTAATAATAAAAAACAGACGAAGTAACTTGACTCATAATCAGATGTATGTGTTTAATTTCCCTTTCTGTCGCCTTTTTATCAGCACAATGAGTCACTCTGCTGATAACTCATCAACCAAAAATCTTACATCACACTTCCGTGCTCTGTGTGACTTCGTGCTTTTTCTTTTACTCCAGAAATACCTAATTTTAATATAAACAGGCGTCCAACCCGAATAACACCACCCTCACCTTGGTAATTTTGCCTGAGGTCGTTTTAAACTGTGACTTCAATAGACATAAATAAAACGGAACCAATAAAGACAAACACTGGTTTCCAGACGGACAGTTATTGCTGGTGCGCCAACTCCACCATGAGCCGCTCTTCGCCTGATTCTTTCATAATAAACATTGTGTTTTACTTTTGTTATTTAGTGTAATTGACTTATCTAGACGTATTCTATGTTTCTTTTTATATAGTGCACTTAACTTTGTTTTGGATTAAATTTCATGTAAAAGAAAAGAGCCACAAGTCTTTTTTCTGCCAGACTACAGAAAATGAACGGATGCTGTGCTCAGAGGAAGAGCAGAACCAATTTAAAAAGGGAAGTTTAATTAAAAAAGGACGACAGGAAGACGTATATAAAGGTAAAACAAAATAATTTTTAAATCAAATATGTCTTTTGAACATACTCTATTTATAGCTTGTTACAGATAGACACTCTAGAAACAGGTTCTGATAGACAGACATTTAAATTAATTTGCTTGGATGGCAGACAGGCAGTTTGAACACACCTGGTCGTGAGCGACAGACAGTTCAGACCTGGTGTGTTTAAGTGAGAGACAGAAGGGTCACTAGATGGGTACTTTATATATTTCTATATATCCAGTGTACGTGTGTGACAGTGATGCAGGACAGCAGTACTTCGGTGCCGTTTCACTGGCAGCACAGCGACAACTCCTTCGCTTTTAACTTTTCTCCAGCGATTGCCCCGTCCTCCCCCCAAAGCATCATGGATCCTAACGAGGCACATTCAGGACACACCGCAGAATCAAACACCACCCCGGGTTTCGTGTTCAACTTCCAGATCCCTACAGCGCAGGAGAATGATCCGGAACCCGGCAGAGGAAGAACGCCGATGGGTGAAGTGGCTCAAGGCTTGGAGACGAATGCAGATTCAAAGCCTAAAACCAAGAAGAAGAAGAAAAAGAAGAAATCTGGAACAGGTCTCGGAGAGGAAGCTGTACAAGAGAAAGGGAATAAACAAAGAGAGGAAGCACCCAAGCAGGAGAGCACCGAATTGGTCAGGGGGAAAACACATACACACTTGCAGGCTCTCAGAATTTTCTGATTTCTTTGCATATACAGTATATAAGCTGTCTGTGTGTGTGTGTTTGTCAGACTCCAGAGCAGCAGCTGAGTCGAGAGTTGGACTGGTGTATTGAGCAGCTGGAGTTGGGTTTGAGGACTCAAAAATCCTCCAGTAAACAAAGTAGGTCTCTCTCACACATACACAGACACACTTTAAAACACATTTGAACTTCTAATCTGCCACTGAACCTATACAACACTGTGTGTGTGATAGGAGAAGAAGCCACTCATGCTCTAAAGACCCTGCGCAGCTCCAAAGCACCGATAGTGAAAAAAAGGCAGGTGATGAGAGCTGTGACTGGAGATTACCGCAAAAAGATGGAGGAGGATAGAGACCGGCAGTACAAGTTGATTCGCTCAGGTGAGAGACAGACAGTTCTTTGGGGGTGAGAGGGAGTGACAGTGAGAGTCTGGAGAAACATAAGAGAGACAGTTCTGTGTGTGCAAGAGAGAGCGGTAGGGACAGTTTTGTGCGTGTGTGAGAGAGATAAGATAGAGACCTGTGAAAGAGACAGACAGTTGTGTGTGTGTGAGAGAGTGAGCCAGAAAGCTCAGAGAGAGAGAGAGACAGACAGACAGACAGACAGACAGTACTGTGAAAGAGACTTGAATGTAGCTCTGTAATGTATTTCTGTAGCCATGTCCTCAGCGAAGGTGACGCGAGTGTCAGAGTCCCGGTGTAAAGCAGTGTTCCACCGACTCGCCGAGACTCACAGACCTCCAGCCTGCAGCACAGACACTAGCGAGGCGTCACTTCCCACTGAGCAGCCAAACGGAGCAGGCGACACATTCGTGCTCAGACCATCAGGAGAGGACTTTCACTTCAACTTCATCCTCTGATAGTCTTCTCCAAGGGGAAGGAACAAAAGTGCGCTGTGCAGCTTTATAGAGGGGTGTTTTTATAAGATGAGGAATAAAGATGAAGAACCCTGTGAGTGTGGCGTTTTCTGTTACTGCAAGCATCCTGGTACATAATTCACACGTTTAATAGGGACGTCTGGAGACTGGACACTTCCATCACTTCAGCCAGATCAATCCAGAACCAGTACGCCATCATGGCAATCAGTTCCAAAGTAACACCAAAGGTGATTCTATTATTATTGTTGTTGTTGTTGTTGTTGTTGTTGTACTATTTATAGAAAGATTCTGTTAGGTATTCTGTGCACACGAGGTGGATTTGGTGAAGAATAACTTAATAACTCCTTGATATGTATCCTTAAATATAAACGTTGGCTCAGTATTAACCCTTATTTTACACAGATGTTTATTTCCTAGTAACGTTAAGCCCTGAAATCCTGTCGCGCGTGGGGTTTAGCGTTGCCATGGCAACGTGTTGTACCAGCGTTAAAAACGCAAACAGTTCGTTTTTTTGAAGCAGCTTTTTAACACACTGGTTTTAAACCATGACATAACCTCTAACCATTTAATAACACGTTGACTTAAACATGTAAAACACCCCCACTCCCCGGTTTAATAATTCGTGAAACGACAACATTAACGTCTCTGGCCAAATCACGTACGTCACGACTCGCGGCTGACGCACATTTCCGGGACTTGTGGGATTTGCAGTCTTTTGCGCCTCGCGCTGACGCTTATAAAGTAATTACGCGAGCAGTAGAAAAACTACAACTCCCAGAAGCATTTAAACCGCTGTTTCTAACAGATTTGCAAACCAGTGTGTTTCTCTCCCCGGCGGAGTTGTTTCTTCAGGCAAGTAAAAGCTTCGCATTGACCTTTTAGTAAAGTACAAGAAGTTGTTTGGATTTTTTTTGTTAAATTTGTTTTGAAACTCTTTCGACATAAATACACTTGTGTAAAAATTCCCATTCTCGGGTTCGCTCGACTAAACTGCAGAGTTGCTTGCTAACTTTGAGTAGCTAACTCTAATAAGAAACAATTGCATACTATATGTTATAAAACTTGTCCGATCATGTTTAAAAATTATATTTTATTTATAATAAAGGTGAAGACACGTCAGGAATTTCCATACGCCTTTAAATGTCCTTAAAACGGTCATTCCACAACGCCAAGGCTGTGTCTCTAATCAATATCTACTTTGTACACAAGAGCACTAGAAAGGGTGTCAACCCAGAGGCGTTTACAGCTGACGAAGTGCACTGTGTGGGGATTTAAGACAAGACCCGGATATAACGGAATCTTTAGTGTGATTCGATTCATCTCGTATCGTTCAAACGAGTCGACTCTTTAATGAACGTTTCCTAATTTAAATTTACCTTTAGTATTAATAGAGTGTACTGTCGCAAACCGGTTTTAAGGAAAAATGTATAATAAAAAATACCACAGTGTATAACCACAATTAAAAATAAAAATACCACAGTTCTTCACTATATTTTCTTCTGGAATTAAAAAAATACCTATTGCACAGTAACTGGAAGATTTCTGATTCAGCGTGAAGATTTTGTGCTGAATTTTTTAAAAATTAAATAAAATAAAAAATGTTGGAATTTTTGGGGTAGGTCAATAGCATGTACGCCTTACAGCAAGTCCTGGGTTCGAGTCTCTGCAATGATGCTTCAGTGTGGAGTTTGCATGCTCTCCCTGTGCTTGCATGGGTTTTCTCCACGTACTCCGGTTTCCTTCCACAATTCAAAGACATGCACATTTGGCTAATTTCCTGCCCCAAATTGCCCCAGGTGTGTATAGATGTGTGTGTGTTGGCCCTGCTGTTTGGCGAGCTGTTCAGGGTGTACCCCACCTTTGCCCGGTGTCGGTTAAGATAGGCTCCTGCCTCCCTGCGACCCCAATAGGATTAATCGATACTGCACATGAGATGAGATATTGGAGTTTTATGAGGGAGATGGGAATTGGAATTTTTTTTTTTAAGATGGTTATTTTGTGGCGGCACGGTGGCGTAGTGGTTAGCACGTCCGCCTCACAGCAAGAAGGTCCTGGGTTCGATTCCCAGCTCGGGCG
>JAOUQZ010000044.1:1999576-2014941 GCA_028564935.1 Neosilurus hyrtlii | reverse complement strand
TAAGTGCCATATTCAGGGAAATAGTACGACATCTACCGTTATAAGTGCCATATTCAGGGAACCAGTACGACAGCTACTGTTAAGTGCCATATTCAGGGAAATAGTACGACATCTACCGTTATAAGTGCCATATTCAGGGAACCAGTACGACAGCTACCGTTATAAGTGCCATATTCAGGGAACCAGTACGACAGCTACCGTTATAAGTGCCATATTCAGGGAAATAGTACGACAGCTACTGTTAAGTGCCATATTCAGGGAACTAGTACGACATCTACCGTTATAAGTGCCATATTCAGGGAACTAGTACGACAGCTACTGTTATAAGTGCCATATTCAGGGAACTAGTACGACATCTACCGTTATAAGTGCCATATTCAGGGAAATAGTACGACAGCTACCGTTATAAGTGCCATATTCAGGGAACTAGTACGACATCTACCGTTATAAGTGCCATATTCAGGGAACTCGGAGAGAGCAGTATTTCTGTCATTTAGCCCTAAAAGTAGACCGATTGTTTATATAACTGCTGGATTCAGCTGTGAAATGTAGGATTATTACTACTTTATTGATCTCTACACCATGACAGGATATATATATTTCAGTTATGTTGTGCTCGAACTGCTGTATTACGCTTCACTAGGCAGCATTATAAGTGCTGTGTTCAGATTTATTAGGAAACACGGTGCTGTAATTGTACCTCACTGTAATAAGGCTATAACTATGATGTTTAGACTGAGGTGATAGCACTATGGCTGCTTTATTAAGCTTCATTAGGTTACACTGTAGCATAGTGCTTTAAGAGCAAATCGCTCTAATCTACTGGGAGTGTAATGTGTGTGTGTATGTGTTGTGTGTGTGTGTGTGTGTGTGTTTGTTTCCCAGCGCTGTGTGGAGGTGGAGTCTCTACAGGGCCAGGTCTCTCAAGAGAAGGAACTACGCACCGTGATGGAGGGCTGCCTGATGGAGGAGAAGATGGCGTGGCGGGGTGTACAGACGGAGCTACGAGAGAGCATCAGGCAAATCCACGCCCTGAACGGCACGCTGCACACACTCTGCAGCACACGCATGCATTTCACTCAGGCTCTGGGAAAAGGTCTGCGCACAACATTATCACTCTCATTCACACACCGAGTGCTTAAATAATAATAATAATAGGAGAACTAACACCTCGTTACACGGTGTTAACAGTACCAACGAGGCGATAACGGAGTAATAATTCTAGTACTGGAATATCATCATGTCCTCCTTCATTAAAATTCTTGATGTCCTGGATCATGACTTGGTCTAGATGGTGGTTGGCACAGCTAAAGCTTAACATTCGCAGTGTATTGTTTTTGATACAACAGGGATGGTTCGGTACCACAATTTGGTAATTAATTAACAATACGAAATTAATAATAAAAATAATGACCTTCACGTAGACCAGTGTTCTAGATCGAGGATATCCATCTCAGCCCTGGTTGGAATTATATATAGCTGATAGATAACCGCTTAATCCTAGCGAGGAGGCAGGAGCCAATCGCAGCCGACACTGGGCGAAGGCAGCATGCAGACAATCACAGGTCCATCACACAAACAACCATTCACACTCACATCCACACCTAGGGGCAATTTGGGACATGCTATTAGTCTGATGTGCATGTTATTGGACTGGTGGAGAAAACCGGGGTACACCGAGGAAACCCTATCAAGCATAGGGAGAGCATGCAAACTCCACACAGAGGACCGTCTTGCTGTGAGGAAGACTTGTTGGCCACTACGCCCAAGTAGCTAGTCGGTAGTCGTAAACGTAAAGTGTACCTGACATTCGCCTAGATATGATACGTTTCCTAAAATACACCACAGTCATGTCTTTATCCTTCTCTGTCTTTCTGTCCTCGCTTTAGAAGATGGCGCCGTGTACTCGGAGATGCTCTCCAAAATGGAGTCATGTGAGGAGACTCTAGGTAGTAAGAGGTTTTACTGTAATGCACACAACAGTGATGCAAAGTCTTTCATATAAATCAAAATCAATACGCTGTATGATATAAAAAGTAGACGTTATTTGAACTTACATAAAATCCTCTCTAAGACATTGTGTGTGTGTGTGTATGTAGCTGACAGCCTGAAATCACTCTGCCAAAGTCTTCAGCATCTTTGTGCTCCAGAGAAAAGCTCCAACAGCTGGCAGGGAGAATCCTAGCACCTGCACGTGAGTCTCTCTTTCTCACACACACACACACACACACACACACACACACACACACACACACACACACAGTCCATGATGAAACACTGTACAACTCCAAATACGTTTATCTGCTTTTCCTCCTCCCACCAGTGAGCACCATGTTTTTACTGACGGAGGGTGAACACACCACCCTGAATACAGGAACACACTGAACTGCCTGAGCTGCTCAGAGAGAGAGAGAGAGATGTTGGTAAATGATCAGTCAGAGAAACAACAAATGGATAAAACTGAAGGCAGTAAGTCAACAAACAGGTGAGCGACCGGAGCTCCTCCCACACCTGTGCTCTAGGTCCGAGCAGACTGACCCAGACGGCGCATCGCGAAATAAAGGCTGAAGACAATCGATTTCTAAACAAAGACTGGACTCAATAACGCAACACTATGCAATGCTATACTACAAATCCTAGCTCTGAGAATACAGACGGTGTATCCCAGGACCATGATATTATTATCCTATTTAATTGTCGTGTATACGGTATATTTAGTACACGCCGAGTCAGTAGTAGTTGTTTGTCACTAGTCAAGATGACTGTAAAAGTAAAACTCGCTATGATTTTTATCTGTGTTTGTTTTGATTCCACGTCACGGTACCAGCAGTGTTTTGCTACACTGCTAATAAGAAATGCCAAGCAGGTGGGAGGAAAAAAAACACAACAGTTTCACTCCACCTGTTAGCATGTGATGCTGGTTTTGGATTGGTTAGCCACCAGTTCAGTGATAAACTGTGATGTAATTGTACATATGTAATATACAGTGTTATATAATATAGTGTGTGTGGTGTGGTAGTTAACAAGTCGCAGGTTCGATTCCCGGGGCTCGGCGAGGGCGTTTCTGTGTGGAGTTCGCATGTTCTCCCTGCGCTTCCGTAGGTTTCCTCCTACAGGTTCAAAAACATGCACAGTGACTAATTAGCTGTTCCAAATCACCCCTAGGTGTGAGAGTGAGTGTGAATGGTTGTACATGTGTTGGCCCTGCAATGGTCTGGTGAGCTGTTCCGTGTGTACCCCGGCTGGGATAGGTCCCGGCCTCCCCATGAGCTGAATTAAGTGTCTTAGAAAATGAATGAATGAACGAATATAATATAATAAAATATACAGTAGTATAATATCCTGATTTTGGATGTCTAACAAATCGAACAGCACCAAAGTCTCAATCTTTTTCCCCCCTAAAAATGACAGCAATGGTTGTCATGGGTGTTCACTGCACCTTTTAAATAAAACCAGAAAGAAATCCTAATATTTGGTTTGTCATTATATAATATGTGACTTTTGGGGGATTCCTTCCTTTGTGTTGGTCGTTTCTTGTTCAAGCTGGATATTTATTCATAAATTGCTATTAAAATCATTTCCATAAGAGACCTGTTCTCATGGATGGACAGTACCAGGCATTTTACGAAGACGAAACAAAAATCTCTCTATTGATATCTATGAAAGAAAGGAAGTTCATACTTTGCATACCTACAATACACTACTTGTATATTAGTAATACTTAAAAATCAGCATGTAGGATATCAGGCATTCTTCCTCGAACTGATCAAACAGTGTCAGCAGACACAAGCCAGTCTCCACATTACACTACCCAGCATGCTCTGCTGCACCCACAGTCGTAGGTCATGCCGCTGTCTGGGATATATGAGGGCGTGTTTACGATACAGACGAATATCTTTAGTTTCATCAGCCGTGAGTGCTGACAGGTCTTGCGACTGTGAGCGCTGCGGAGCATGCTGGGTAGAGTAGTGTAGGTTAGACACTGGCTCGAGTCTGCTGCCTAATCCATCCATGTTCTCACCCTGTCCGCCTCTCACCACGCCTACACTACCCCCTTTCACATTTAAGCATTTCTTTTAAAATGATGCCATTGGTGGAAATAAGCCTATTACCACTTGTTACAATAAAAAAAAGCCACATTATTAAACAGTTAAAATATCTTGTAGGTAAATTGTTAGGCCTACCTTTTCTTATACTATAACGTATTTAAAGTCAGGGATGACAACAGGCTTGGAAGAAACAGGAGGAAAATGGGATGTACTGAAATTTACATATGCATCCATATTGGTCAGAGCGCACACCATGTGTGCACATACCGTACACACTCACACAGAGAGAGACTCAAAAACACAGGCGGGGGGAGAGAAAAAAACTAGAAATGATGAGGAGGGAGTGTTTTGGCAAAAGTAACAAGACGTGACTACATTAAACTGTTAGCGGTGATAAATGTATCACAGCAGGCGGCAGCAGTGCATAAGAGTGAAGTCCAGGGTACATTCGGGTGGGTAACGACCCCCATGAGCCGGCCACGCCACACGGCCGCCGGCTCGATCCATACCACCCCCCAGAATCCGTATCAATCTCAAGAACTATTGAAAAGGTGGAAAATTCTCATCCCCGATAAAGTAGATGCTGATTCATAAATTGTGCTCAGCCACACTTAGATTCATTCACATCCTGTCCAAGTGCTGTTATATACTTAGACCGTATGTAGCGTTGATATTAATATTCATAACGAGACTGAGAGACAAGGAGCGCACTTTATTGCTGCGGGGTGTGTATAAGGAACAGGTGGAATCAAAATATTTACAACTTTTTTTTTTCACAGATTTTGTCAGCATTAGACAATGCAGCAATTTAAAATTGAACAAAAGTGCTTTTAGATACAGAGAGTGTGTGTGTGTGTGTGTGTGTGTGTGTGTAGCAGCACGTTCATTCAAGCACACACTGACATTCTAACATGCACTTGTGTGTGTGTGTGTGTGTGTGTCAGGCATATTCACACAGGTGTCCACACCCAGCAGGGCAGTGGTTGGAGCTCTTGAGCCACTCCATCACATGCTCCAAATGGCCGCCATGGCTGCAGCCCTGACACCACACGAACAGACCCTTCACCACATGGTGACACACGGCACACACACTCGCGCATTGGTGGCACCTACAGCACAAAAAATAAAACACAAGCGGTGTGGATTTAAAGCTGTCCAGGAGTAAAAGAGGTGTGGCTCTAAATGATACACTTATCCGCAGAAGTGCATGAAATGGGGGGGGGGGGGGGGGGGGGGGGGTACCTGTCGCAGATCCAGCCCTTGTTGCTCATGGGTCGTTTGCAGTTGCTGCAGTTGATGTGCAGAGTGGTGGACGCCTGGTTCAGACACGTGATGGCGCCGCACGTGCTCAGCTTGATCACCTCATTGCTGACGTTCCACAGCTCGAATCTCTGCAGCAGGTCGATGTAGGACATGTACCAGTGTTCCTGTAAAACACGGAATGTGATGGAGTTTGGGAATGAACCAATAAATCAAAAAAAAAAAGAGAGAAAAGTTTAAAATAAACGCCCCTTGCGCCCTGACCTGTGTGAGCTCATCGATCTCCTTGCGGACACGTTCGCCGAGCACGATGAGCGCAGAGACGGCCATTTGGACGTCGCCCTGTTCGGCGTAGTAGGCCAGCGTGTCCTTGACGATGGCATTGAAGAATCCAGGCAGGAAGCGTGGCTGGAAGAGCAGCTGGGACACCGAGATCAGGCTGAACGACTCCATGGGCGTTAGGCACACACTCTCCGATTCGCCACCACTCGCTTGCGGGGACTCTGCTTTTTCGGCGGGCAGCTCAGGCGCCGTGGCGTGTTCTACGATCTCGTGCCGTAGTGGGAACGCCTCCTGGGGGAGAGAAAACTCCACCTCTTCTGCTGCAGAGGAAGTGACGAGAATCACTGTTCCAATCGTATACGAGCTTTAGATCATTTGTCGAGTGGGTCTCGTGTCTGGGCGTCTCACCTGCCTGATTGTCATGGTCCATGCTATACAGGTCGTCGTCGTCTAGCTCGGCTTCTCCGAACAAATACTCGGCCTGACCGTCGCTGCCCTCCGTCTCTTCATTCTCTAAGAACGTTTTCACACAACACACATTTTTTATTATGGGTATTGCAGGAAGCCATGAATGTCGTCGCCATGGGAATTTCATTAGAACAGTATTCTCGGACACCATTGTGAGGTTGTTTTAGTGTCTCACCGTCATTGTTGAGGTTTGTCTCCAGGTTGTCCTGACGATTCTCTTTGTTTCTTTCATTCAGAGCAGTACTCATATCCTTCAAACTGAAACTACAACCGAAAACCCTGTTAACATTACACGCCATCACTAGCCAAAACTTGAACAAGGCCGAGTCCACGCACCTGTTCAGGAGCGGCATGATCCCCATCTTGCTCATGTTGTGATTGGCTGGCGGTGTGGGGTGGCCCGTGTCGGAATACATTATTCGCAGCATGGTCCATGTGGTTGAGACCTAGACATGCACATGAGCGTTAACTTTCCTGTCAAACAACTAATTAGAATTAGGGTGCTACGGATAAGGCGCAAGTTGACACACCTGAGGTCTGTTGAGCTCCTTGGCAACCTTGGCGTTGTGGTCGCAGAGTTCGGCGAAGGGCCTCCCGCTCAGCTGGTACTTGCGTGCCGTCTCGATGAACCAGTCCATCCTAGTTCCGCCGTCCTGATCCGATTCGAAAACACTGAGCACACTGGAGACCTGCGCGAAGCGATCCGTTACGTCATGCTTCTTGAAGAAGAAGATAGGGTAGCGGCGGTCTCCACCCGGACACGTTTTGCGTCCACCTTCGGCCGCCATCAGGCTCTCTTTAGCAGCGAAGGCTAGGTCTCCAAACAGACCAAAGCTGAGGCCCTCGGGGTTGGCGCGCACCTCCGGGCGACTGGCGTCACTAAACATGTGCTGGTACAGGGTGCTGTCTTTGGAGCCGGACAGCAGAACATCAGGGTCATGCTGGTTGCGCCACACGATGCCCGTAGCAACGTCCTTGTGCTCCTCGAAGGTGGCGAACGGGATGTACGGCCGACGTATGTCCCAAACGTAGATGTTATGGTCCACCATCATGGAGCACGTAGCCAGGTGCCAGCGACGCTCTGGCCGCCACTTGACGCGTGCCACAGAGGCGATGGTCTGTACGCAGTAGATCTCTTTGGCGCGGTTGGTCGTCATGTCCCACACCTTCACCATCTTGTCACGCCCGCCTGTCGCTAGCCATCCTCTAGAGAGAAGTAATTTATAATAAATTAGAAGATAAATTTACGCTGCATTGCATTTACACCACCGGGTTGCAATCGTGCTACGCTGAAATGCAATCCCTGTCCAATCACAGCTCTAGCCTGCACTCGGGTAGTGATTTATCGTTTCCTTATACGGCTCATAGAGGCAACCTGGTCATCATACACACCTGTCCTCAGGGTGCCAGTCACAGCAGAACACAGGGCCGGTGTGTGCAGTGAACATCCTCTCGTAACGGTCCGGTCTGCGGATGTCCCACAGCTGTACGTTCCCGTTCTCAAACGACGCCGCGAACGTGAAAAAGTCCTTTGTGCTGAACTGCACGTCTCGTACGCTTTCCGACTGACCTGGAAACAAACACACACACACACACACACAGTTAATTAGTGTTAATACAGGTGCAGTTATCATCCTACGCTACATAAAGCCATCATACACTGTTTGTATACCGGAGAAGGTGCTGACGCTCTCCTTCTTGCGCAAGTCGAAGTACTTCATGAAGCCGTCCTGAGAACCGGAGAGGAGCATGTGCACCTCACTGGGGTGGAAGCACACCTTGTTGACGGTGCGTTTGTGCTCGGCAAAAAGGTGCTCCTGTTTGTTACGACATGGCCGCAACAGGTTCCAGGTCACTACAGCGCCGTTGGTAGCCGCCGTAGCCAGGAGACTGTCTTCGGCCTGGTGCCACATGACGTCGGCGCAGCTGAAGTTCAGAGATGGTTTGCGGCCCACTCGCAGGTTCAGCCGCTCCACGAAGCCATCTTCTTCAAGAGCAAAGATCTTGAAGATGTTGCGGCCAGCTACCACCACCTGCGAGAAGGAGATGGCAGGGAAACATGGCTCAGTGCTCTGCTATATACTGTACATTACTTACACTGTTAATTTTACACTCAAACACTCCAGCTGGGAGCACTGAATGAATCCCACAGTCTCTGTCCTGATAAAGTCCAAGCATATATTTAATTTGGTCTCTATGGCTGTCAATCACAATCCTGGAGGTGTGGTCTCTGTGCCTGTCAGTCCCCATGTTAGAGGTGTGGTTTCTGTGCCTGTCAGTCACAGTAGCTGTCAGTCACAATGTTGGTGGCATGGTCTCTGTTCCTGTCAATCCCAAAGTTGGAGGTGTGGCCTCTCTGTCTGCCAGTGTTAATGTTGGAAGTGTGACTTTTGTGTTTAAAAAAAAGTGTTAAAAAACCTGTGTTGCATCCCGACACACACTGATGGCGTTGGCCGGAGCGTCCAGCAGACAGAACATGGTACGGCCACTGATGGTGCCAACGGAGGCCATCTTGTCCATTTCAGCCTGAGAGTAAGTGAGAGAGAGAGAGAGAAAGAATATAAAGAGTGTGAAGGGATACACAGAGATCCTGCTGTAGTAAAGATATAGTGTTGCAGTTCATGGTCTGAACAGCAGAAGGCAGTTTAAGAATTTCAGTTGGAGCCATTCTTCAGTACTGCAGGTTTCCGCCTGGTTTAATGTCATAAATGAAATTACAGGATCAAGTGTGTTTGAGAAGAAAGAGTTTTTGCAGTCCTGCCTGCTGTGGATGTGTGAGGTGACCGTCGCTGTTACACACTCACGTTTCAGACTAAAGGCTGCTCACCACCAAGACGCCACAGGCACTTTTACTCCTTCTTCACCGCAGCACGTGAGCATTCTGGGAAAACGGGTCCACAGATCTTGTGTGGTGCTGACGGTACTATTGACATCGACAAGAATGATTATTTAAATAAGCACATTTATATTTACTCACATGACGTAAATAAATAAATAAATAAATTGCTTACGATTGAGGCAAAATCCAATCCAAGGCACAGAAGTGAGGATCTGCTGGTTAAAAGATTTGTTAAAGGACACAACGGTCACTTCCAGAAGGCTCGAGGTTTGAACAGGCTTCCAGTCTGTGGCGGAAAATTGTAATGATTTACACTTTAAAAAAAAAAAAAAAAAATCTAAGTATCAAGACAACACCTGGAGACTGGGTCGTCGAAACTAGGATTGTGTGTGATGCAAGATCACCATTAAACCATGTGTGATGTCACATGGCACGCCATCTTACTGCAGCCATCCTCACATCCTCGTACGACCTGACACATGACCACCGTGCGCTCAGTACGCGTGGAAGGGTATGACAGGGTGCACTGGTAAACATGTGGGAAGGTAATCAGAGACGACATGAAGATTACAACCAGCACATCATTAGATATTTTACTGTTTTTATACCACAGCAGAACGACGACACATCAGGATTTTTATCAGACATAAAAGAAATCGAATGCACGCAATTGTTTATTGAAATGAACTGTGCAGATGAAACTATTGTCAAAACAGCCAATCAGAGTCAAGAATTCAACAGAGATCTAACATGGCATGATGTCATCATGTCTTTAGGCATTATAATGTACATTTTTTTTAATTATTTCTATTATTGTGTTGGGCAACTGGTGGACAATTTTTTTTAATTATTATTTTAAATTTTTGCAACCCCCCCCCCCAAAAAAAAAAAAAATAAAAAAATAAACAAAAAAAACCCCACAAAACACACACACACACACACACACACACACACACACACACACACAAAATACATTAACTTAAATACATGTTTCATCAAAACGTGAGTAGTAGGCAGGCTGGCACATTTGTCACTGTGTACAATATAAGAAGTGTAATTAGACAGCCCTTATAAGGGACCTTTATTAAAATTATGTAAGTTTTGCCTGGGGGCGGATTGAAATCGTAGTGGTTAGCACATCCTCCACGTAGTAAGAAGGTCCAGGATTGGGTATTTCTGTGTGGAGATTGCATGTTCTCCCTGTGCTTGTGTCGGCTGCCTCCATTTTCTCCCACAGTCCAAAGAGACATGCACATTAGTCTAATTGGCGGTTCCAAATTGCCCCTAGGAGTGGATGTGAGTGTGAATGGTCTTGTGTGTGTGTGCGTGTGTGTGTGTGTTAGAACTATGATGGTCTGGTGAGCTGTTGAGGGTGTACCCCTCCTTCGCCTAGTGTTGGCTGATATGACATAATGGTAGGTCCCCCCATGACCCTAAGATTAGAGTCAAGTAGTTCGGAAAACAAGTGCATGAGAGTGGGTGTATTCTGGTCTGTAACTTTCCACACCATGTTTTTTTTTTCATCAAATAAGATCTTTCATGATAACCATGGATGTTGTATGTTTCAGCTTTAGCATTTCTTAGAGGTAGATTCAGTCATGGTAAGAGTCCAATCACACACCTATCTGAGAACATCTTCACCTTTTTGAACTTTTCCCTCACATAACACTGTTAAGCAGCTCCACACGTATGGAGCAGAGTGTCAAGATTAACTCACACATCTCTATTAGTGACACAGTGGGACGAATTGTGACATCTGACACACTCAGACTGCATTCCGAAGAAATGAGCTACAGCTGTAACATACACATACAGAGCTTTAATATTTGGTAGTATTAAAGTTTTAAATTCCCAGGACTACTTGATCCAGACTTGTAAATATTTTCCGTTTAGAGTTACTGTAATTTATGTACTATATAATGATAAATGTAGTATAAATACACACTATCTAATAAATAATAAAATACTTTTTTTAGTGAGCTATATTACATTTATAAGTACATATTATTTACACATTTTTACTTTACAGCTGTCTTTAGACAAAAGTGCACATGATCTGTTCATGTAGCTTCAAGATGCATTATGTTCCACTTTCTGAAATACTTTTCTGCTCATCATGGTTGCACAGAGTTATTATTTTGAATTACTGTAGTGTTCCTGTCGGCTCAATAAGGTCTAGCATTTCTCCTTCCCACATCATACCACAACAAATAGTTGGATGCTTGTTGTTATGCACTCTTCTAAGTTAAGATTCAGAGTCAGATACTGCTGTGTGTGAAAAGCCCAGGACATCACCAGTCTTTAGTGTTTGGAATTAATCACCTTTTCACACTCAAAATCAGTAGGATTTTCCCTATTTCTGATGTTTGAAATGAACATTAACTGAACCTCTTGAACTGTATCTGCATGACATGCACTCATATACAATAGCACACAAAAGGTTTCCAGAGAAACAAGACATGGGCGCCTATTTCAGAAATTGCCTCCTACACTCAGAAATATTTTGCCTGCTTAGATGATTTACAGAATAAATGTTGTTCTGCTTTTGTAGGTATTTTGCACATTATGCAATATTCCACTATCTTTTACTACTGTACACCCCCTACAAAGAAACACTAATATAAAGATTTACTCACTGCCTAAAAGTGGAACTCCGAAGAAATGGAACAGCTTAGTCACCATCACATTATGACCGCCGTCTTCCCAAAGTTTTGAAAGTGTTACGTTATTGAGATAAAATTACTTTAATGGAAACCAGATATCACCACAGGGTGGTGAGATGCCGTTCCACTGGATAGGTTTACCTCTGTAAGCACATTATACGTGCAAGAAATGTCATGTGCTTTCTCAGTGTGATTGGGTTACACATAGAAGTCTTTCTATTCAAATGAGTAATGCATCGTATGGCAGTAATAGTTTATTTTGCCAACTTAAAAAACAAAGATACCAACCTCATATGGCACATAGAATTCTGTTTACGTTTTAAAAAAAAAGTGTCTTTTATTTTATTTAAAAAGTACATTTTATTTTATGGCTTGAAACAATTAGCAGTTTGGAGGGGAAATTGAAGTAGAACTCAGACATTCGTACCCATTACAACGGTTATATTCCGGTATGCGAAATTTCACCACAGGGTACCCATGTGTACATGTACAGACATACGGCTGGACGAATGGACACAGTGTTCGTGACACAAAAGGATATAATGCCATTCAGTTGCTTTGACTTTCACAGCCAGCAGATCGGAACCCAAATGACCGACTGTGGAAGATTTTGAAGCAGTGTGCTAGACAGTATTGTTTATCACCGTCATTAAAACACCAACTGAAAGGACAGACAATTCCTTCCTTCAGTATTGTTTCACAGACTTGAGGAATTCATATAATGCTGCCTTGGTGGAGGTTTGCACTCTCCACTTGCTTTTAGTGTTGTGTTTTCTGCTTTATTTTATCACCCTTAATCCTGAATATGTAATGTCATTTTGAATACTTCATTTAGACTTCTCATTTTAGACAGTGATTAATCCTGCCCTGACATTACTGCCTTGGGACAGGACGTAGATGAGACACAGATGGACAGATAAAGTGTTGTGTCTGAGAACAGCTGCAGGCTTGTCGCCTTGGAGGTGCACTGTTTTTTAAAGACCCTTCCTCAATCCCACAGTCCCACACCTCTTAACCGACACCAGAAGAGCAGCTGCACTGCTGCATGTCTGATTTGAAAATACGAGGTGAATAAATTCTCATTTAAGTTTAAGAAAATCATTTTTCTTCAAAACTAAAAAGCCCTCCAGGTGACTCTCAGAACTCACATTCTATGTAATCCGCATTCAGCTCACTAGGAAGTCAAGATATTAAGTCATACATTTCAGAGCAGAGTCCCGCTGGGTTCAGTGCGCCACTTTGTTTACTGACCAGCAGCATTAAAAGACCCTCGTGGTGAGAATGAGTTTACTGTCCTGCCCGTCTTATTTTTATCTCACCAGGGGAGCTTCCTTCGAGGTGCTAATTACAATGTGATATTACCATCACCCGCCTGTCTATCATTAGTATGTGTTGGACTTGGGTTATAGATTTGGATTTAAAAACTCCTTAAGGATTCCAGATAGCTAAACTAATAAATTAACAAACAAGTAAATAAAGAAAAAAAATTTTTTTCAATCATTTTATTTTTCTCTTCAAATATTTTGCCATCAATAAATAATCATTTGTAAAAATACAAAATATAAATAAGGATATAAAATATTCACTATTTACAAGCTTTTTATAGTAACAAAATTGCACAAATTAATAGGTCTTCAGTAGAAATGTCCTCCATGCCAGTTAGCATTGTCCATAATAGCAGTATTGCTGGTGGGGAAGCCAATAATCCTGAGCCGGAGATGGATGCAAGCTGTTATTCTCTGCATTCTGCTGTAGGAAAAGAGATTAGATATTAGTCATAATAATAAGTTATGTGCTACTGCAACACCACAATGTTTTGGATATTATATGCAGATATTAAAGATACTCTAATACTTGGTACATACCTGACAGTAAGGCATATTGAAGACGTCATGTGTGGAGAAGCTTGGTGTTTGTGGAGCCACTTGATTAAAGCTCTGTTCATAGAACACTGGTGTGCTTGAGGCCTGCATTGGTGCTGAAGGACTTCCATGAGCTGTTTCTTCCTGCCCGAGCTCCAGCTGAGCTGACAAGTAAGATATGTAGCGGATGGTGAGACGGAGAGTCTCAATCTTGGTCAGCGTCTGTCCAGCAGGAGCCACTGATGGAGGCAGGTAGGTCCTGAGATGGTGCAATGCTTTGGTAAGGTCTCTCATTCTGAGCTTCTCCCGTTCGCTTGCACTCTGGCGCTTCAGTCCAGGGAACTTCGACCGTGGACGTCCGGTCCTCTTGGCCACCTTGCCATTTATCTTCTGTTCTTGATCAGTGTTGTTCTTCAAAGGGAAGCTCTCTGGAAAGCTCTCCTGATCTGTTCCATAATGAAAAGTTGGTGGAGAGAAACAGCAGGAATCAGTGGAGGAAGCTGGTGAGAGGCTACTGCAGGCGCTGTGGTAGCCAGCGTCAGAAGCCGAGAAGCTTTGTTCCAGGAAGCCCTCACAGTTGAACAGGAACTCTGTGTTATCCTGAAGCTGGATAAAAGAGCTGGAGACATCCATGGCTGCTTGGAGTAAGGAAAGGTCTTGTGGAAAGGATGTGAGTCAGACTGATGTTGAAGCAGTGTGGATCTCTTGTATATACCCTCCTTGAGGTGTGAGGTGGCACCTCTGGGAGCTGTTCTCAAGCCAGAGAGGAGAGGTGACACCACAGGCAGGGGGTCCATGGGAAAGGGCAACTCATCCACACTCAAGGTCTGAGGTGTGAGTGCCACAAGAAACACCTAGCAACTGATCCTTTCAACTAGGAATATGTCTATAGCTTTGTTTAGCAGAAATAATTTTTTGAGGTGCCTCGATTTTGAATTTGATACATGATCTGTGCAATCCAGCCTTCATTCCAGCCAACAGTAAAGAAGGACAGTAAGAAATAATTATAGCCAAACAAGTTTTTTTTTATGATAAGGATATTGAAAATCATCATATGGATGATGTGGCTAATAGCTTTAATCATTTCTTTGTAAATGTTGGACTTGACCTAGCAGGAAAAATCGCTGTTCCTGGAACATCTGGACTAAATATGGATAAGTTGATAAAGAGAAATTCCTGCTCAATGTTTCTTAATCCTCTGGATGAGAAAGAAATATTGGATATTGTGAACAAATGCAAAAACAAAAAGTCTACTGATTTTAATGATAATGATATATCATTAGTAAACAAATGAATTGTGGGATTTCGAAACCATTAACATACACATGAATCTCATCATTCCAAACAAGTTAATTTCCAGACAAAATGAAAATATAGCCAAAGTCAAACCTCTGTCTAAACTATGGTGAGAGGCATGTAAAAGAACCATTGCTGAATTTCGTCAAGAGGAGGCTGCATAGCCGTCACTGTGTTTCTGCCTGGCGAGCTGTCCAGGGTGTACTCTGTCCTCGCCCAGAGTCGGCTGAGATGGGTGCCAACCTCCCCGTGACCCTAATTAGGATTAAGCAGTTTAGAAAACTAGAAATCACAACCCACCCACTAACCCAGACACGCGCACACACGCGCACACACACACACACACACACACACACACACACACACACACATATACACACACACACACACACACACACACTTAATATCTTCCCATTGACATGTACACACACACACACACACACACTTAATATCTTCCCATTGACATGTACACACACACATATACACACACACACACACACACACACACACTTAATATCTTCCCATTGACATGTACACACACACACACACACACAAACACATATACACACACACACACAAACACATATACACACACACACACACACACACACACACACACACACACACACACACATAATATCTTCCC
>JAOUQZ010000044.1:1969231-1980318 GCA_028564935.1 Neosilurus hyrtlii | reverse complement strand
TCGGCTGAGATGGGTGCCAGCCTCCCCGCGACCCTAATTAGGATTAAGCGCTTCAGAAAATGAATGAATGAATGAATGAAATGATTGGTCAGATTCTTGATGCCTATCGGCTGCGTCGGACCTGACTAAAGTAAATGCAGAGGAATACGCAAAAGTGACCGGTTTTCCTGTCCCACTTCTTTTGCCTTTCTTTATTTCATGAATTTTACTTCTGACTGCTGTTTTGTACTCATAAAGGAATAAATGTTGGCATCTCCCACACATGGTGAAATACATGCTAATACAAGTAAGTAAATAAATAACCGTGTAGGAAACTACATAATCATCAGTTGAGATAATTACATATTGACCTAGCATACACATTGTGTGTGTGTGTGTGTGTGTGTGTGTGTGTGTGTGTGTGTGTGTGTGTGTGACAGATTGTCTATAACTGCCAAGTTGCAGATGCAGGGCTCAGCACTCCCACTCTCTCCATCCTTCTGTCATTCTGTCTGTCTTCTGTGTGTCCAAGTTACACTTCATCTCTATTACTTGTCTAATTCTCTGAAGTGTGCAGTTAGCAGATGTGTAAACGTTTGGATTGTTGAGATGAATGCGCGCGTGTGTGTGTGAGTGTGTATGTGTTTGCTTTTATTGAGTAGAAGATGACCTTGTCTGTGGCTCGATTATGGATTCAGAACTCCAACACACACACATTATGAGTGTGTGTGTGTATGTGTTGGGCGGCAGTGAATGTTATTGACTGTCCCAGTGATCTATAGGGCATAAATATGATGCCGAATTTAGTCAAAGTGCAGCACAGCACAACCAACACCCTCTCTCTCTCTCTCTCTCTCTCTCTCTCTCTCTCTCTCTCTCGCTGTAACACAAACATTTGTGAAATTTTACACATATTATATCACAAACACATTGACACACACTCACCTGCCACCACTCCTGCCATATAGAGAAGGCTGATTCTCAGAATTCCATGCACCATCTCTAGAGGAACACCGATCATCAACTGGAGTAATGCATTAAAGCCCAGCTGCTCCAGCCTGCACACACACACACACACACACACACACACACACACACACACAAACACATACACACGTGGCAAGATTCAAGCAGAAAATCTCCGAAATACATGTGCAATCATAAATCATTAGCCAGTCTTCCAGATGAGAGAATGTTTCGATTTGTGCTGAACAACGAGAAGCTCCATTTTAAACTCAAAGTCAGCCAAACTGTCCTCGGTCCTGATCCTCTTCAACAGCTTCAACATGAAAAGCACTGGCTCAGCACAATCGTGGTTAGACCCCGACCAGAAGGAACACAGGTCAGATATCAGGACAATAGCAAGAGCTCAACTTAACTGGTATCCGTGGTATCCCTCAAGGATCAGTACTCTGTGCTGTAAGTACTCATGGCAAGACACTGGTATTCCAGTGACTGCAAGGATGTTTAGTATCATTTAGGAAGTGAAATGAAGCTGTACTCGGTGTGTGTATAGGTGGGTTCCTGTAGACTGGAACACCATATGTCATTGTGCACAGAAGGTAGTGTTGCCTCCTTCCCTGGTTCCTGAGCTCAGGTAACTGTCTATGTGTTTTCTTTAGGTTCTTGGGTTTGATCTTAACCACAACATGCTTGCGGGTGAATTAGCCCAACCCTACACTACACTGGAGTCCCATTCAGGGGGATCCCTATGATCTGGACCCAGGATAAAATGTTTATAGAACATTACTGATTAAAGGAGCGTATAACCTTTGTATTGATTAGGTATTTATTACTTGTTTGTAATGGGATTGGCACCAGGGCCAGAACCCTGTGACCCTCTGTCTGTCACAATGCCCCCTCAGTGCATCACATGACCTAAACACTCTGTCATGATGTCATGGAGGGGTGCTACCAACCTGGGCAACCTTTAGCACTGCTTCTAGTTGGTATCTTTAGACTTGGCCAGACCTACACTAGCATACGGTTAGTTTTTACAAGAAGGGCACAGCTGACTTAAAAGATTGATTCGTATTTTGGAAATTTGGAGTACTTGGGCTTTGGGGTCACTCAAAACCATATCTTACAATCATAATTATCATGAAAGTAGGCAAGAGGAATAAATTTTGTTTATGCTTATTAGTGAGATTGATGTTTGTAGTTGAGTAAGTAGTGGGATTTATGAATGAGGGGCAAGCTAGAGGTGCATCACCCATCATTTATACTGCTTATCTGTCAGGGAAGAGGGAAGCTAGCGCCAATTCCATCTAAATTTGGACTCGAGGCAGGGTACACCATGAGCAGGTTGTCTATCTACTGCAGATACAAACAACCATTCACACTCACATACACACCAATGAGCCAGTTGACTTAGTGTGCATGTCCTTGGAGATTCTTTTCAGAGAACACCGAAAAACCTGGAGTAAACCCATGCAAACCTGAGACTTGAACCTAGAACCTTCTTGTTGTCAGGTAATGGTACTAACCCCTGAGCCCCTAGGTACATCATCAAGACAACAATAAACACATGAACCAGAGCAAATCCAATCGGGAGAAGAGTGTCTGGGTTGGTTGATGGAATGCTGGTCATTGCGATATCAGAAGCCGTCTCCACTGGGCAATCCTAAAAAACCTGGAAAGCTTAGCAACCAGGCTACTGATTTGTCCAAATTTGTTCCAGGAATTCAGGACATCTTATGCATAGTGTATAAGCACAATGCTGGAGAGTTACAGATATCAGCAACCGTGTAGAAATGTGTATTCAAAATCCAAATCTAAACTGGCAAACTCCCACCATGCTAGACTAATCTGCGCACACAAACCGTTCCACCAGGGTTTAAATCTCCATCTGTGTCTACGCGTGGCCGTGTTCGACCCTGCTGGCTGAAGTTTTGCTATACTCAAGCATGTCTGTGTGTGTGGTTGTACTATGGCACGACAGTAGTAGTGGAATCAAGGTCAGAGAGAATCCCTCTTGATCTCCTGGAGGATTCCTGGAGGTTTTTTCCTCTGCAATTTGCACTTCACCACCGTTTTCTGTTTTGATGCTTATGTATGTATTTTTACATTTTTTTTAAATTGAACTTAAAGTTTAGTGTCATAATTTAATTCAGATTAAAATGTGATTTGGTCCAGAAGTGGTTACATATTATATGTGTGAAAGCTAGGATCAAGCTGGGATCAAAATACAAGCATGTAGAATTCACTCATTAGTTAGGGTCACGGGGAGGCTGGCGCCCATCTCAGTCGACTCTGGGCGAGGGGAGAGTACACTCTGGACAGCTCGCTAGGCCATCACAGGGCAGAAACACACTGACGGCAATACTCTTTATGAAAGACAGCAATGGTTCTTTTACATGCCTCTCACCACAGACAGTGAGAGACATGGCTGGCCTTTGATAACCCAGGTAGCGGCACTGGTGGGACAGTAGGGGCTCAGTGATAGTGAAGCTTGAACCCATGACCTCCAGATCAGTAAGCCAGCACCCTACCGCGGACCACCACTGCCCCAACATAAAGAATAACACAGAAATAATCCATATTCAAAACACCTAAACAATGGAGGATCCAATTCAGAAAAGACTGATTATAATGCTAAGGTCTCACATAGATGGTAGATATGTGAGAACTCTGTCTGGGACTACTGTGGCCATTCTGGCGTATTTTGGTGGTCTGTCGCAAATATGGGTGGGAGCAAATTTGCAATGGAAGCCACCCCCTCACGGTTCTCAAGGTAGCTCACCGGCTCTCACATATACTGACGGAAGTGCCTGGATCACTTATGGGATAATGCCGATGGAACCATGGAAAGGGGAAAAAGAATTGTCTACCATCGTCTACCTCCAAGGAATTCCGCTTATGTGAGACCAAGGATTAAGATCAAACGAATATGGGACTTTATGAGATTTAAAAAGCATAATAATGTACTTTTCTCCATAAAACAATAACAATAACATGGTATAAATAACAAAACTAATCAAGGTGTGACATGGAATACAGCAGGGTTGTTACCCTATGATGGTTATTAGGAATGATGACTGGGGACTTTTCATTAAATAATACATGAAATAATGTCTTTTTTATCCACCCCATTTAAGGAACGAGTGTAATTTCCAACTGCAACCCCACACAGCAATGGCATCACTACTGTCAGATTCCCACTATGGCAAGCTGAGCTGCTTTTATACTTGAACACAGAGCAGTTTGTGCTTTCTAACACTAGCAAGAATGTGCAAGCCCGACAATGAACCTGACTGTGTCAACACACTCACAGTCTGACAGCTCTGTTAGCATACACATATTTTTCTAACTTCACCGTGTCTCTGTCTGCTTTTCCCAGCAGTCAGCTGTTAATAGCCGGTTATATGATGTACTTTGTTACACCAGATACAGCTTGTTGGACAATACTTCGCGTTTCGAGTGCTGAAAGCCCATTCTTTGGGAAAGTCAGCCCAAAATTAAGTTCACCACGAATCACATTGAAAGAACCTCAGAAGTAGAAAATGGGAAATTAATGACAATTCATGAAGCGTTGAAATCAATCTAGCAGGAGCCTAGCATATTGCTAATATATTACCGCATGAATAGTCCGCGTTGTAATTATAAAATTCTCCGTAAATGTATTCAATTATTCAGCAGCTTATAAAATAGCATTTGATCCAGCGCCTCTTATTATTTTGCTTTTTTAAAAAAAAAAATATATATATATATATATATCTCACAATGACAATTCATTGAAACAAGCCAAGACACTAAATCAAGGTAATAACATCATAATTTGTGAAATAATGCTAGTGTTTTCGTACATTAAGTGCACTCTACTGTAGGGAAAATGTACCAGGGGTTTGAAGGCTACACTGACCAAGCATCCATCAACTACACTTAAAGCTGGTACCGATTAATATCCTGTCAATTTTAATGTCCTTTGTGCAAAAGTATTTTAAAAGGATGATACTACTAATGAATTAATTAAAGAGACGGGATATTAATCGAAACAAGCTTTAAGTGTAGTAGATGGATGCTTGGTCAGCATATCCTTCAAACCGTGGGAGGGGCTGGAGCCTATCAGAGCTGACTCAGGGCAAAGGCTGGGTACAACCTGAACAGGGCCAACACACATACCACTACTCACACCAACGGACCCAAAGGAAACCCATGCAAGCACAGGGAGAACATGCAACTATTTTTGTTTGTTTATGCGTGAGTATGAGTGGTGGTCTGTGAGCCTTTCTTCTGTGTTTTAGTTTGGTCCCTAATATACCCCAGTTCTCCTATTTCTTGCATGGGTGTGATCTGCTTGTTTAACATTGTTCTTAACTAGGCATGCTCGCGTGATAACAAGTTAAATAAACTTGATAATTTATTTATTTCTATTTTGCTAATATTTTATACTATCATATTTGTATACCTAGTTTGAATAAAACGGTCATGGTAACAGATACAGTAAAATTATTCTTGAACTATAATTCGATACGAAGAAGTTTTGATGGGTAAATCCCAACTCATCCCATGCCTCCCTTAGAAGTGCCCTCCATAAAGTACAAATAGGTGTGATACACTATCTAGTGCACGACTTTATTACAGAAAGGGGAATTTGTAATTAAGCCCATAATAACAGTGCGAGATAATGGTAACTTCAGCTTATTGGCTTCCTCATCCAGACTGAAACAAAAACAGATGGTGGAAACTGTGGTTACTGAAGTAATTCAATTCTAGGGTGGATTCATGATCACGAGTTACTTTCGATTTTTTACTTTTGGATTTTCCCCCATTTTTCTCCCCTAATTTAGTCGTATCCAATTCCCTCCCTTCAACTTTTTGCCTTCCCTATCACATGACCACCACCGACCAGGGAGGGGCGTAAGCAAGCATATGCCCCCTCTGTGACATGAGATGCTACCGCCCGCCTCTTTTCCAACCGCTGCGCATGCATATTTGGGGGCGGCCTACCACACTGGCTGGTGATCGCTGTGAGTGACAGGGAAGTAATCCTGTGAGAGCTCGGCCAATTAGCTCCCATGGACTCCCGGTCACGGATGGCTGTGACATCAACCTGGAATTGAACTTGCAATCTCCGGGTTAATAGTCGCGCACCTTGTCGATGCGCCACTCGGGAGCTCAGATTGCTGTTTGTCCGGTGGACAATCGTAAAATCTGATTGTCTGCCATAACAATTTGTTGACCTGGAAACCCTGTTTCAAAGACTGGCCTTATGGCCAAATGTTTCATTTCGATCCCTCGGCCAAACTTGGCCGAAGGGGTATTGCCGTTGCCTTCAGCATTTGTCTGTCTGTCTGTCCATCTGTGCGTCCATCGTGGTAGCACTACAGCCTCTAATAATTGACCATTCCTTCTGAAATATGGTTACCAGATGTATCTTTGCAGCCTCCAGAAACCTATATAAAACAAACAATATGTGTTAACAATTACCAGTTTCATCCAGATGTGCGGCTTCAACAGTGTGCACTCACTATGTTCATTATTACTTCCAATAACAAGATTAGGCACACAAAATTAAGAAACACCCTCGGCCGAGGAGTTTCACGTGGTCACACGGGTATTTTTTTTCATCTGTACTGGGAACAGTTTGTGAGAAAGCATGCACCGTTTACATAGAAATTCGAGCACACCATTTGGGTAACAATCAATCAAATACAAAATATAGTTTTTGCCAACTGTCAAGTTGCTTATGATATCAGAATATGGAAATTTTGAATAGCAGGCTAATCTATGCGGCTCCACAGACGAGATTCGGCTGTAATTAACTTCTGTGGCTGTGGCATCACAGCTAAGGCGCCAGTTCTCGTTTCTCAGACCTCCTGCTGTTTGCGGAAACAGCTCTGCGGATGCCGCCACCTCTTCTTCTCCCTCGCACAAACACGAACATTTCGCACCGCCTTTGAACATATGTACAGGCAGAATGCTTGCAGTATGTCCTTTTTTGTATGAGCTGCCTTCTTGCCTACGTCTCCTGCATTATATTATTGTCAATCCTGAAAGCATGGCCTTGAGGGAGCCAGGAGCCTGGCTTGGTTGTTTACTGCTTTGCAAACAGCTGCTGGCTGCTTTGGCTCGACATGCACTTCTTCATCTTATAGGGAAACCCCATTTCAGTGTGAAACCAATTCCAAATGTTGTGATTCATACATCATCTCTCTTGTGCGTTGGCAGGATGCATTGGAAGAATATCAAACCCTAAAGGTTTCTTTCTTTCTTTTTTTTTATCCACTCGACTTTAACCTGATTCCTTCCCAATTTTATCTGTTACAGGTCTCTCCCCGTGAGGTTACCAAGCGCCCAACACCATCAGGCAGCCTGACACATTTGCAGAGCAACGGCTGCTCAGTTCTAGCGAGGGCGATACCGCAAAAGATCTTAAAAGGCTTAAATTTAACTTGAACGTTGGCTGAGGTACTTTTCTCAGCAGTCCTCTCGAGATGACAAGAGGTGCCCTGGTTCACCCAGTTACATTCTGGATTTTAAAGCGTCAGGACTGCCTAATCATACAAAGTTTAGCTTTTGATTTTGTTGATTTGAACACTACGCTTCCATGCACTGTATATAAGTAACACGTGTATGAGTGAATAATGAATGAGGTTTTGCATCATTCATTCATTTTCTAAACCGCTTTATTTTAATTAGGGTCACGGGGAGGTTGGTGCCCATCTTCGCCGACTCTGGGCGAGGGCGGAGAACACCATGGACATATCCATTCACACTCACATTCACACCTAGGGGTGATTTGGATCATCCAATTAGCCGACCCTGTATGTTTTCGGACTGTGGGAGAAAACCGGAGTACCCGGAGGAAACCCACACCAACACAAGGAGAACATGTAAACTCCACACCGAAACGCCTGAACCCGGGAATCGAACCCTGGCCTTCTTGTGAGGTGGACGTCCTAACCACTGCGCTACTGTGCCGATTATCAAATGTGTATTCTGTAATTTCTCTCATCACTAATTACTTTTAAAGCTGCAACTGTGTACAGACAGTGATTCCTGGAAGTGTTCCAGAGCCCATGCAGTGATTTCCATGGCAGGACCATGCCTGTTTTTAATGCAGTGTGACCTGAGGGCCCGAAGATCATCGACATCCAACACTGAACACAAACGCACAAGGCGAAGGTAAAACAAAACCTCCTTGGTGTGGATAACAATGAATCGTGAATTAAATAGATTCACTGTTGGGCCAAATGTTTTTAAAGTTGTTGTTTACAGTGCATACAGCATACACTTTATACAATGTTTATTCTTATTAGTTCTTATTACCAGAACACTGGTGGAAAAAAATAGGAAAAAAATACTTAATTTCATTACATACCTATAAATTGCACTTATAATGCTTTGCCGTCCAGTTAGTCCAGACTGCAGCATCCTGGTTCCTTGCTCCTTGAAGTAGTACGTTTTAAAGCCCTGTTTTATCCACACTTTATTGGCTACCCCCCTTCCGGACTCGTCTGATTGATCTTGATACCCTGCTCTCATGCTCTGCTTCTCCTGCTCTTCATCGAAAGCTTTCTGCGCTTGTAAATAATCTCACTTGGATCCCCGAAAGGTTTGCACCTCCAAGAAACTGCTGCTGTAATCATAAACACTGTCATGCTCGTCCCAGGACTATTGATGAGGAGTGCATACTTAACATCCTTTCAGCACATCTATGAGTACAATTTTATTTCTATGCTATGGCTGTTTAGAGTAGTGATCAAAATCCCTTGATCTGGATGGTTTCCCTTCTGAGTCTGGTTTCTCTCAAGGTTTCTTCAGGTTTTGTTACCTGTGATTTGCTCATTATGAAGCTACATCTAGGTGGCACAGAGTCTCAGTGGTTAGCACGGTTCTAGATTTGAACCATGCGCCCACTTGGGATCTGTCTATGCAGAGTTGCGTGGGTTTCCTCCCACAGTCCAAACACACAAAGGTCAACTGGCTGTGCTAAATTGCCCAGAGGTGTAAATGTGAGTGTGAATGGTTGTTTGTTTCTCACGTGAATACAGCTGGGAATGGCACCAGCTTCCCCCACAGCACTGATGGATAAGTGCTACAGATGATGGATGGAGCTACATCTATTAACAGTACACCGTACGTCTTGAGTGTGTTGGAGCACAGTGTACAATATTCCTCAGAACCACAGTTCACACAATGGTCCGATGGGAATGGTGTCAAGAAAAATGCAGCAATATCTTAATTCTGAGACACTTTTTGGAAGACTGATTATTAATTGAAGAGAAGCTGATTTGACCAGGAAATCACCATAGTGACATCACATTGCAAAATAATGTACCCCCATAATGTATCAAGAGCCCATGGTAAAGCCTCATTTCCCATAAGAATCTAGATGGGGGAAAGGGGACTGGGGAAAGGGGACTGGGGAAATGGGACTGGGGAAAGGGGACTGGGGAAAGGGGACTGGGGAAAGGGGACTGGGGAAAGGGGATTGGGGAAAGGGGACTTGGGAAAGGGGACTGGGGAAAGGGGACTGCTCATACAATCCTCAAGGCAAGACAGCATCACCAGATCTGAGATCCGCATGAACAATCCAGGCGACAGAACTTACCAAGTGAAAGCACAAAGACACTCCAGCACAGACGCCAACAAAAATGAAGAGCTCATTAATTACTGGTGCAGTCATTGCAAACATCGTTCACTCATTCGTTCGCCAAACAATTCAATCTTACTAGGGCCATCTCAACCAACTCTGGGCTACTTGGAGGAAACCCACGCATACACAGGAAAAACATGACACAGAAAAATCTTTGCTGAGCCTGGGACTCAAACCCAGGACATGCTATGTAGTTGTTTGGCACCCCTTTGAGTATCCTGTATACCATTATCAAGTACCCAGTATCCCCTGAATAGGCTCTGGTTCCACCAAAGTCTGACCAGGACAAACCAGTAAATGAAGAGAAGTGTCTGCCAGGTCATGGATTCGATGTCTCAAACCAAGGTCCGAGCCAAAAACTTCTTCAGCACAGGACTGGAAACTGTTTTTAATCTCAGGACATTGTAATCAATAAAACTGGCCCTGTTCTGTGCAAAAGGGATAAACAACCGCAGGCCTAAAGCAATGGACTTCACACCAAGATCAAGTGAGGCTGTAATTATCATTTATTATTTATGTAACGGTCACAAATAACAAACGTAACCACATAACGATACTGAAAGGGTAGTAGAGGTGTGTGTTCTTACCCAACATGCATGAACATATAGCTGAAGAATCTCCAGACTTGGGCTCGGTGTCCCGGATGATACACCAGCGGGCTCTTCATGAAGTCTGGCTGATACGTCTGCAGAACCCACTTGTTGAGCCTCACCCCATAACACATAAACACCACAATCTGAGACACAAGTACACACACACACACACACACACACACACAGAATGAAAAAACTTGACGCATGACTACAAAAAGTGTGTGTGTGTGTGTGTGTGTGTGTGTGTGTGTGTGTGTGTGCACCTGTACTATGGTGACAATGGCCATAAAGACAGGGGGAGGGCAGAGCCTATTCTGATGAAAGTACCAGCGTCTGTCCGTCTCACACGGCAGGATCTCGTACGCCACATAGCGCACAAAGCGCTTGTATACACCCAGGCCCGTCTCGTCCAATAGGATCTCGCGCTGCAGAGTGCGCCGCCCATTAGCAATGGCACGCCGGAAACTACTGGAGCGCTTACTGCTTAGCTAAAGGAGGCAGAGGGAGAAATGGAGAAAGAGTTTATGGTAATGAGGTGGTGTAATCGATCTGAGATCAACGGTCCCTGGGTTCAAAAAACCACACACACACCCACACACACACACTCACTCCCCCTCTAATGGTGCATTCCATTTCAAAATCCAAGATGGCTGCTAGGATCAACAGAGTGAAAGCTGTAGTAATATATTATTTATTAATTATTAATAACACTTCTGCTTTTTTGTGACTCATTTAAATATGTCATATTTCAGCCAAGCTAGCTCATCATGGGAGTACTTCATGATGGGAGATTTGGTGTGTGTGTGTGTGTGTGTGTGTGTGTGTGTGTGTGTGTGTGTGTGTGTCTGAAAATCTGTGATAAGCTACCTGTATCTTACTGCTCTGTATTTATACCCTAGTATCCATCTAAATAT
>JAOUQZ010000044.1:1951009-1961566 GCA_028564935.1 Neosilurus hyrtlii | reverse complement strand
CACACACACACACACACACACACACACACACACACACACACACACACACACACACACACACACACACACACCCTCTTCAGTTTCTGGATATAATGAGAAAAGGAGAAAAATTTTATATTAGAGCTGGTTATAATATTTGTGATAAGTTCATATTTCTGACTCAAGCTGCTTTCCGAGCTCTTTGAAACATTTTTAATTTCATCCAGTTTTTTGAAAAGATCACAGTCATGTCAACACACTTTCATTTTACATTCCCCGTCGCATGTTACCGCCTTTGATCAACATTACATTCCCACCCAATTATGCTAATATGTGTGACAGACTTCAGTTTTACTTAAAGTTAATTATTTTATTATACGCCTCTAATTCCGAACAGATTTTACAATTCTAACAACTTTTCATTTCCCCTCCTGCAAAATAATCACATTTTGTTGCTTTGCAGCATGAAATAAACACGGTGGGGATCCTGCAGTATTTACTCAATGCAACTTATAACAGCCAAGCGAAGGATATAACAAGAAATGTTCAGGGGGGAAAATATATATATATATATACCAAGTTACTTGGCTTCTACCTACGAACAACTGTAATTATTCTAATTAGTTCTGCATAGTAATAGCTATTTCTGGAGCTTTTCCGTGCTTGGAAGCATAACCGAAAGCAATCAACTATGGTTGCCAAGGCACTGTCAAAAGATCTCAGGAATAAAGTTGTGGACAGGCACAAGTCAGGCGATGAATACAAAAAAGTTCACCAATATCACCATCCAATTTTACTCAGATTGAGCAAGTCTGTAAAGAAGAGTGGGCACAGATTGCACCGTCTGGATGTGCAGAGTTGGTAGAGAAGAAAATTCTACAACAGACCGGAGGTTGTAATCAAAACAGAAGGTGGTTCCACAAAGTACAGACACAGGGGGGATGATCCATTACCCATCTGAGAGATTCTTAGTTTTTTATTTATTTATTTATTTTCCAGACTTTTGCTATTATATCTATTTTCCAAGGCTGTTATAAGTTGCGTTAAGTAAATACAGGTGGAAAAATATTCTTGTGTCTTCATTTCAGCATTCAAAGCGACAAAATATGAATATTTTTAAGTGGGGGGTGCTTCGTTCTGTCCCTATTGTATATACTAGCTTTTTTTTGGCTATAGTAAGCTGGATTAAAGTTCAGCTTTGTGTTTTGACTCGTGCTTTAAACCTGCATGAAGCAGGGGGGGAGATTTCAGCTGAGGAAAACTGCAAGTCCAAGACGGCCGCTGCCATATCTATAACGGTATTCGGGATTGTTTATAGGTTACAGTGAGTCACACTCTGTTCTACATTACCTCTGCAGGTGTGTGTGTGTGTGTGTGTGTGTGTGTGTGTGTGTGTGTGTGTGTGTGTGTGTGTGTGTGTGTGTGTAAAACCCCCTAAAGAACCTGATGTGGTTTGTTTGGATGAGTTAGCCCTGTAGCGCTAAACTAGCCTCCTCTGGACAGTAAGGCATTCTTGGCTTATGAGGTCCTTTTACCTTGACAACCCTGCAAACCTAATTTCTGCATTTAATTAATTTGTAATTGAACTGCACACCACCTCACTCATAAAAAATTACGTGAAACATTAGCATCATATTATTTCTGCAATATATATATATATATGCGAAAATATCCTGAGACACATGGATCGTATAGAGTCGTACACTAGCAAAAAAAGTGCCATTGTGTATTACCCTCGGTCCCCATGTAGTAAGCTTATGCCAGCAATACTCAGCCGTGTGTGTGTACGTGTGTGTGTGTGTTTTACAGCCAGAAATAGCCTGAGCTCAGCACTCTAACAGAAACTCATCAACTCAATGAAACAGCAGTCGCCAAAACACACACACACACACACACACACACACACACACACACACACACACACACACACACACGCACACACACAGACACACACACACATGGTTTCTAATGTGCTACACTCAGTGGTGCATGCATGGACACACACCCACAACATCACAGCAAAATGGCCAGTTTTTGAATCACAGATGCACGCAAACACATATGGCGTGCACCCACACTGTCACCAACAGCCTGCTCTAGATCCTCTCTTTCTCTTTACACACACACACACACACACACACAAATACTTGTCCTTAATTGGTGAGTCTCATATGATCGGTTGCCTCAGGAGTAAATATTAGATAAATTGTGTAAATCTCACTCCTCAGAGGCTCTGATATCTCAAACTGTCCATCAAATCAACACATTTTTTAATTACACACACACACACACATACACACACACACACCAGATCTTAATCCAAGACTTATCAAGAATATGTCCCATGTTAATCGTGCTATATAAATAAACATCTGATTAAATCAAGATCAGGTCCAGTTTATGTCTGAACCACCTGTCAAGATTTCCCATCATTCCGTTCACCGTACCACCCATTCCTTGAAAGTTTGAAACGCTTTACACAAGCGTGTTTGCTTGCACGTTAATGATCCCGTCCTAATCAGATCTATCTAGCAGTCACGCAAGCCACGTACTATGATCATCGTCCATATCAGATCTCGAGACGCGAGTAAGGATGAGACGACGAGTGGAAGATCTGATCGTGGAATACAGGAAATCCGGGGGTGGGGGTGGGGGGTAATTTGGAAATGTTATAAATTTCTACATAAACATCATGAGAGTTTCACACTAGTGCTGAAAGTAGATAAAGAGAACCTGATTAAACGTGACGCCTGCTTGGACGGAAAACGATCCAGGTGACTGGCAAAAGTATGTAAACCTCCAGGATTGAAGGTTAATTCGAAGGGTGAAATGAAAGTCAGGTGTCTGCAATCAGTGGGATCTCAATCAGGTGACGAGTGGACGTCTGCTTTAATTAAAGAACGAGAAATTATTGAGGTCTGAATCATTAGCGCGGAGGTGTGTGATGGAAGGAACAAAGAAACTTTCTGAGCAAAAGGAGTCATCAGAGTGGAACGGCTTATAAAATCAGCGTGGCCTCCACCAGTCAGCGAGATGGAGGAGATTCAAGACCAACGTTACCCTCACCAGGAGTGGATGAGTGACAAATATCACTCCAAGAGCAAGCAAGGGGTGTCACAGTCCACCAGCGTAACGTGCTATAAGCAGCTAACGACCTCTCACACACTGTCTGGAGTCAATGAAAGTATAAAAACAATATATTTGTAAATCAGAATCTTTTTTTTTTCTCATTCAGATTATTAGATTAGCTGTGATATTACTTCATGAATAAAAAAATACCAATAATAAAACTGTAACTGATACCTCGTTGGTATTCATACGCAGCAATCGCAGAACGTTCCCTGGGGGTTATTTAAGGGTTAGTTTATAACATTGGTAAGAAACACTGCTTTAAAGTTCTTAAAACATTATCATTGTTCTTAAAGAACCCCCCAAATTCATAAAGGTGTATGAATTGTATTTATTAGTATATTTGTAAAACATTAATGGGTGTATAACCAGTTTTCCAGTGTTAAATGTTAAACCGTCGTCTCTCAGTGAAGACATAATTATTACATTGTTATCATTATTATTTTTATTTATTTGTTGGTGCTTTTTTCTTTACTCGTTATATTTAATTATTTAAGTGATTTATTTTGTCACTGCTATCTATAATAACAGGTTTGGGTTGCTTTTTTTACATTTTCAAAATAAACATTAATTTATTCATTTTAGCATAACTTTTTTCATTAAAAAATTAAATATGCAAAGTGTAATATAGCAAAAAACACTTTACAGGCAGGAAAATGAACTTTGAAATGTCAGAAACTTTTTTAATCTGTAAAAAAAAAAATTCGTAAAACATGCCTTGCGTCCAATGATCTCTGTCTCATTCATTATTATATGGACAGGGTAGTGAAATTTTTATATGAAAAGCTTTAGTTCTCAGAAGGTTATCTAAAGGTTATCTAGTAACATTCATTTATAATGTTCGAGAAAACGTTCTGGGAATGTTTTTATAACCAAAAATAACGTTCCGAGAACGTTCCAGGAACGCAAAATTGTTAGCTTGGTATTATCATTATATATATATATATATATATGATTTTATAAATTTATGCATTTCTTTTTTACAGTAATTCGTAGTATGAAGCCCCCAAGTCCCTTTAGAAGTATTGCCACCCACAAAAAAGCAACTTGTTTGGATTTTTATTTTTTTTTTAGGAAAAATATTACACTTTGGCTCAAAGCAACACGTTGCAATATTTATATTTTATTTATTATTAAGGGTGCAGATAGTTCCGAAGGGCACCATATATCCGACTGTGCTCTGTAATATTGACTGGTGACTCGCCAAGCAGACTTTAGACTTTCCTGAACTTTGTAAGTCCTTAATTCCTGTTAATTCTACAAATCTCCTGCTTTCACATACATAAGTATTGGTGGTAGGAAGATTGTTTTTTACTTTTCACTGACTGTAAATAAATAGTACCACCTTTACCCCTACAATGAACCTTGGCATCAATCTCAATAACTCATCGCCAGAGAACTGATAATAAGTGATGATGATCTCTTGAAAAGGTGAGTAGGGTGATAGCAAGCTTTGAAATAAATTTGTTAGGAGTTTCGCTGCGTGTGAGTTTCTCAGTGTAATAAAATGGCTTCACTTTTAATGACTTAAATATAACGAGGTTATAAAATAGCGCTTGATTCAGCAATAACCTAACAGCCCTTCTTTCCTCTTTTTTTTTTTAAATCTCATCTGACATTACATTACATCCAAGCAAGATTCACTGTTTATTTGCCAAACCGCTTAATTCTCTACTAAGGTCGCGGGGAGGATGGATCCTATCTCATCCGACACTGGGCGAACGCGGGATACACCCTGAACCTAATGTGCATGTCTTTGCACTGCAGGAGGAAACCGGAGTACCAGGAGGAAACCCAGGCTAGCATGACGAGCACAGACAGACTCCACAGAGAAACGCACTCGGGCGAAGCCTGGGACTCGAACCCAGTACCTTTCTGCTGTGAGCGGAGTGAGATTTAGCCTAAGGCTAATTAGCATCGTCTAATCTATTTATTAGGGAATACAATATAATAGGCTATTCAACATACAGACTTGAAAGTTTGGGTAGTATCTGAGGTCATCAGGGTTTAAAAGGAAGCTTAAGAAGAGAGCGTGATGTTTCTGATGAATCCGAAACATCGTCTGCGTTCTAAATCTTATCAGGCTAGACTTGAAAGATATACCACTGTCACGGATAATGATCGATTCCTAGGTTGGCATCCAATCCGCACAGCCAAAGACCAGATTCTTTTTTGGGGATGATAAACGTTTCAAGGTTCAAAGGTCGTGACCTGATATGAAAGCCGTAAACGCAAACAGAGACATGAGTCATGTGATTAAGATCCCCCAGATGCTAGTGATGATAATGAGATATACTTCAAGGCACAGAGGCTGGTGCACTCGCTTCCTCGAGGCCACGCTGCAGTGATCACAATCCCTGTGTGTGTGTGTGTGTGTGTGTGTGAGGCGCGTGTGTGTGAGAGGGGTGTGTGCACGCTTGTGTGTGTGTGGACGAATAGTAACACCACTACCCTCACATAGCCTGAAGTGACACCGTGTCCTGCTTTCACATTGCCGCCATTCTGACTGGGTCAGGTCACAGCAGGTTTTCCAGAGCAGCATGGATGCTGCATTTGTTTTACCATAACACACACACACACACACACACACACACACACACACACGCCCATGCATCCATCCAGCCAGTCTTCCCTCTCTGCATGTCCTCATCTGCTGCATCCCTCCATTTCCACAAGCACACACTCACATACACACACATACAGACAGATGCATGCACATGCACGGAGAAAGGAGACGGTCGCCATGGCAACCGCTCCGTCGCTTGCTTACCTGCTCCTGAATGAGCTGAAACAGTGAGCTCCTATCCATATACCGGGCCCTGCTTCACCAACCGCCGCAACGAGATACACACTCACACACACATGCTCACACGCCTGCACCCAGCGGGGCGCCACACACCCCCTTCACACCCCTCTCTCTCTCTTGCTCTCTTTCTCTCTCTGTCTCTCTCTCTTCTCAAAGCCCAAAGAGGCTGCCGAGGCTGGAGTATGATTGTGAGGGTCCCCCGCTCCGGTCAGGGAGGAGGAAAGGGCTGCGTCCTTATGATGGAAAGGGGCAGATCTGTGACTCTCTCTGTCTCTGCAGATGCACTTGCCTCCTTCGACTCCGTCTTGGCAGAATGCAGCTTTGCTTGCTCTCTCTCTCTCTCTCTCTCTCTCTTTGGCTGTCTCTCTTTCCTTCTCCTTTCCCCTCTTCCTTTTCCCCTTGTCTTGCCTTACGCGCCTCCTTCTACCTATATGTAAATCTCTCTCTGTCACTCCCTCTCTCTGCCCTTCTTACAAGCGCCACTGCCTGAATGCTAATAAGAAAAGGGAGGGGAGTGGTGTCCGCCAGCCAACAGGAAGCCAATGGGGCGTGCCTGGCAGGCTGCAGCTTTGCCTCACTTTCTCTCTCTCTCTCTCTCTCTCTCACACACACACACACACACTCACACACCAATTTGTAGTATGCTTGTCTTCAGCCTTGAACAAGAAATGTTGTTGTTGTTTTTCAAAAGACATCAAACCATTTGTATCACCGAAGACCACACTTAAAGACCGGAAATGACATCATAAGCAAGAGATATATATATATATATATAGAGCACAGTATAATCAGAGGGTTAAACATTATAAACATTAAATACCCTTAAGTACCACAATAAAACTGAGAAAGTGCCCTTATTGGAAATGTAATAAACACAAATGCCATCGTACTACCACGGAAGTCTTATGGAGTATATATGTATAACAGACGAGGAATGGTAACTGGGCAGCACGGTGGCATAGAGGTTAGCATGTTCACCTCACAGCAAGAAGGTCCTGGGTTAGAGTCCTGGGCTTTGCGAGGGTGTTTCTGTGTGGAGCTTGCACGTTAGGCTAATTGGCTGTTCCAAATTGCTCCTAGGTGCGAGGGTTATGTGAGATAAATTTGTTGAGTGAGTACCACGCTTTCGCCCAGGGTCAGCTGAGATAGGCTACGGCGTCCCAGAACCCTAGTAAGATAACACTTCATCTTCGTCTTTGTCTTCATCCGCTTGTTCCGGGGTTGGGTCGCGAGGGCAGCAGCCTAAGCAGTGAGGTCCAGACGTCCCCCATCATAGCCACCTCCTCCAGCTCTTCCAGGGGGGACACCGAGTCGCTCCCGGACCAGCCGAGAGACATAGTCCCTCCAGCGTGTTCTGGGTCGACCACGGGGTCTCTTCCTCTTTGTACATGCCTGAAACACCACACCAGGGAGGCATACCGGAGGCATTCAAATCAGATGCCCGAGCCACCTCAACTGGCCCCTTCTCACCCATCTCTAAGGGAGAGACCTGCCACCCTGCAAAGGAAGCTCATTTCAGCTGCTTGTATTCACGATCTAATTATTTCGGTCACTACCCAAAGCATGTTACCCTAGGTGAGGGTAGGAACTGGTAAATTTAGAGCTTTGCCTTCTGGCTCAGCTCCCTCTTCACTATGACGGACCGGTACAAGCTCCGCTTTACAGCAGAGGCTGCACCGATCCGCCTGCCGATCTCCCGCTCCATCCTTCCCTCACTCGTGAAAAAGACCCCGAGATACTTAAACTCCTCCACTTGGGGCAGGACATCATTCCAGGGTGCATTCCACCATTTTCCGACTGAAAACCATGGCTTCGGACTGGGAGGTGCTGATACTCATCCCGGCTGCTTCACACTCGGCTGCGAATTGCTTCAGTGAGAGCTTAAGGTCCCGGCTCGATGAACACGTTTTGGCAAATGAGTGAGAGGTATAGTAACTACTACAAACACACATGTAAACAGACACACAAACATTATAAGGACAGAGATATCAGGATAACTTCAACCTTCAATCTCCTCTGGAGATTATTCTCTTGAATAACCTCTCTTATTCGGTGAATCAAGCGGGTCGCGTGGTGGTAATGCTGGGAATTCTTGTAGTAGATCCTGGTATGATATTCCTGTGATACCTGGATGATGGACGACAGGTACCAATTTCAGCCAACTCTGGCCAAGGGCACGGTACACTTTGAACAGGCCATCGCAGGGCCAACTCACACACAACCATTCACACACACACACACACTCACACCTAGGGGCAACTTGGAACAGCCAATTAGCATGCCACCTGTGGGAGGAAACCGGAGTACTAGGATGAGACCCATGCATGAACGCATGGGAAGAACATGCAAACTCCACACAGAAACACCCTCGGCGAGGGTGGGAATCGAACCCTGGACCTTTTTGCTGTGAGGCGGACGTGCTAACCACTGCGCCACCGTGTGTCAGATGACCGAAAACGCCTATAGAACTTGTACGTTTATCTTAAACCAGCCAGAGGGCATCACATAACAGACCCAGAAAATGAACCTGATATCAAGAATCGCCTACAAGACGGAGAATCTTTGTTTAATACTCCACGACACACCCATATCCTGTCCTGGGAATTTGCCCCTTTTTTTTCGCTGTATACCTGTTACATGATATGAGTAGCTGGTGCTTTACTGAGAACCCTTACAGCCCTCCATCGCAGAAAACGTGGTAGCTAAGTACACCAACAGCCACAGTAACCCGCTAGTTAGCTAGCTATACTCATGACTAGCGTCTTGACAGCTTTCAGCAACTCGTCAAGGATATTTGACTGCACTGGGAATATTTACCACAGTAACCCATTACAATCAGTGTGAACTGTTACGGCAGTGACGTCTAGAAATGAGATTCGACTCCAGACTCCACAGGTTTTCTTTCTAGATTCTGTCTGAGAGTGTCTGCAGTGTGTCTCTAATCTGACACACTCCATCGACTTCAGTGGAGTTCGGGAAAGGGACCCAGGCTTCGGAAATTCAAAGCGTGTGCTGTAGGCATATTGATTTAGCTACTTATCGCACTCGCTCTCCATCCTCGCTCCTTAGGGTGTAAAAAAAACAACAACAGCAGAAAAGAAATAAATAATCAAGGCATGGTTGTACGCGCTTAAAAAAAATCTGGATGATTATCACATGAAACGCACAACTGTAACTTGTTAGCCGCTTCCGGATAGCAGTCAGAAGATTATAAAACCATTTCCTATTAAACAAAAATGATTGATTCATTTTTATTAGAAAAACAATAAAATTTAAGCTGTTTTGCTATTTTGACCTGAGGCTAGAAGGCTAACTTGCTAACAGCCCATTGGTCCGACAGCCCTAACTGAAAGATGTTTAAGCAAGCTGCCCATCTTATTTGTCAGTCGAGTTGTACCCCAACTAACCATGAAGCTTTATAACATCCAGATTACGTGGCACTGTGTGACGCGGAGTGCTGGATCAGAGTGACACTGAACATGTACGTTTGTACAGCAGTGACATCACATTATACCATTTTTCCCCCCATAATCGAACCTAAATGCTAATGAATGCTAACCTGTCCACAGAGATCATCGCCCCACCTTCTTGTGCACAAAAAAACTCCTTCTTGGAGTGAACGTAAAGGAACAGCAACTTTTACTTCCTGTACCCTTTCCTGTTCTTTTCTATTGCCGTTGCAACAGGTCAAAACCGGTCAAAACTACGGCTAAACTCATATTAGCGCAAAATTCTTTTTTTTTTAAACTGCTCCGTTCTGGACTGAATCCCGTCTCCATTGTACAAATTAAACATAGACCACAGGGGTCCAGACTCTCCCGCCAAAAGGACGGAAACCTAATATACAGTGTGACCTTGAAACGTAGGTGAAGGTCACTCACACACAAACTCATCCTAGCACTCATAGTAGTGAGTCAGCATACCAAGTTTGAAAGCCCCAGCGTCAGCGTGCAGCAAACTGAAGTGTGACAGACAGATAAACGGATGGATGGAACCCATTCCTATAGCTCCTGAGCCACTTTGTGGGCGGGATCTAAATAAATGGTTTATAAAATAAAAGCAGATGCCACCATGATTTTTTCCACATTTCGACTGACGGAAAATTCTCAGCAGGCTGCCTTTCTGTCTTTGTGTCTTTGTGTCTTTCTCTCTTTGTGTGGTTTTTTAGCTTTATTTTTGTGGACCTCAAATTAAGCAGATGGAACCCCACGTTCTCCTGTGCTTGGCACGTTCGTGCACTCATCTTTTTTTTCCCACCCCGAAAACACATTCTCGTCGCCAACAAATGAAAAAGTAATAATAGCTCCCCGTTAACATGGAGCATTTCGTTGGCTTACGGCAAATATAACCCCATCATGTTCAGAGTAACTGCCAATTTTAACGAGAATGGACCACAGACGATCTCAGTGCTAGCGCTGAGACATTAATTCCTGTCAGACTGCATTAAATCGACAGTGATCTCACCCTGCTGCTGTCTAAAACTAAATTGGGGCAACTTCAAACTTTAATAGATGCATCCAGACAGAGAGTGAGAAGCTCGCTACAGAAACACACAGACCTCATTATATACTTCAGACCCTTATTTAAACACTCGGGGGGGGGGGGGGGGGGGGGGGGGGGGGGGGGGGGGGGGGGGGGGGGGG
>JAOUQZ010000044.1:1917803-1931359 GCA_028564935.1 Neosilurus hyrtlii | reverse complement strand
AACTCTTATCCTCACTCTGTAGGCTATAAACAAATTCTTATCCTCACTCTGTAGGCTATAAACGAATTCTTATCCTCACTCTGTAGGCTATAAACAAATTCTTATCCTCACTCTGCAGGTCATAAACGAATTCTTGTCCTCACTCTGTAGGTTATAAACATATTCCGGTCCTCAGTTTGTAGGTTATAAACATATTCCGGTCCTCAGTTTTTAGGTTATAAACATATTCCGGTCCTCACTCTGCAGGTTATAAACATATTCCAACCTTCACTCTGCAGGTTATAAACATACTCTAGCCCTCACTCTGCAGGTTATAATTGTATTCCAGTTCTCACTCCGTAAGCTATAAACATATTCCGGTCCTCAGTATGTAGCAAGTACAAGTACAGACAAACCCTGAAATGCTTTGTAGTGAAGGAGAACACAAATCCAGGAGTTTATTATATAAAAACGCCTGCTTTGCATTTCTCGTCGCTCCTTAATTATCTAAACATGCGTACCATTTTTTTTTTACCTGAAAGCTGTTCAGTTCAGCGTCACTGAGAATCCGATCGTTGTCTTGATCAGATATGCTGAAGATTCGACTGAGGGCATGTACACACATCGGCTTCAGCTAAAAAAACAAAACAAAACACACACAATGGCATCTTCCATCATAATGATACAGAAGCTTAAGTTGTTTCTTGGCTATTTTACTGAATTCTGGTCCGTGTGTGTGTGTGTGTGTGAGTGTGTGTGTGTGCGCGCGTGTGTATATATACTTGTTTTTCCTCAGGATCATAGAGCGGCGCTGTCGGATGCAGCACGGCTTTCTGGGCGTAGTAAAAAAGCTCCGAGATGTTCTTCAGATTCTTAGCTGAGCACTAGCGTGAAAACATCACAAATTTTTATGCCTGAAATGAACATTAACCCTTTAAGTGTACGTGAATGTCTCTATTTGTTCTCACCTCTACACATGTCTCGATCTCCGAGAACTCATTCATGATTGGCAGGATGGATTCCATGGAGCTGCCGGAGCGCAGGTCAGATTTGTTGCCTACTAGGATGATGGGAATTCTAGGAAAACGCAAGAGCAACAGTCCCCACCAGTATGTCTCGGCAATAAGTACTCGATCATTAGCTAAACATTTCTAGTGGGCGGGGTCAGACCAGATCTACCGACCTTGCTCCTCCAAAGATACATCTGTTAGGATTAATTGCTTTAGCTCCGCCCCATGGAGTTTTATTTGCTGACACCTTTAAACACTGTGCAGGCGAAATGTGAAATTCAGACTCGCGTTCTTACGTACTTGTTGCCTTTTTCGGCCTCGCCGTTCACAAGAGGGATCCATTTTGTCCGGATCTGATGGAAAAAAAAAACCCCAACCCAACACGACACTTGATTGTACGTGGTGTGTCAAAATGGGTTAAGAAAGACGAGACGAGATGAGACAAGGGAGACTGAACACAAGGTACCTTTTCGATGGTTTCATCTTGTGTGACGTCGTACACCACACACACCACATTCGCCTTGAAGGAAGGTAGCGCAAGTTTAGTGATCAACATGTCAATTGTCGTGAAGACTTTTACGGAGATCACGAATGGCTTACCTTGATGATCTCGTTGCGCAGCACTTCTTCCGACTGTTCGCTCTCTGCACAAAAGACAACAGGGATATGACTCAGAGCATGCCCAGTTCCAGCTATACTCTCCGAACACGTCTCACACGTGCGCTTACCGGAGAAGTCCACGATGTGTGTTGGCACTTTCTCGGGGGTGACATCTGCGGGTATGGTGATCTCCTCGGCCCGGAGAGGAACCTACTCAGTGATGGAGAGATTTAAAAAAATGGGGGGGGTTAGGGTTAGATTAGGAGCTGTCAATCATCATCAACCCTAATTCCTCATTATTAAAAAATAATACTAATAAATAATTATTATTCAAGATGAGTGCTGACCGCCTCAGGGAACTCCTCTCCGACCAGAGACATGATGAGGGACGTCTTCCCCACTTTGGCTGGAGGTTATTAAGAAGAGGTACGAATTAATAAACACAACCCATCCACCAATATACCAGCCATTACCTTGAATGACTGAAACTTTTATGACATTGATAAACCGACACTAATAAACGTAAACACCGTGGTTCTATCACGTGAACGCACTCCTCCAAGGTGGTAATACTGCACAGACTTCTTTAAGCAAACACCTCTGAACAGATTACAACCTGTAAAGATATGTACAATACAGTACAGTCAACCCTGCCAAGGAACACGCCCCACAGGCTGGCTCCATCCCAAATGGCTGCCTGGTCCATATATAGTCACTACAGGTAGTCTGTGCACTAACTACAGCCCTATGTAGCAAAACACACGTGGTTTGGGATTGAACCACAGGATGGAGCTTGTGCCTCATAGTACTGCACTGACTAGTGTGTGAAAGCACAAAGTAACGGTTTATTCACTAGTTACTATGAGAGTGTGTGTCTTCAGGTGAGGCTTGGGGTCTAGCACTGTAAGACAGATAGGCAGGCAGACAGACAGATAGAGAGATAGATAGATAGACAGACAGACAGACAGATAGATAGACAGGCATATAGATAGAGAGATAGATAGATAGACAGACCGACAGACAGATAGACAGACAGACAGGCAGATAGATATAGATAAATAGTCAGACAGATAGACAGACAAACAGGCAGGCAGATAGACAGATAGATAGATAGACAGATAGACAGACAGATAGATAGACAGACAGATAGATAGACAGACAGACAGATAGATAGACAGACAGACAGATATAGATAGATAGACAGATAAATAAACAGACAGATAGATAGACAGACAGACAGACAGGCAGATAGACAGACAGATAGATAGACAGACAGACAGAGAGACAGATAGATAGATAGATAGATAGACAGATAGATAGACAGACAGACAGGGAGACAGATAGATAGATAGATGGATAGATAGACAGACAGACAGACAGATAGATAGACAGACAGATAGAAGACAGACAGACAGATCGATCGATATATAGACAGAGAGACAGATAGAGAGACAGACAGGGAGACAGACAGATGGATAGATAGACAGACAGATAGGAAAATAAAAGCTACAGGTCAAACTAAGCAGGTATATTTTTCTGACAGCCTCCTTTAGCCTGCTAGTTTGTTAGCCTGCCAAATATGTCACCGTTTTAACAGAAATTCCTCCTAAATGCCACAAATAATTGTGTCAAAGTTTATAGAATAAAATTATTAATGCTTCCAGGGCAAACACACAAACTACACTTTAAAAAAGGACATTTTAGATTTGAAAACTGTGTCCAAAATATCAAATCCATATCGTCTTCATAACAAGTGCACTAAGTAGGGTGCGGAAGGCGCGTCACGGAGTGCACCACAATCGGGAGCCCAGACAGAATTGGGACTTGGCCCAGAAGTTAAATTCAAGTCATTGCTAATATTACAGCTAGTTTGAATTACACCACAAAACAATCTGATTCTGAATACCTAATGAGCTCGAGTGCTCACTGCTTCACATTAAAACGTCTGGTGTTGATATTTAACACAATAACCTGCTACAGTAAGGGCTGGTGTTCTGTCTCAGAGACAATGCTAGCCGTCATGCTAACTACTTACGTTCTCCTAGCAGCAGAATCCGGACGTCGCGTTTCATTTTTACTCATTTATTCTTCACAGGTGGGTCAAACACAGTTTATACGTTTGAATGAGTTAAACTACACGTCGTGCTCCTCTGTCCAAGGAGACACACACACCAACCGCATCTCCACTTCCTGTTCCAGGTGAAACACAGCGCCTACTTCCGGTCAGCCAGCTGCATCACTCCATCTCTCACCTAACGGCTCCACCCACACACAGTGATCTGTATCAGCAGTGCTCAGTGATACCTAAAGTACATTTTAAACACAAAGTGTCCTTCACTGAAACCTGCTCGCATGATTCCGACTAATAACCTTATTAAAACATTAATAAAGTTCAAATCTACAGAGGGCCTGTGCGTCTGGCCCACACCGGGAAGGTCCCGGGTCCGAGGCCCAGGCTCAGCAAGGAGGGTGGAGTTCGCATGTTCTCCCGGGGCTTGCATGGGTTTCCTCTGGGTACTCTGGTTTCGTCCCACAGTCCAAAGACATGGGCTTGTAGGCTGTTCCAAATTGCCCCTAGGTGTAATTGTGTGTTGGCCCTGTGAAGGACCGATGAGCTGTCCAGGGCTGTGCCCCGAGTCGGCTAAGATATGACTGTAGTGCGATTAAACGGTTCGGCAAGTGGATGGATGGATGGATGGATCAATCTACAGTTTTCTTTCAAATACAATTTATTTATTTTGAAATCACTACTTCTGTACGAATGTGTAACCACATCCTTAAAACCGTGCTTATCCATAGCCAGTCTGCTACAGGTTCATAAACCAACACAGACACTCAACTTCCCATTCATTTCTATAAGATATTTGGAATATTAAAAAAGGTCACATGATGCATAGATTGTTGCATCGTCTGTATTTTCTGAAGCTCACAGAAAGAAATTCAGCGATGGAGTGAAACTGAAAGACGTCATTCTGAACACACCATACAATCCCATTAAAGAGTACCGGTATTGGTCCCCCCTACAGTGATACAAAGCTTATTTTAATATAAATGACCATTAAAACACTATACAGGGTAACTTCATCTCAATGGACTACTAGCAGGGGCTGAATCAACCATTTTTTCCCAGACGTGACGTGAACTTGTTGGGCTGGGTTGTCCAGCGCAAATAAACAAGCAACAAGCGACATTTTAGGTGTTAAAACTCCCTTCATACTAAAGGCTCTAACTTTTCCCTGGTTCCTTTTGGCACAGCGCTGCTCCTGTCCGTTATCATCCTTCGACTTTTTATGAAGGAATTCCGCAGGAGCAGCGTTTGGTTTTACATGTAAAAGCTTGGGCTTCGGACCAAGTAGTTCTGCCTGAAGGTCACGCCCGATAGCATGCTGGGTTGAAGAGGTCTTCGTAGGCTGCTGATTTGTGTCCGAAAGGAAACTTTTCAGAGTACGGGCCTGTGCCCATGTTGTGTTTTCTGCAATTTCTGAGCTTGTGCAGCTGTATGCTTTGCACGCCGCTATTTTCCTGGCGACACACGTCAGCACTGGCTCATACTGTGTTATCGTAGACTGGTGTCTGCTGCATGCAGCCCAGCCAATAGGACAAAACAACAAATTCATGTGCACTTACCAGGGCTGGAACAGCTGATGATGTCGCTGCACTTGCCTAGTAGTAATATTAGTGTGGCTGTGTACTTGACAAGCGCTACGGACTGACATTACCTGGCAGAACTGCTGATCATATGTGATCATTTTAAAGAGCTAGTAATACAAATTCACCAGAAGTACCCTTTAAACAATTCACAGGCTAAAAGAAAATGAAATAAAATAGTTTTTTAAATGATTTCTAACGGTCACAATACTAGTTTACTATATTCTGCACATTTGGTAACAATAATAAAAATTCTGAGATGGATTACACAATTAAAAAAGATAACAAATAGAAAATTCTTTAGAAGCTCAATTTTTAAAAAAATAATTTACAATAGAAGTGTCAGCACAACTGTAGAATTAAATATGATTTTATTTTAAAAAGTAATATGTATTTAAAATAAATGCTGTTATTCATATATAACTATTTCATATTTAAGCCTCTATTTAATTTCTAAACCTTAATAAGTAATGATTTTTTTAAAAATCATTTTTTGAATACAATATTTATGAAATTATTAATTATGAGTTAATGTTTTCCCCCATAATAAAAAATGATATATGTGTGCATGTTCCCTCTCTGTATCTCAGACTGTCAGCTTAGCCCGCTCTGCTGCTGACGTCGACAGCGAGGACGTGAGCTCACCTCAACTCCTCCTGCAAAACATCTCCTCATGTAATATTCTGGGTTACTGTGTGTTGACTGAGGATGTAAAAATTTCCATTCAGTGAAATGTTGGGGTGTGAATACAGTGGCAGAGTTAAGACAAAAAAAAAAGAGCAGGTGTCTAAACCATGACTGTGGATAGAAATCACTAAAACACACACACACACACACAAACTGACCGCTTATTATTTTTTTTATGGAGTTTATTAAAAAAAACATATAAAAGTGTTGGAACTGCATGGAACACAGTCACAGAAGGATAAAAGGGAACAAAACTAACGACAAAAGGCCGTTCTCGGTCTCAAGTACAAACTAGTGTGTGTGTGTGTGTCAGTCACAGGCCTTTTACACTCCACAGGAAGACCTCTCCATTTGCTGTAGTGAACAGCTGAGTTCCTGAGCGGCTGAAGCTGCAGTGCTGAATGGAGTCGCTGTGCCACGTGAAATCCTGAAAACGGCCACTGGTCGAGTCAATCAGCTTCAGGACACGTTCTGCGCGCGCACACACACACACACACACACACATACCATGTAGGATGTAGCCATTCAGTGAAGAGACTTAACCATGAAGTTTGTTTTTAAAATCATACAGAAGCGATACAGATCGAAAGTGTTGATAAGGTGAAATACGACTCACGGTCTGATCCGACAGCGAGGAGTCTTCCTCTACAACACAGACTCACACACAGAGCCCAGTCACTGAGATGCACTGTCCTCATCACCTAGCACAAATTCAAGACACAAAAATGTTAAATGATACCAAAGAAGGAGCTTAACTCTGTGTGTGTGTGTGTGTGTGTGTGTGAACCTGTTTCTTTTTCAGGCAGTAGAAGGCGAGTACTTTCTGAGAAGTGTACCCCGTGTAAACCACAACTCCCCTCTCCGTGGGGCTGAATGCTGCCAGACTGGGTGGTAAGCTCGCTGCTTTCTGCTTGGTCAAAGCAATCAGATCCAATTGTTATTAGATGGAAGACTGCACATGCAACAAGCTCCTCCTCTTTAAAAAAGTCTCAATAGCATGTCAATAATAACAGAAACCTGAAGGCTGTTTGCGCTGATCACCTGAGTGGTGGGAGCGGGAAACGTCAGCCAGTCAAGTAGCTCGCATTTTTCTTTTGCCCAATCAGAAGCCCAGATACTGACACGGCGGTCGGCGCTGACAGCCAGCCAGAGCTCGTTGCCCTCCAGGCCGTATTCTTTATACTGCAGAAAATGTTTATGATTTTTGAAGTTATAAACATTAAACAGTGGTTTTATTTCTTCACTCGTCCTCTAACCTGCTTCTCGGTGCACTGTATAGCACTGACTGGCGCCCCCTTGTGGTCAGTGATGACACGTAACGAGGCTCCCGTCGATGGACTGCTCACTGTGATGAGACCGTTCCGTCCTCCTGAAAGCAACACCTGACCTGCAAACAACAGAGAGAATGAGAGGAAGTGCGTCTGTTACATGTTGTTACTATAGAAACGATAGAAAGCTATTAGCGCGAGTGAACACTTTAGTATGAATCTGTGATGTGGTCTTAAGCTACTATTAAAGCCAACCTCGTGATGTGAAGCTGAGCTCACCGTGGTGTGAGTACTGCAGTGCGCTCACAGCGCCATGGTGAGGCTGCAGTTTCATTTCCATCTCGGCTGAAATTACGCTGAAGATCCGCACCGAACCGTCACTGTAGCCCCCGGCCACGTGCCCGACCGTGCGGAGTTCATGCGGTCCTGCTCTTGGGCTCCAACACACACACTCACAGCTCTGAAGAAAACACACTCTTCAGTGCGTACCACTTTTATATAAATGTCAGATTTTCTAATTAATCAATATCGACTGTCTTTGTGAATAACTCTTTGTTAGTAATAGATGTGCTTCAATTCATCAGTAATGACAGCTGTGTTTTGATTGGTCAGTAATGACAGCTGTGTTTTGATTGGTCAGTAATGACAGCTGTGTTTCGATTGGTCAGTAATGACAGATGTGTTTCGATTGGTCTGTACTGAAAGCTGTGTTTCAATAGGTAAGTAGTGACAGCTGTGTTTCGATTGGTCAGTAATGACAGCTGTGTTTCGATTGGTCGGTAATGACAGAAGTGATTTGATTGGTCAGTATTGACAGATGTGTTTCGATTGGTCTGTAGTGACAGCTGTTTCAATAGGTGAGTAGTGACAGCTGTGTTTCGATTGGTCAGTAATGACATGTGTTTTGATTGGTCTGTAGTGAAAGCTGTGTTTTAATAGGTGAGTAGTGACAGCTGTGTTTCGATTGGTCAGTAATGACAGACGTGTTTCGATTGGTCTGTAGTGAAACCTGTGTTTCAATAGGTGAGTAGTGACAGCTGTGTTTCGATTGGTCAGTAATGACAGCTGTGTTTCGATTGGTCAATAATGACAGAAGTGATTCGATTGGTAAGTATTGACAGATGTGTTTCGATTGGTCTGTAGTGACAGCTGTGTTTCGATTGGTCAATAATGACAGCTGTGTTTTCATTGGTCTGTAATGACAGCTGTGTTTTAATTGGCTGTAGGTTACCTGGTTGAGCACCTGAAACTGGACCAGCAACTCGTTGCTTGGCAACGCCCATACTCTCACACTACCATCAACGCCACAGGTAACAAAGTGATGCTCGTCCGGACTACAAACCACACCATTTACCTACAGCCACATCCAGTGTGTAGATTAAAAAGACCACAACAGTGCAGTAAATTTATTCCAGTCATGTCATGGGTGTGTGTGTATGTGTGTGTGTGTGTGTGTATGTGTGTGTACCTTGCTCTTATGGCCACTGATTAAGCGTATACTGGTGTTGTCTTTCCAGTTTATATACCACAGCGTTCCTGCAGTCGTACCCACAATTCCCATGTCCATGACATCATCGAATGCTGCACTCACCACAGTCCCGTCCAGCTCCATCTCCTGCTCGTGTAGCACCCGAGTGCTGCTAATGGATCAGACACCCCAGGTGTGTTTATATAAATCTGACAGTGAATTTGTTAACCAGTGAAGTCGGGGAGAAATTCAGCTGATGCCATGCAGTGAACTCCTGACTAAATATCTGAGAGGATGGTTCTTATATTTACCCGCCCTGGCTGCTCGTCTTGGGGTTGGAAGGTGTGAGATTCTGCACTGCAGCCACTGACCAGATTTTTAACTTCTTACTGTTACTGCCAGTGAGCAGCCTGTTCCCACAGCACAGCAACACACCTACACATGTAAAACAAACACAAAAACACACGCCGTTCACAAAGTATCCTGTACAGGGAGATAAGGATGAAGTGGAAACACACGTTATAGCTCCCCCTTACCAATTTCACCCTCATCAGCCTCCCAGGTCATGAAGCAGCGGTGTGTGTTGCAGTCCCACACACACACGCGCCCAGTGTTCGTCCCAGTGTACAAGATGAAGTTAGCGCTGTAGCAAAGTGACGTGACCTCAGCCTCGCCGATCTCCGATGGCAAACCCACATTTTGGACCTGTAACTCCGCTTCACGCCCTTGTGTGCGTATGTAACAGAAAACGACGGTGCTTGAGCCGACGAACGCCAGCTGACTAGCGCTGCTGGGGCAGAACGCCGCCTCGTGCAGCGGGACGCTGGTGCGGACGGAACACAGCAGCTCATATGATTGTGTGCTCCAAAGCACCACTGCCGCCTCCACATAATCACCTGGGCACAACAGAGACCATCTTTTCACGTAGAAGTTTAAATATTACTGATTTACAAACAAGACAGGAAGTGATGTCACTTGACCCACCCACTGACAGAAAGTAGAGGTCATCTCTAGAGAAAGCAAGACTCTGCACCGAGCCCTTGTGGTACAAAATGCTATTTCTGCGTGATCCGTCTTGAACGTTCCATATGCAAATGAGGCTCTTGGACGACGTCCCGCCTCCTGACGCAGACGCCACTGTCTAGATCAGCATTGTTGGTTATTTTCCAACAAGGGTATGCATTATTATTTAAATAAGGTGCTACAGGAATCTCCTACAGCAGTACCTGCGCATCGTGTGTTACGGCGAGGGTCGAGATCTCCTCACTGTGGCCGAGCCAGTGTCTCTGAGAACCATTGTGGAGGTTCTCCACCACCACCACACACCCACAAGAGTACGCAAACAGACCTGCCGGAACACAAACACACACCATATTCCGCTCAAACACACCCACAGCCAACACACCAGTAACGAGTCCAGGGAAGAACATTTGTATAACACGTAAGCTCCACTGGTTTCATTCAGTAGACCTGTGTCGGGATTCCAGACCATGTTGCTCCGCCCATTTCCATTGTAACCAATCACTGCTTTGAGGCAAAGCGCTTCTTGTCCTGGAGGTGGAGTTACAGCAGTCTGAAAGAAATGAGGAGAACATCAGAGAGTGAATCAGTGAATCAATGAGTCAGACAAAAGGAAATTATTGAGTCAGTGAACAAGTGAGTAAGCAAATCAGCTGTGTGAGTGATTCAGTTGAGTCAGTGAGTCACTAAGACAAAAATCCTGTCAGTTATTGGGTCAGTAAGAAATTGAGTAGGTAATCAGTTATGTGAGAGATTCAGTGAGTCACGAAAGCCAGGCATTTCGTGAGTTATTGGTTCAATGAGTGAGTGAGCAAGGAAGTCATCTGTATGAGTGATTCAGATGAATCAGTAAATTCTTGTAAGACACTTAATGAGTTAATGAGTCAGCACATCAATTGTAAGTGAGTCAGGGAAGTCAGTGAATCAGTGAGTCAGTCACTTAATGAGACTTATTGAGTCGGTGAGTGAGTGAGCCAGTCAGCTGTGAAAGTCATTCATTTGAGTCAGTAATTTATTGAGTTACTGAGTCGGTGAGAAAGTGAGTGAGAATCAGCTGTGAGAGTGATTCACTAGTCAGTGATTGAGTCATTATAAGAGTTAGGGAATCACTGGGTCAAATATTTATTGAGTTTTTAAATGAATGATTATGAGAGTGAGCAAGTTGGCTGTGTAAATGATTCATTCGAGTCAGTGAGTCGGTCAGTAGGTGTTTAGGCTGGTCCATGTTTCTCAGTTCGTAATGTATTCTTAAAGTAACTACTTTTATGTTTTGAGGTATACTTCTGGAATATTTTAGATATCAGGGGTGTCAAGCTCGTTTTCACTGAGGGGCAACATCCCTAAATTTCAAGGTCATCAAATGGCGAATAATCACTCATCTATTCAAAAAGGGCAACCATGAAATCATGGTCATATTATGTTTATGCATTTGTCCTGTTTTTCTTTTCCGACAATGCTCGACACTGACAAGCTAGCTTGCAGTCTTTCCTGAGTCATGATTCACTAGCTGTGTACTTGAAATAGGTTGGCTCCACCTAGTGGATGGATGATGAATTTTGTCTCGGTGGTAATATTTGATGCAAATAATGTACAATAATCATATACTTTAAAAGCTCTTGCGGGCCACATACAATGAGTTAGAGGGCCGGATTTAGGTTTGACACCCATGTCCAAAATGGTCACAAAGATAAATAAAAACATTTCAGTTGAAAAACATCTGTAATGTATACCGGGTCAAGAGTAGATGTATTGTAACGAGGTGTGAAGTGTTTGTAACAGTCTGGACGAATCGTCTTCTCCTTCTCCTTTACTCTGTCCTCCCCTGCAGTGATAGGACTGATGCCAGATTTGGTGGCTCCGCCCCTTTCAGTGACTCTCAGGAAAGAGGCTTGTCTAGGAGCAGGGGAACGGTTTGGACCAGGTTGCACCCTTTCAGTGTGATCAGTGAGTGACAGTAAAGATGAATCTGTTCCTAAAAAATGATTATTAATGTGAAATAAATTAATGTAACCATATCATTTTTTTATTGTAGTGTTCTGAAAGGAAATCGTTCAGTGCGTAAGCTGAGGTTTTTGCATCATGCGTTGAAGAATGTGTTACTATGAAGATAGTCCACTTACCTTCATGTCCTGTCGTGTCTCTGGCGATCACGTCTAAAATGGGCGGAGGTGAGGAGGGAAGAGGCACCGCCCGTCGAGGCATCCCGCTGGATAATCCTCCATCAAACTCCACCTCACTGTGTTTCACAGCAACTGAAGGAATCCAAAAATGAGTAAGATCAATGCATAACGCCAAAGTGTGATTCAGTGCGTGAGTCAAATGAGTGTCAATGAGTCAAGTAACTCGGGTGAGTGTGAACCAATCAGATAATTATAAGTAAGCCTTGTGAATGAATCAAGGGAGAGCAGCAGGTAAATAGGAGTGACTCAGATGAGTGACTCAAGTGAGTGTAAGTGAGTCATTTGAGTCAATCAGGTGAGTCTGAGTTGGTCAGGTGAGTACGAGTCAAATGGTTAAGTGAATCAGGTGAGTGTAAGTGAGTCATCTGAGTCAATTCTGGTGAGTCCTAGAGGGTCAGGTGAGTAAGAGTCAATTAGGCGAGTAAATCAGGGAAGAAGTCATGTGACTGAAAGTGAGTCAATCAGGTGAGACTGAGTGGATCAATTTGGTGAGTGAGTCAGCCAAGTGAATCTGCAAAATAGATAATGAATGAGTCAAGTGATTGAGGCAAATTAGTAGAGGGTGAGAGTGAGTCGATGTGAGTGTGAGTGAATCAGATGAGTGAGTCAGTCATGTGAGTGTGAGTCATATGAATGGGAGCAAGTTGGGTAAGTGAGACATGTTAGTGTGAGTGAGTGATGTGAGACATTCAGGTGAGTCGGAGCGGGTCAGTTGAGTAAGAGTGAGTCAGGTAAGTAAGAGTCACTCTAGTGAGTAAATCTGGGGATTGTGAAGGAGTTGGAAGGAAGTGTACGAGTGAGTGAGTCAGGTGAGTGAGAGTGAGTCAATGTGGCAAGTGAATCAGGTATGTATGAGTGAGTCAGGTGAATTTGATTGAGTCATTGATCAACTCCCCTGTCCTGTTCATTCCTTAATAGGGCAGTGTGTAATACATAAAAATATTTCAAATAAAAATTATTGCTGTTATAAGAAAACAATAAATGATGTGGAGTTATAATTATCACTGTGAAATGAATTCCTTTCCCATGACTGGTCTAATTTTCATCCTATTACACTATATTAACTCTTATGGCAGCTAAACACAGTCACTCCCTCACCAGCCTGGCATTTAACAAAAATCAACTTACTAGTTATGTTTCCAAGGAACTGAATATTTACCCGTCTTAGGAGAAGAGTCGTTCTGGTCTTTCCCTGCTTCAGGAGAAGACAGGGCGGATACCGGTGATCTCAGACTGGGATGGAAAACGAGAAGCATTGAGAAAGAAAAAAATAAGTATAGGGTGATACAGACTAACGGGAAGTTGTGGGAAGTTACCTGCTGGAAGGCACTTCCTGTGGATGGGCCAGGAAGTCCCAGAAAAAAATGGTGTCGCCCACTGAAACTACACCCATCTGGTCAGGGGTGAAGCTCACCTGTGTAATGGGCTCAGAGTGACCGATGAATACCTGTAAAACACACATACAAGTTATTTCTCCAGCACATGCCGCTGGGTATATAGCACAAGCATTCGCAACCTTTCCAAAAATCAGACCTGTGTCTTGACATCAGGTTTCATGTTGTAGTCCCAGACCTTCACTGCATTGTGTCCGGCAGTCAGCAGGTAGCATCCATCTTTGCTGACAGACAAAGATGCACACCGATCCTTGTGCACCTCAGATACCTACACGCAGAATAATTAGCATATATAAGATCGG
>JAOUQZ010000044.1:1882177-1892214 GCA_028564935.1 Neosilurus hyrtlii | reverse complement strand
CATCTTTCCTTGGCTTCTTCATGCACATTAATACAAATTTTTACCTGGGGTGCCCAAACTTTCGATCCCCACTGTAGTTTTGTTAAAATATAGTTAAATTACTTTCGTTGTGCTATGATTATACATTATCCTCAGACAAATTGTACTTTATTGTATATAAAAGTTACCATTATATCGTCTGATGTGAAAACACATGCTCAGTTTAAGGTGGAGTGTCTCATAGTGTTTAGAAAAGGGTATGCATTCATTCATTTAATCCTAATTAGGGTCGCGGGGAGGCTGGTGCCTATTTCAGCCGACTCTGGGCGAGGGCGGGGTACACCCTGGACAGCTCGCCAGGCCATAGCAGGGCCCAACATTCACACAACCATTCACACTCACACCTAGGGGCAATTTGGAACAGCCAATTAGCCTACTGTGCATGGTTTTGGAAACCAGAGTACCCGGAGGAAACCCACGCAAGCACGGGGACACAGAAACGCCTAAGCTGGAAATCGAACCTAGGCCTTCTTGCTGTGAGGCGGACGTGCTAACCACTATGCCACCATGCCCCCAAAAAGAGTATGTAAGTGTGAAAAATGAAATGTGCATGAGAAAACCACGATTGAGAAAAAGTACTCTACATGTATGAATTCATGTGGTTGATTTGTTCGTTTTACCTCAACTTGCTGCAGTATAGGAGCTGTGGAAGAAGTTGCTTGAGAGAGGCAGTGTCTAGGCAATGTGAGAGGTGTGTCTCATTGACACATGACTCAGACACCTGCAGCAGATACGCCAGCACTGCACAAACCCCACCCTTAAGCTTCCCCCGTAGTCTGCAGGCAGTCAGATCCTCCTCCACAGAGCGTATCCACTCCCCCTGCTGTAGCTCTGCCAGGCAAGCGACTGTAGCTACACTACGCATGCTAACTGCCTCGCTCCCAGTTCCTGTCACTGTATTTTGAAGCAGAGTCATTGCCACTGTCCGTTGAGTAACCTGCTCTTCTCGGCTTACTCCCAAAGCCACACCCAGCAGAGCTCCGGCTGCTGAGGACAACAGGCCAGAGAGGAAGCGCATGAAGAGGTCAAGTTTGCCGTTGGTTGAGGTGCTAGTTTTCTGAAGTGCAGCACGATAGTGGTTTTGGAAGCCGATTCGTGGCCATGAAACGCTGCTCTCAGAGAACAGATCAAACATTCCACGGCGTGAGGACACATAGTAGAAGAGTGCGCCAAGAAACTCTTGTACAGAAGGGTGTACAAACCGCCATGACACTGATTCAGAGGACCAGCTCTGCTCACGTTGAAGGATGCGATGTCCCAGAGATCCTGATGGTGGTGGGATGTCAACACCATAAGTTCGTAATTCGGTTTCAAGAAATGTATGACGTTGGCGCAGCAGACTGTAAAAGGCCAATCGTCCAAGAGTGCCAAGTGGCTTCCGTATGCTTCCACCAGATGGATCTGTGGAAGAGAGATGTGGCCAACAATAAAGGGTGTATACTTCTGTCAGAGTCCGTGGGAGATGAATGTCCTCTAGGTCCATCCCTACAAGGTGGGAAAAGGTAGCTGTAACAATACGACATATGCAAGGCACTGAACACAGGATGAGCAAAGGTTTCTGGGATCTCAGGTGAGCCCATGCCTGACAAGACTTATTCTCTAATGTTTGCCTTTGAGAATCCGACTGAGCGGACTGCTGGAACTGAGTGTAAGAGTTCTCTGGCATGTGGGCGTTTTTGATGTAATCCTCAATCTGAGCATGCAAAAAAGGTGGGACTTCGGTTACACGGTCCACCAATCCTGCAGGTACTTTTGCCCCAACTCCAGGCCTTGACAAAAGCCACAGTGATGCCCCTGGTAACAGGTTTCCCCTGATAATGTTTGTGATGAGATCGGATACTGATAGCTCCCGACGTGGGTCCGAGGTAGCCGGGGCTTCGGAAAAGTCCAGAGGGGAGCGGAATTCTTCCAACCCATCAAAGATCAACAGAACTTTGCAGACACGACTGTTCAAAATCACATCAGTGTTTTCATAAGGAACAATCAATCTTAGCAACCTCTCAAGTGACAGCCGATCAAGACTGCTTAATTCCCAACATGCAATAGGTATTGCCAGGCTTAACTCTGGGAATATCTTCCCTGAACTCCATTGATGGATGAATTGGTGGACCAATCGGGTTTTCCCACTGCCAGCCACACCTACGGTCAGTGTGACACGAGGGGCCGTGCTGACCCTCGTCAGTGGAGCGAAAAGTTTATCCAGTCCCAGTGGACGACTGTGCAGAGGTCCCACTCCTCTGCTGACTGACACTTGAATGAGATCGTGCTCCCTCTGTTGCAGGTCAGACACACCATCCACTAGTAATAGGGCAGGGTTAGGGGTTTGATTGGGTGCTTGGTTGGATAGAATCTCACTGACGTCTCTCACGCGATGGAGGAGGTTGTCTTTATGCTGCTGAACAACAGAGTCTAAAAAGAAAAATGACATATAATGATGTAACCCATCTCCAACCAAAGCTGTGTGTAGTCACATGAATGTTGATGACTGAAATCACTTGACCCTGAATATGGACATTGACCTTTCACACTTGACACACTCACCATGCAGAGTTATGAGGTTGTACTCATCCGGATGCGAGTTCTGTAGGTATTCCTGAAGGGCGGTGCCCTGCGGATCACCTCTGAACATCAGCTCAATCATTGCATGCACTTTATCCTCCAAAGATCCCGCCTCCTTGATTATCCCTGCCCCTTCTGCACTCAGTTCCTCGGACTTCCTCATGTGGTTGACTATCTCCACGAGCAATGGGCCAGTGATAAAGCTTTGCAATGATTTCTGATTCTTACGCAACCAGCCAGCATCTGATGAAATAGAAACACAGCACTGTGGGGTTTATCTGTGATATGACATCATGGCTGTGAATAATGACACGGGCTTTTACCTTCCATCTTCCTGCGAGCTCCTGATTTTGGTGTGGATTTCAGAACCATGTAGCAGTCATCCTGCCAAGGAATTTGAGAGCTCCTCTCCATCCCAGTGTATATATTGTACGTGTTCATGTGATCATATGGTTATTAGGTGTTAAATGCAGATTACGGTGCCACCCTTTGATCCATGTCTCTGTTTCAAAGAAAGTGTTAAAGAAGTGCTTAAATTTAATTAACATTTCGTTACAATTTAGACTTATATAAATTCAGTGTAATGCTCACATTGGGTTCGGGTTTTGGAAAGTGCTAACCTAATATGAGAAGAGTTCAATTATTTTTTTTTTTGCTAGTTAGCAAAACCAGTGGTTCTCAATCCTGGTTCTGGGGGACCCGTGCCCTGCATATTTGTAGATGTTTCCTTGCTCATACACAGTCGATTTAAATGGATGGGTTGGGTCAGTTTTGAAGCAGGAGTGTTCTAATCAGGTGCGGTCAAACCTAGCCCAACCCGTCTACTTAAACCAACTCTGTTGGAGCTGGGAAACCTCTAAAACACGTAGCTCAGGAGTTAAACTGAGAACCTCGTCATATGACTTGTACATTAGAAGTTAAAATTTACAAATTTTTTAGAAAATTCCCAAGTGTTGGGAATCTGCAGTGTACAGCTCATTCGAGCCTTCTCGAGTAATTTATTTGTAACTTAAAGAGGATTGTGCACATGGAAACACAAACGCACCAAAGACATTAAACGCGACATGCTGGCAAACGAACACTCAGAGCTGCAACGTAGACACGTTAAAGTAATTTATTTGTTGTTGTCTGATAAAAAGATAAATGTTTTGAAAAAAATTGTGACTCCAATCACAGCATTTGCATTGACTACATTTGGAAATGACTCTTATCAGTTAATTGCTGGAGCCTTGGCTCAATCGTCCTAACACTACCAAAAATCAATAAAGATGATCAGAATCAGAATCCTTTATTGATCTTGGAGGAAACTGAGAGGAAATTTACAGTTCATGGGCTTTGTATGCAAATAAAGACAGTCAAAATCTCCAGGAGAACTGTGGCTGGATCTGAAAGATACTCAGTAAAGCGCACAGATCATTACCTTGTAATACTGCACAAACTCTTTTTAAGCAAAGTGTATCACGCCAGAAGGGTATCATGAGCCTTGTTGAATCTGATAACATAGAAAAAAAAGCCACAGGAAAAAAAAAAAAATTAGCCGCATCATTTCTGTGCACTCTCTTCCTGTGGCTTGCAATGCGTCATATGCTACAGGCTTTCAGCTGCTCCCGGATGATATTGTATGCACGCAGAGCATCACAGCAGGGGGATGCATTCTGCGTTCACGACCCAGACAGACATTACTTCGCAAACCTCACAAGCCACATGCATCAACAAACACTCGGGTTACCAAGGAGACAGCACGACATGCACTTGCATGCAAAGCAAGTAACTATCTTTACAAGAATCTGCAGATGAAACTAAAACATGACCCCATGACTACTGACTGACCCGACACCCTAGAACTGAGCAGATAAAATACACTTTTAGTCAAATATTTTTCTAGTAGTGGACATGGTAATAAAAATGTTCCACAATCTAGTCATCCCATTAAAATCAGCAAAGAACTTAAACAGAACGTCAATAAATGATTTATTTGTAACAACCTCATTCCCCCCAATATGCATTAAAACCAAAATCTGTCATTAGCATTTGCATGTTATTCACACAAACCTTTATTCAAATGACAAAAGTGCAAATCTTAGATTTTTTACATATTTTTACTGACTAACAATTGTATTTTGTAAACATAAACAAAGTTAGAATTTAATGCCTACAACACAGTCAACAAAAGTTGGAACAGAGGATTGATGATCATTGCAAATTCTGGTAGAAGGAACTCAGCATTGTATCTGCATAGAATCGATGTGTAGCTTTGTTCTGCAGACTATATGTCCGAAGTACCCCTGGGTGCATGTGGCTATATTTGTCGCAGTAGCATAATGTTTCTCAGGCAGTGCTACCTGAGGGCTCAAAGATGTCCTTTTTCAACTGACTTATAATTCTATAGCAAATGTTGCTAATTATCCTTGTTGCAAAGACTGAGTTTTTGGTGGATGCTACTTTTACACCCAACCATGACATCTAACCTCAAACCAATTCTTGAAGACAGTTACTTGAATATTCTGTAAAAAAAAAAATTCTAGCTTATTTTTACCTTATTTAATTTTGTTGGGTTTGTTGCAGGCATCGATGTTTATATTTAGAAAATATACTGAAAACCTTTTCTTTGTATTTTTGTCAATTAAATAAAGGTTCACATGAATTAACTGATCAATTTATTGCATTGTGAAAAGTATCCCTTTTTAAAAGTAAACCTTTGTAATCAAATTTGAATTGTAATTTTTTTTTAGTAATTGGTACTAAATAATTTCTAATTGTGTCTATTTTTACAAACCATATTGACCAAACTAGTTGATTTCTTTCATCTTAAGCTTTCATTTTGTTTAGGTAATTTCTTGATTGCTTATTTGAATGAATGGTGTTACATCTTTCCTTCCTCACTCTTTAAGTTAGAAAGCCTACGGATATAAAAATATACATTTCAGAAGTTAATTATTGAGTAAACCTCTTAACTTACATGAATATGGGTCATTCTTCATGTGTTTTCAACCCAATAAGTTCTAATTGTAATAAAAATCTCATTTTGTCAATGAAAAACACAAGTGACCTCACATAATTCACAGCACAAAGAAAAAACCTACAAAAAAATTACTAATAAAATTGGTAAAAAAAACCCCCAACCATTAAATAAATAAATAAATTCCCCAAGGTGACTATTGACTTAACTTTTGAACTTAAATCAATTTGCCTCTGCTGGCTCTTTAGTTTCGACCCTGTGATTCTTCTGTACAGTTTTACATTTTAAGGTTTTTTTTAATGCTTGTAAGTAAATATCATTTTCTGAACCGCTTAATCCTTATTTAGAGTGGTGGGGAGGCTGGCGCCCATCTTGGCTGACTCAGGGCGAGGCCAGAGTACACCCTGGACAGCTCGCCAGGCATGTTCTTATTTCTTAACTACTGGTTCCAGTCGAATGTAACTGTAGTTACCACTTAAGGAGGTGTTAGATAGTCTAGGTTTCACACCAGGGTTTGGAATTTCCACCAGGAAGTGGAGTTATAGTTCTATATATATATACTACCACACGATTTAAAAAAGCCACATAATTTCACATATTTATTTATGTACGTTACTTAATTTCCTACTGCTTCTCGAAATAAGATTACAAATGTGATCCCTTGCAGTATTTAAATGGATAATGGAAAAATTACCTGAAATGAACTCCTACAAATAATTTACTTACAAAAAATATGCAATGAAATGGTTCGGTTTTCTGTTATAAGGCAATAACCTGTAAATAAGTAGCATGAAAACATTCCCAAGAAGGGACATGCAATCTTAAGAACTGAACAGTTACTTGAAACACACACACATACACACACACACACACACACACACCAATTCGAAAGGTAGCTTACTTGGGGGTGGGAGTGGGGTGAGTGGGGGTGGGTGGTGGTAATGGGAACATTTTCCATTACCTAGTAAGTGGTTTCTACACCATGCACCTCATTATAGCCTCTGACAACCACATCTAGCTCCTAGCCTTCTCGTCTGGTTTAGCTTCTAAACTCAGCAGAACTGATGTCACTGAAAGTGGGCCACTGGCACCCTAAAACCACTTGCTTATGGACAGATGGGCTTCAGCAACCTGCGAAGTTAGCTCGTCTAGGAGAAGAAACTCTGAGTCCAAACCACAGACAGACCGGGTTTGTTAGCCTAACGCTGTCTAACGCTGACTCTAATCCTCCTAGCAACTCCTGAGACAGTGTTGGACCCCAAATTGAAATTGTTTTTTCATAATACCAAGAAACTGCCCTCTTTAACATGTAAAAGTGGTCAAAAAATTTCAGTGACTGGAGGAAAATTAAGCAAAAACCCCTTTAAGAAGTGATTTTTATCTAAAAGGGCATTACTAGCTTCTGAGGACAAGGCTGTACTTACTTTCTCCACAAAAGAATATTCATATTTTTAATGAAGCAATGATTGAAAATGCTTTTTTTTTAGTTCTGTTCATAAAGATGGTGAAATGTTTGCTTGATACAATATGTTGGGACATACTGAATATTTGTTGAATATTTGAGTGTTCGTTATGATAATGGAGGACTTTTATTATTAACCCTTGTTGTGGTAATGGAATGGGGTCGGAATGGTGAAATACTAGTTAACAGGAAAGAATTTATATGTGTATATATAAAATGTCTTGAATTGATTGACGCAAAAACTGAACCCCTCCATAAAGTCTTCTCCAGCACATCCCGAAAACTTTCAGTAGGGTTAAGGTCGGGACTTTGGGGTGCCGATACATATGTGAATATGATCCCTCGTGCTTCCTGAACCACTCGTTCATTATTTGAGTCTCTGTTTTATATCTGTACCATCAGGGAAGTAAAGGTCCATTGATGTGAAAACCTGCTCATTCAGTACATTCAGATCATCAGCCGACTTCATTTTATTGCCACATTAATGTTGCTGAGCCTCGACCAGACCAACCGGAGCAACAATGCCATGGAGATCACATGCTGTGATCAAGGATAAATTCTCTCCATGAAAATATTAGTGTGATAACTTTTTTGGCCGGGCAGTGTATATAACATGAGCGTGTGTTTCCCTTATCTGACTATTAGCCTTAGCAGAATATTTTCAGTGTGTAAACACAGTGTCACTGTGGCGCGTTATCAGATTGTTATCTTGTACTGCAGTAAAGTGCTAGGAGTGAATTTCTGTGGTTCACCCATCTGTGACTGTCACATTGACACAAAAGGAGTTTGAATAAGGTGCATGACAACAGGTGTGTGTGTGTGTGTGTGTGTGTGTGTGTGTGTGTCGGTCCATCCATTATCTATACAGCCTGTCTGTGAAGAACACCATTCCCAGCTGATGTTAGCCGATGTGAAAAATATTTATTACTGACAGGTGGGTCATTCAGAATGTGTGCTAGTCTGCTATCCAGCAACACTACATGTATGGCATTTGGGTGACGCTTTTATCCAGAGTGACTTACAAGTATCATTTTTGTACAACTGAGGGTTAAGAGCCTTGCCCAAAAGCCCAACCTTCATATCAGTAACATCTTGCCTTGACCACTGAGCCTCCACGGACAACTAATGCCTTTCTGTGTGTAGATTGTATGCTCTTCCTGTGTTTGTGTGGGTTTCCTGCAGGTCCTCTAGTTTCCTCCCACAGTCCCAAGATAAATTGCTGGTGAGTGTGTGAATATCAGTGATTGTGGCCTGGCAATGGGCTCAGAACATTTTGGAGCAGGTTCAGATCACAGTTTGAACCCAGGAATTTATTCAAGGCTTTCTAAGAAGCATTTATAAAGGGTTGCAGCCTGGGCCTGGAAAGAACCCATTAAATATTTCGAGGTGTCACGTTGAAACAAAACCAAAAGTCCCCCAAAAATTCCCCATCAGTAGCATCGGGCAAAATATTCATCCAACACCCACTAGGGGGAGACATTGCATTATTTGCATGCCAAGTTATAATACTCTACTGCTGCCTGGCGAAGGTACAGGGTACGCTATAAATGCCCCTCTAGTTGGTTAACCCTGCAATATACACCAGTGACTTGTTCATAAGCAGATTAGCAATATAAGTAATGGATGTCTGTTCTGGTATCCTGGTGCACTACCAGTTTAACAGATGCATGGCTTAATGTTCAGGTTAAACAGTGCTGCCTCTCAGTGGATATAATGTAGAACTTTTCTTGTGCCAATTTTCCAGCCAAGTCTACAGTTTGTAGATTTTATTAGTAACAGCATTCTTCTTAGCAGTAGTAGCAGTATTTAAATATACAGAACAGTGATGAGATCCTCTTTTTCAGCTATGAAGGATTTCTTTCCATCCACTTAAAAGGGCCCGTTCTATTACACGCTATACTAAATAAACATGAAATACAGTGTTATGGTGCCCGTCTCAGCCGACTCTGAGCGAGGGCAGAGTACACCCAGGACAGTTCACCAGGCCATCGCAGGGCAGAAACACACTGACGGCAATCCAATGGCCTACTTTTTACAAACGACAGCAATGGTTCTTGTACACGCCCCTCACCATAGTGAGAGACATGGCTGGCCTTTGATAACCCAGTTAGCTGCACTGGGGTGGGGGGTTGTGACAAGTTGTTGATAGAAGGGCTGGAACCCCCGACCTTTGGATCAGTAAGCCAGCCCCATTCTTATTATTAAAATTATTATGATTATTATTATGATGATGATGATTAATATCATTGTTATTATTATTATGATGAAGATTATTAAAATGGGGTGAGGGGGTGAATCCCCTCCCTTATGCCCCCAGTGAGGGGGGGGGGGTAAATCCCCTCCCTTATGCCCCCAGTGAGGGTGAGGGGGTGGGGGTGAATCCCCTTCCTTATGCCCCCAGTGAGGGTGAGGTGGGTGAATCCCCTTCCTTATGTCCCCACTTATGGTGAGGGTGAGGGTGTAAATCCCCTCATTTATGCCCCCAGTGAGGATGAAATCCTCCCTTATGCCCCCAGTGAGAGTGAGGGGGTGAAGCCCGTTCCTTATGTCCCCACTTATGGTGAGGGTGAGGGTTCGAATCCCCTCCTTTATGCCCCCAGTGAGGGTGAGGGGGGTGAAACCCCTCCATTATGCCCCCCTTGAGGGTAAGGAGGGTGAATCCCCTCCTTTATGCCCCCAGTGAGGGTGAGGGGGGGTGAATCCCCTCCTTTATGCCCCCAGGCAGGGTGAGGGGGGTGAATTCGCTCCTTTATGCCCCCAGGGAGGGTGAGGGGGGTGAATCCCATCCCTTATGCCCCCGGTGAGGGTGAGGGTGAGGGGGGGGTGAATCTCCTCCCTTATGCCCCCAGGGAGGGTAAGGGTGTGGAGGGGGTGAATCTCCTCCCTTATGCCCCGGGTGGGGGTGGGGGGGTGAATCTCCTCCCTTATGCCCCCAGGAAGGGTGAGGGTGGGGGTGGGGGGGGGGATCTCCTCCCTTATGCCCCCGGTGAGGGTGAGGGGGGGGGGGGTAATCCCCTC
>JAOUQZ010000044.1:1855493-1868844 GCA_028564935.1 Neosilurus hyrtlii | reverse complement strand
AGAGTTGGCTGAGATGGGCGCCAGCCTCCCCGCGACCCTAATTAGGATTAAGCGGTTCAGAAAATTAATGAATGAATGAAGGCATCCCAACAATGTGCTTTGTTGTGCCATAACAGTTCATTCACTTCCTGTTAAGACATATTCACACAAGTAGCAACAAGCGACATGTGACACCGCCTGGTGAGAGAGGTGAATCGCTTCACCTCTCAGCTCTCGTTGCCTTGGTAACTCCCTCGCATGTTTCCAGCTTCAAAATCTTTCCGAGTAAAAACTGTGAGCAGCACCGCACTTCCCTACAGCAGGTCCGTGAGAGGTTTGATTATCATTATCTTATATTGTTTATTTTAAGTCATATTATCATGAACTCATTATTATCGTTATTATTATCTCACAGCAAGGATAGACCGGAGACACTTGTGCATCGTGAACCAGGAACGGTGCACTCTCTTCAAACAGAGAGTGGAGATGGTGAGAAAGAGCACTTGTTTAGAAACTTTTTCTTTTTATTTATCTTTTTTTATTTTATATAATTAATCGCTTGACTCGTTTCGCGTGAAAGTTCAGCTCAGGTGAACTCCACGCCTGTCCACTTTGTTTCGCGTGAAAAAAATTTCATGTCTTGTCGTCTCCCGTTCCATGTATCACACACAAGCATTGACTTTGCATGGCCTGCACCTTTGACCTTGACATTCCAAAAGCAAATTATCTGTGGGGCTTGGGAAGGGGAGTGTCCCCACCAAATTTGGTGAGAATCCATGGTTGGAAATTATAAGTATGGGTTGTGACAGATTCTTAAAAGCAAGTAAAAACCTCCTGGTAGAGGCAGCCATGTTTTATTTTATTTCTTGTATCTGTTATTTACACGTAAGCAAGTACTATTTTAACACTATTACTGAGTGCAAAAGGAACGATAATACATGGACTCTCATTATAGTACTTGAATGTGTGTGTGTGTGTGTGTGTGTGTGTGTGTATATACAGTGCAGTGAAAAAATATTCACCCCCTTGGCTTTTTACCTATTTTGTTACATTTCAACCTGTAATTTAAATGTTTTTTTAATCGGAATTTTACGTGATGGATCTGCATAAAATAGTCTAAGTTGGTTAAGTGAAATGAGAAAAATATATATATAAAAAAAAATCTAAAAATTGGCATGTGCATATGTATTCGCCCCCTTTGCTATGAAACCCCTCAAAAGTTCTGGTGCAACCAATTACCCTCAGAAGTCACATAATTAGTGAAATAAGGTCCACCTGTGAGCAATCTAAGTGTAACATGATCTGTCAGTATAAACACATCTTTTCTGAAAGGACCCAGAGGCTGCAACATCACTAAACAAGAGGCATCATGCCATGAAGATCAAGGAGCCCTTCAAACAAGTCAGGGACAAAGTTTTTGAGAAGTACAAGTCAGGGTTGGGTTATAAACAAATATCCAAATCTTTGATGATCCCACGGATCACCATCAAATCCATCATCTTCAAATGGAAAGAACATGGTACCACAACAAGCCTGCCAAGAGAGGGCCGCCCACCAAAACTCACAGACCAGGCAAGGAGGGCATTAAACAGAGAGGCAGCACAGAAACCAAAGGTAACCCTGAAGGAGCTGCAGAGTTCCACAGCAGAGACTGGTGTATCTGTGCATGGGCCCACAATAAACTGTACACTCCATAGAGCTGGGCTTTATGGACGAGTGGCCAGAAAAAAAGTCATTACTTAAAAATAAGAAGCCACGTTTTGAGTTTGCCAAGAGGCATGTGGGCAACACTCCAAATGTGTGGAGGAAAAGGCTCTGGTCAGATGAGACTAAAATTAAAATTTTCGGCCACCAAGGAAAATGCTATGTCTGATGCAAACCCAACACATTCCATCACCCCAAAAACACTACCCCCACAGTGAAACATGGTGGTGGCAGCATCATTCTGTGGGGATGTTTTGCAGCAGCAGGGACTGGGAAACTGATTCAAGTCGAGGGAAAGATGGATGGTGCTAAGTTCAGGGATATTCCTGGGTAAAACCTGTTTCAGTCTGAAGCTGGAGCAGTTTTGCCTTGAGGAATGGGCAAAAATCCCAGTGGCAAGATGTGGCAAGCTCATAGAGACTTATCCAAAGCAACTTGCAGCTGTAATTGCCACAAAAGCTGGCTCTACAAAGTACTCTTTTAGGGTTTAGGGTGGTGAATAGTGTGCATGCATGCTAAAGTTTTCTGTTATTTTGTCCTATTTGTTGTTTGCTTCACAATAAAAAATAATCACATCTTCAAAGTTGTAGGCATGTTCTGTAAATGAAAATAAGCAAACCTTCAAACAATCCATTTTAATTTCAGGTTGTCAGGCAAAAAAACATGAAAAATGCCAAGGGGGTGAACACTTTTGCAAAGCACTGAAGTTTGCAGTTTTCAGTAATATGACTTCAATGGCCAATCGGACGCTTAGCAGTAATGTTGGAGACATTGGACCTAGATGAACATCCCTGAGCAAAGTTATCATCTATCTTAATTATTTAAGAACCTATAGCAGTTATAACAGTCAGGATAATGTTTAACGGGTATCTGCGAGATCGCTAACTATATATCTAGAGAAATATATGAATTAGCGCAACATCTGCAGTAAACAAGACTTTTGATTCCCGCTGTAAATTGTATTAGCTGTTGATATTAGCGCTTTTTATCAGGGCATGTTGACACTCCCAAGGTCAGTAGATACATGTGCCAGCTTGTATTCCTCAACATTCCGTCAATCTATTTTTATAGCGTTTATCCTTGCAGAAAGTGACAAAACGGACCTCAGGTGGCATGGCAAAGCAGGAGAAATCCCAGATGGCATCCACGCCTTACTTGACAAGGGAGGTCACACCCAAGGGTGCATGTGCCAGCATGCGCGGACTCCCGTAGTGTGAGTTTGACAGGAAGACATTTTATTTACAGACGCCATTGTCACACAGTTCTTGCACAGGATGCTGAGTGTGAACCTGCCAAGCAAATGAAATTCCTCACAAGAGATACGCATTGCTGTATTTAGAGCGCAAATGAGAAGTAGTGCGAGACGAGACGTTTCTTTAGCACAGACGTTTGATGATGCATGGCTTACTGTATACTGGAAAGTGTGTTCAAGGGTGTGTTTGATTTTTTTCCCCCTCAGGGGATTCCAGCAAACCTGTTATGAATACAAAACATAGCTGCCAAAAGACATTCCGCAGGGTTGCCAAACAGCTCAGGCCAGCCTTCCTGCGTCCCTAATCAGGTTAAGTCGCCTAGGAGATGAACGAATGAATAACGGTTATGACTACACTGGTCCCGGGCTGGGCGGACCGTTTCTGTGTTGAGTTTGCATGTTCTCTTCATGCTTGGGTGAGTTTCCTTTGAGTTCTCCGGTTTCCTCCTACAGTCCAAAGACATACACGTTAGGTGAATTGGGTATTCCAAATTGTCCCTAGGTGTGAGTGTGAATGTTTTTTTGTGTTTGTATGTGTGTGTGTTGGCTCTGCAATGGTATGGCGAGCTGCTCAGGTTCCACCTTTGCACAGCCTCGACTAGGATTGGCTCCAGCTTCCTCGTGACCCTAAGAAAGGATAAAGCAGTTCAGAAGATGACATGACTATTCCAAACCACGTGCACAGTCACATGATCTGAAACGTCCTATTCCTAACCCTGACCATAAATAACGCAGACCCCCAGTTAGGTAAGATTAATGACCCTAATACATGCTCTTGAGGAAATAAATATACTTATTAGAAAATAATTTATACTTAAGCAAGTGCACCGTTTGGGACAAGGCCGTGTCTCTTCTTGATGTAGGTTCCTTCACTAAACATTCAAATGTCCAACAAAACTTTTGGTACAGTCTCCTGAAAACTCATCAGCGTGGACCTTCTCCAGAGCTGCAGTGACTCAGTGTGCAGAACACGGGGGACTCGGGATCCTATTTTAATCCAGTCTCCTATGCAGGGTGCAGGCGAGTGTGCACCCACACATTTCCCTTCGCTTCAGCACACTCACACAGCGCTTCTGGATGTGTGTCCTGTATATTAGAACCAGCTTTACTGGCCATGGAAATGATCACTTGGCAGCATGTCATATTGGTGTGGATACAACAAAACAAAAATGATGTCTATGTAAATGGTAACTTTTTTTAAGGAGGCACCTATACACACGCTCATTCATAAAAGTTTCCAGCCATGCAACATTTCTTTGAATCTGTCCAGTTAGCATAGCGCCAGATTCCTGTTTTTTGTCGAAAACAAAGCAGTTCTCGGCTTTTGTAGCCCATTTCCCTTTGTGCTATTTATGATAAGCAGGAGGTTGTCTTGGAAAAAGTCCTATCGTGGACATTGCAGGTCACCCCGGGCCTCTTGTTTTGACATCTGATTAGCAACAAATCTGCTAACTAGTAGCTGTACATGAAGCTACACAGGTAGAATTTCCCAGCTTGGGGTAAAAAACCAAAACAAAAATCACTTGGTGATGATGTCACAGAGTATGTGTATATCATGTGACACATTGGCGGGACATTGTGACAGAGGGACGTGGAGTCTGGCCCCAGAGTGGAGCACCGCTAAGTACGCCGCATCCCACAATTAACAGTCTTGCATGAGCGGATGTTAGTGGGCATGTTAGAGCAGATTACACAAGCCACATGTGTAAGACGGTGGGTTTCCATGACTAGGAGAGATATCTTGTAGCCTAGATCTGCGTGGGATGCATTCTGAGATGCTTTTCTGCTCGGCACGGACCTTTGACGTCTCTCGATCACAAGATGTGATCTCTGCACATAGATGTTTTTTGTTTTTTGCACCATTTCATATAAACTTGAGTCTGACATGCAAAATCCTAGGAAACCGGCCAACTCTGAAACACTCCACCCCCCATTCATTGTGATGTTTAATGGGAAGCTCTTGACTTGTATCTGCATAATGTCAGCATGCTGTGCTATTGATTGATTTGTAATAAAGTGTTTATTACGTGTTTAACTTAAAAAAAAACAACAAACAAACAACAAAAACCCTGTTTGCTTCTCCCAGTAATACAATATAAGAGAAGCACAGTAGCAGTGTGTTGGTGGAAACCCAGAGAAAACCAGGACTAAATATGGCACACAGATTCACAGACATTGGATACAGGATGAAAGAGAAAAGCAAACACCTTCACATCATACAGAGGTGCCAAATGAATGACGAAGAGCTAAAACCTGCAATATTGCCAAGAATAGAGTCCTACACCTAACTGAAGAACATGGTGGAAGAGATAAACACACACACTGCTGAGAATGTTTCCCTGTTGTGTGGATCATACAGTGATGCAGTTAAGAGCTTCTCCAAACAAAGGTGGTTGTGGTGTACATACTGAAAATACCTGTATGTTTACATTTCACTAAAAAGCTGAAGCTTTTCCCAATTACATGCCCCAGACTTCAGCCAGGACTTGTTCTAACATGACCTTGAACTACCCTTGTGGCCTGCCATGGTAGTTTCCATGGTAATGTCCCATTTTTTAACTTCTTGCAGTTACAGACATCTGACTATAAGAGGCAGTAATGAGTTAATAATCAGAACTGAGCTTGGCAAGTAAGTACCAGACGCAGTCAGTCAGAGACGTCGGCATGATGTACTCGGCTGCTTGTATTTCAGGTTCAGGTTATTAGAAACGTACTTTTTTGTTACTTTTCTTTAAACCGCACTTAAAATGGGATCAGTAAGCCAAACATGTGGTATTGTTCTCGCATCCATCCTTCTTGGTAGTAGAAGAACATTAAAACGCTTCAAGACATGCTGTTCTAAATGGAAATAATCAGATCACCCCTAACATGCCATTCATTCTCATCCTTATATATATTCGGCACGGTGGCGTCGTGGTTAGCACGTCCACCACACAGCAAAAAGGTCCTGGGTAGGAGTCCCTAGGTGTGAGTGTGGGTGTAGATGGTTGTGTGTTTTGCCCTGAGATGGACTGGTGAGCTGTTCAGGATGTTCCCTACCTTTGCACAGAGTCGGCTGCGATAGCCTCTAGCCTACTCATGACCCTAGCAGGATATAGTGGAACAGAAAAGGAATAACTGAATAACTACAGTAGTGAAAATCTTCTGTCACCATTCTTAATAATGACCTTTATTATGTTCTTCTTGCGGTTGCGTGTCTGATAGGCTTGTGATGGCCTGTCGAGCTGTCCAGGGTGTACCCCGCCCTCGCCCAGAGTCGGATGAGATGGGTTCCAGCCTCACCGCGACCCTAATTAGGAATAAGCGGTTCAGAGAATGAATGAATGAAAGTTCTTCTTGCCCATGAATCTACTAATATCCCCCTTGAACGTTAAAGGTGCATCAGTAGCTTTTTGTGTTGTGCTTACTGTAGTGGTTTTAACCATGTTTTACCACCATATTAGTTTTTCTACCATAGTAGTAGTGGTTATAACCACAACTTCAGTATAATTGAATTATGTTGCAGAGAAAACCTATTTGGAAAACCTGCGTTATGGTCCATTATGCTCGTTTGCATTTACATGAGCCACCTATAGTCACTCTATAAAGTTCTGCCTGTTAAGTTATATTGTAGTTTACTGCTAGTGAAAGGGATGAAGTGTTGAAATGTCATCTTTTTCCCTAAAAAGGGGGGGCCGGTGGCATAGTGGTTAGGTTGCTGGGCTCATGATCAGGAGGTCGTGGGTTTCAATCCCAGTTAGAACCCACCGTGCTAAGACCCCTTGGGCTACGGCTTAATCACAAATGTGCCTTTGTCTACCCAGCATTATAAATGGGTACCAGTAAAAATTCTGGGAAGGTAACCTGCGATGGATTAGCTTTCACTACATGCTACTGAAACTGGGGATAAGCACCGGCCTGATGTGCCACGAGGATTGTATGTAAAAGCCCAACAGACTTACCTTACCTTATTATTAGTGAAAGGTGTTGAAATGTCCTGTTTTTCCTAATAAATGAGTTTTTAGTACAAAGCAAAGCAGGATGACACCAAAAATGCTAAAAACAAAGCTTAAAGCAACTAGAGGGGCGCTCATGGAGTGTAACTTACCTCCTTCATGCAGCGTGGATCATGTAGCTAATGGGCCTTATATGGGTACTGGTTTTAATTACCCACGTGCTCTTCTTATGTCAAGGGGCAATGGTGGCTCAGTGTTTAAGGCTCTGGGTTATTGATCCGAAGGTCTGGAGTTCAAGTCCCAGAGCCACCAAGCTGCCACTGTTGGTCCCTTGAGCAAGGCCCTTAACCTTCAATTGCTCGGTTGTATAAAAATGTGACAGCGTCTGCCAAATTCTATAAATGTAAATGTAATGATATGTTCTATAGTACCTTGATGTGACCAAATTAGCCAAAAGATTCTCTCATTTGAAAAATTGACCTTTCAAGCTGACTCAAGGTCAAAGGTAGTTGTCCAATTTAAAGTCAGTATATGGTTTCTGTATTAATCAGCTCTTGGTTTGACGTTATTAGCCGTCTGAATCCAAAACTATGTGACCTTACCCCCTAAATCTCTGGGACTCAGGTAGGGTAGTGTCCCCACCAAGGCTTGGGAAAATCCGTGCACAGGGGTGGTCAGGATTCTGTTCACAAACAAAGGAAATACTGCATTCAAGTTAGCATACTCGCTCAAGCTGGGTGCTTCAACCCGCTTAGTTACCTAGGCTTGATTAATTTTTTTTATATAAATGTGAGCTATATGAATATGCGTGATTATTGAATTTCAACACTGGCTACAGTGATTTCTGCCCTGTGAAGGCCTGGCAAGCTGCCCAGGCTGTACTCTGCTATCACCCAGAGTCGGCTGAGATGGGCACCAGCCTCCCTAATTAGGATTAAGCGCTTCAGAAAATGAATGAATGAATGAATGAACTATTGGTGCTAACTGGTTAGCTTAGCACACAAGTTCCGTCATGAAAGGTTTCTAGCAACCACATTGTTAGTGTCATTTACATATTGCAATGTGATACTGTAGGTTCAGGTTGTTAAGGTTATTTTGTAAACGTATATTGCAGGGCCAATGTCATGAAAGTCTATATTTGATGGCGAGATTAAAGGTGCAAGTGGAGTGGAGGTTTATTCAGGATGAGATTACATGAACTCAAGGGTTACAGCTATTGCTGTCATTGTTGTTGTTGATGTTGTTGTTTTATATTGAACGGAATGGAAAAAGGCTATGTTGGCTTTTTTTAAATTACAAAATTCTGGACACATTGTTCATTTTGCTGCTTTGTTCCAGATGGTGTCCTTGAAAGAGAATCTTTTGCTGATGGGTCTTGGATAAGCGTGAACAGGACAGACGTGAGGGATTTCTGTCTCTACCCGACAGTCTAACACCATTTAATTCACCCTTCAGTAGAACTCCAAATGCTGGCGTTTCAGAAAACAAATGCAAACGTGTGGGCCGCAGGAAATACTTTCCACCGTGATAATATTTGTGAAGTTTATTGTATGGAAAATAATGCTACCAGTGCATAAAATACTTAAAAATGTGTTTCGACCATGAATTTAATCTAATAAGAAACAAACAAAAAGACCCCAACAACTTTGGCTAGCTTCACAATGGCACTGGGAATCGAGGGCGCCATTTTGACTGAACTTCTACTAAGAAAAGCAACTACACATGGTTTCTGGTGATTTGGAAAGAATCTTAACTTCTCCAGTGGCAGTTCATTAGCATTTGTCCAATTGTTTATGAGCTGGCGGAGTCGGGAAGAGCATATGATGTGAAACTGTAGAGGTGACAGCATCTATTTTTAGTTTCCTTCCTTCGTGTAAGAAAAGGCTAATTAGAACCCAACAGTAACTCAACATGCTTGTTCTTCATTCTTTATATTTTGGTTTATGCACGTTTATAACTGAAATAAAAGTGGCCGTGTTTGCCTTACAGTCAGGGGAGATAAGAAATCAAAAATTCCTCAGCATTTCTTTTAGAAGCCGGGTATTTTGCTGAGGTGATGAAAATGTTGCTAATCTTCTAACCAAGTTCATAATTACACCTGACTCAATTTGAGTGTCCCAGTGTTTTATTCTTATAGAATAGAGAGAATTGATTTCATAATGACATGCCATACCTTTTATCCATTTAATGTTGTCTAGGTACTATAGAAACCTTGACATAGTAGAATGGGTGCAATAATATTGATCTTGCGCTCTGAACTCTTCTCCCAGCTGCTGCTTTTTTAGAATATGATTATCCACCAATCGGTAAATCTGACTACAGGATAGTATTTCTTCAATTCAGTTCAGTTTTATAGGTATAGCAGTTTTTATACGCCAGATTAAAAAACAGAACATATTATGTTATCACTCTGTATGGGCTGTTGTGGGCACTCAAGGTTTCCGGACAATAACTTGAACACAAATGCTCAGAATTAAATGAAAGTCAAATCATGTATCAGAAACTTCATGATAGTTTAATAAATTTCTTTTTGGAGTTTTTCCCCATTTTTCTTCCTAATTTAGTCGTTTCCAATTCCCACCCATCAACTTTTGCCTTCCCTATCACACGACCAAGCGAGCAAGCACACACCCCCTCCATGACATGCGATGCTACCGCCCACCTCTTTTCGAACTGCTGCGCATCCGTATTTGGGGGCGGCCTAACACACTCGGAGGGAAAGCGCTATCCACCCCCTCGTACGAATGAGCTCACAGACGCCCAGGATTGGCTGGTCATAGGGAAGTGAGCGTATGGCATCCCTCCCTCTCGTGAGAGCTCGGCCAATTAGCTCCCATGGACTACCGGCCACGGATGGCTGTGGCATCCACCCGGATTCGAACACTTCATGATAGTTTAACATGAAGTTCACTAAGTTATATTATAATTGTGATGGTTATTGTTTCTGAGTGTATTTTTAAGTCCTTATGGAACATCATCAGCAGGAGTGAAGGGCTTCTAAGATGAAAAGTCCAACCAGCGGTAGCACATCAGGACGGATCACAAGGTTAGAGCAGAAGGATCAGATTCACTGGTATCCCAGAAGTAGCATCTGCATCTCAACGAAAATACACACAAAGAGAGGTATGTAATAATAATGTAATGGTAAAAGAAGAGAGTTTATTAGTGCTGAGTGCAAGCAGGGACTCCGGCATGATTAACAGAAACCAGAAAGAAGACAGACATGAGGGCACCCTGTGACCTAAGCCACTGAGTCACTTCATTGTCCATCGTTACTTAACAAGTTTGTTTAAAAAAGTTAACAGCGACAAGCTGCTCTATTCAATGTTGATTTTTATGTTGATTGGTGTTTAAGGTCAATCTATTATTTTTCCTTTCTCATGCATTCCTGTTATAAAACCCATCACTCAGTTCACCCTTGTCCTCTTGTTCAGGAAGTGTCCACTTGTGTGATGACAGTGTTACGCAAGGCACCTCTGTTCCAATTGTTACCCTACTTACACATAAATAGTGCACTGTATGTATAGTGAATAAGGTGAGATTTGTTTTAACAGGTAGCTAGTGTCTGTATTTCTGTCTCTTATCAACTAGTTTTAGCTTGGGTTTCCGCTTCTTACTGACGGCCACTATAATAGGCACACCAGTGGTACACTTACTCGTTCAACCCAGATGTATTTTTTATTGTCAGCTATTCAGTTTAAAATGCTCCACATAGCCTCTGATTCTTGTTCTTGGCTGAGAGAAACGGAACCCGTTGCTTTTGCTCATCTGCCCCAAGTTTTGAGGTGTTGAGATGGTTTTCTGCTCAGCCCGGTTTAGTTAGAGTAGTTACCGTCGCCATCCCCTTCCCCTGTAAGATCAAACCAATCTGCTTTAACTTCTGCGGTCTACCAAATTAAATCATCTCCTCATCCAAGTTCATGAGATTATTTTGACACCAATGCTCTGATATATACAATTCTACACTCTCACAGTGCTGACTAGTAAAAGGACTGATATAAACAGTACAGCCGGTTTTGAGGACAGAGCGTTACAGGAGAAAAACAGGACGCCCTGGATAGAGAGAGAGAGAGAGAGAGAGAGAGAGAGAGAGAGAGAGGACAACAAAGTAAAAGTGGGACGCTGAAAAAAAGTCAGCCAGAGAGTGGGACAAGGTATTTGGGAGAAGATCATAAGATAAAAAGGGCATCAGTGTTGAACGCAGCTTGCTCAGTTTTTAGGTTCCGTAACAATTTGTGACATCCCACCACATTTTGGAAGGGATGAAGCACTTGAGGGTGTGACGCCTGCTGTGGCGTGTTTTTATTCCTCTTAGACCTTTTCATTTGTGTTTGATCCGATTATATCCGCGTTTATCCACATGCTGTGGCGTTGTCTCCTTGCGAGATCTTTTTCTGTCAGGGATGTAATAGGATAAAAATATTAATAAGAGTGTGATGCAATCAAGAGCTCGGGAAAAGCCGTAGACTTTCCTGCGTGGGGAAAACATGCTGATCCAATTCTCTGACACTGGAGACTCCTTCCATACCATTAGATTCCCGCGATTCATAGTATTTCGCACTTCTTTCACGCGCATATGCTCGGGCACTAGGACCCTGTGCTCACGTGAGCGCGCCCCTGTTTTTAAGAGACACTGCGAGCGCGCGAGAGGCGCAGAAGGACGGAGCGCGTGGCGCCGCACACTGGAACCAACCCGGAGACTGAGGCTTGAACTCTCAGGTCTGCGCAGCGCACGCGCCGGGGAAAATGACGCGCGGCGACGTCGGATGGACAAGGCGCTCGTGAAAGTAGGTCATCCGCGCGCGTGCGCGGCGCGCGCACCGAGCAAACGGGAATAAGCGCCGGAGCAACCCATGCGCACGCGCCCGTGGACACAAAAGAACACAAAGTCTCCTGTTTTTGTCTTCTCCGCACCGTTACGCACAGGCGCGTGCAGGCAAACCTGCCGTGGTTCTTTCAGACACAAAGCAGCTAAAGACGTTCAGAGCGAGTGTTTATTTTCTTCCAGCAGGAACCCGAGTTCTGCTTCGGTGCTCCGGTTCGGACCGGAGACGCGCGAGCTCCGTTGGATCCTAAACCTGAACGCGGTGACCCCGTGGCGCGTGGATGCAGGAGCATGGAGCAGAGAGAGAGGGCGCCTGCAGCAGGTGGGACCTAGTAATAATAATAATAATAATAATAATAATTAAAATAAGAATCATAATAATAACAACAACAATAATCATCATAATTAAAATAATTACAATTATAATAACAACAAAAGGTATTATAATAATAACAATAATAATAATAATAATAATAAATATTAATAATAATAATAATAACAAAAATAGTAATCATAATAAAGATAATAATAATAAAACAAATAATAACAACAACAACAATAATAATAATAATAATAAAAATAAGAATCATAATAATAACAACAACAATAATAATAATAATAATAAAATTAAAATAATTAAAATAAGAATCATAATAACAACATAAATTATCATAATAATAAAAAATAATAATAATACAAATAATAATAATTACATATAACAATACTACCAATAATATTAATACCAAACATAATAATTATAATAATGATAATAATAATAACAACAATAATAATAATAATAATACATATAATAATAATAATAATAATAATTTTAAAAAATAATAATGATAATAATAATAAAGATAATAACAATAATAATAAATAAAATAAGAATCATAATAATCACAACAACAATAATAATAATAAAATTAAAATAATTAAAATAAGAATCATAATAATAACAACATAAATTATCATAATAATAAAAAAAATAATAATACAAATAATAATAATAACAAATAACAATAATACCAATAATAATAATACATATAATAATAATAATTATTTTTAAAAATAATAATGATAATATTAATAAAGATAATAACAATAATAATAAATACAATAATAATCATAATAATAACAGAAATAATAACAATAATAAAAAAATAATAATGATATTAATAATAACAAAAAATTATGAATATAATAATAATGATTATGATGATAATAATAATAACTGATAATAATAATGATAATAATAATAATAAAGATAATTAAATTTATTATAATAATAATAGTAATAATACTAATCATAAAGATACTGATAGTAATAAAGATAATAATTATAATAATGATTCTACTACTACTAATAATGATAATAATAATGATAATAATAATAATAGTAATAATGATAATAATAATATTAATACTAATAATGATAATAATAATATTAATAATAATAATGATAATAATAATAATAGTAATAATGATAATAATAATAACAATAATAATAGTAATAATAATTAAAATATGGTGATTATAATACAATATTAATATGTTAAAACAATAATAATAATGTTAATAATAATAATTATACCTTTTGGCTCACCTTATTCTTCGAAATTAACAGTTAATAAAAAACATGACTTTTTATTCACA
>JAOUQZ010000044.1:1799406-1810099 GCA_028564935.1 Neosilurus hyrtlii | reverse complement strand
CGGAGTACCCGGAGGAAACCCACGCAAGCACAGGGAGAACATGCAAACTCCACACAGAAACACCCAAGCTGGGAATCGTACCCAGGACCTTCTTGCTGTGAGGCGGACGTGCTAACCACTGCCACCGTGCCACCCTATTTTTATTATTATCATATAAAAATAGCATTGGCTACGTGTATTTTTATATTATTTGTGTTATCCACTGAATACAATTTATAGACATATAAGTAAAATGGTTCTACATAATGCAACACTTCCCTCAAACAGCATTGCAGAAAAATAATCATGTAGCGTCTTGTGATTTTAAGCAATTTGGTTTATTACTATGTTTAGTTTTATGTAAACAAGTTAGTTCCTGTTATCGTGTAATCGTTCTGACCAATCAGAAGTCAGGAGCACTGTGTTGTAATGTATAAATTGTAAATACAATAAAAATGATTTAATGGCATTAAATAATGCCAATCATTGTAGTCCTTTTTGCCAGTCATGTGACCTTAGAGGCACTGATCTATTCAAGTTGATGTATAGCTGGGATTAAGGGAAAATGGAGGGATTGCATAAGATAGAAGCAGAGAGAGGATGGATGCTTACGCAACAAGCAGGTCTTAATAGGAGAGGGGGGAAGCTTTCAAGTACTTGTGCATCTTATTCACATGAGTGGCTGTGTGTGTGTGTCTAAATCTGGGTCTTCATAAATGTGTGTAGCTGTTTTTTTCTTTCTTTCTCTGCCATGAGTTTTCTTCTTAACCCCCCCCCCCCCCCCCCCCCCCCCCCCCCCCCCCCCCCCCCCCCCACACACACACACACACACAGCATGCACGCCCTAATTTATTATTCATCTGTTAGTGCATTCCCTCTCTGTGTGAACATGAATGTTTAAAAAAAACAAACAAACAAAAACACACCATGCATCGATAGCCTCGATCGGTTTTCAGTCTTCTGTTTTTACTTCTATTGTCTCTAAATTTAGAGCCAAGATGTGATACATGTTCACGTTACAAAGACTAAAGGATGTAACTGAATATGAAGCCGTTCTTGGGAATGATATCTGAAACAGATAACTTGCTGTATATGGACACGGCGGTTCATGTTAGTTTCCTTTGGAGTGCTTGTTAGTAAGGTCAAAGTGCTCATCAGGATGGAGAAGGTTTGATATTTCATGTAGTTAGATATGACACTCGGGGGACAAGTAAAGATCACACACAGTGCATCGATGTGCATGTAGATCAATGTCCGCACTCCTTCATCCTTAGTAACTGCATGGTAATACGGTAGCTGAAGTTTGGCTAAGAGTTTGTTTATATTTTGGAAATTTTTATGTAATTTGGGTCAGCACATTCACCTCACATCAAGAATGTCCTGAGCTCTTTTCTGTGTGGAATTTGCATGTTCTCCCCATGCTTGCATGGGTTTCCTCAGAGTACTCCAGTTTCCTCCCACAGAACAAACACATGCACATTGGCTGTTCCAAATTGCCCCTAGATGTGAATGTGATTGTGAATGTGTGTATTGGCCCTGCAGTGGTCTGGTTAGCTGTTCAGGGTGTACCCCACCTTTTGCCCAGTGTTGGCTGAGATAGATTCTAGCCTTCCCACAGCCCTAGTAGGATTAACCTGTTTGGCAAATGACTGAGTTACAATCAAATTTGAATCAAAATTAAATTGAATTGTATGTAGACTAGAGGTTAAGGAACTGTTGAGGACAGAATTCACTCACCATACTGACTACCTGTGGGAATTGTGGGGTTTGTTTTTGTAGTATTTTTCAATATCTTCCGAGGGTCTAGTTGTAGCATCCATTTTTAGGCCACACCCACTATATGTTTAAATCGCTGGGGTTTTTTTAACCCCAGAAATTATAGCTCGGAATGACTGCACATTCACTTCCAATATAGAAATAGGAAAACCAGCAATACCAGCAGTTTCTAGCAGGTTAGCTGTTGTTTGTAATACCAATCAGTTATAACGTGTTAGGCATTTTAACAGTAAAATGTTGACAGAGAGAACAAGAGGACAGAGGGACACAGAGCCCGGCCTCAAGTATTGTATTGCTAAGTGGTCTGCCTATTACATGGAACTTCCCGCTATAAACAGGATTCTACTACAGCTTTTCTCTCCACTAATGCACGAGGCAGCCATCTTCGATTTCGGAGTCAGGGTTGGTGAGGTTTCTTGGACATTCCAAGTCTGACATCAGGGTGGGAGGGTGTTCCACACTCTATTTCCAAATGAGGATTTTGAAATTGCAAACTGCAAATGCAGGTATTTGAAACACTAAATAGAAGCACATAGGGTCACTTCATTACACCCGAAACATTTTACAGTGCCATGAAAGTTAGCATGGCAGTTTGTTGACGTGTAAAGGCCTTGTAAATGCATGGGCCTATATATCGAAAGCTTCATTTGTTTCAGAGGCTGTCTTGAACCTGTAGGTAAAGCCTAAAGCCACACACGGTATATACGCTTAGGTGTGTATTTGTGTTGTGGTAGTGTGGAGCCTGAATATAGGAATCTAGGGCATCATTTGCTCAGATGCTCTGCTGATGAAGCCCCAGTTTACATATTTAGACCGAACTGAGCTTTATATACCCATATATTCCAATCAAAAATGTAAATTCTGGATTGGTAAGAAAAATGTATTAATAATCCATAAGACTGGATTTACACTGGGGCCATGATGTCCACAATCCATAAAAGCATGGAGCTCCACGATTGGGGTATATGGACTTGGAAAAAAAGATGAGTCGCTTCATTGCACATGTGTAGGTCATTTGCAAAAGTGGACTAAATGCAGTTTGAGCAAAACACAATGTGTATCTGTACAATTTGAGGAGTGGTATTGGCAAGCAAATATAAAGGCTCAAAAATGTCCACTATTGTTAATCTAGTGCACGTCATAATGCACGTCTATCGCATGAACAACGTCTCCGGGTATGGTGGAGGCTGCAAGCCGAGGAGGTAGCGAGGCATATGGGCTGTACACAACCCATCATCATGACAGGGTCAGTTGACGACAGGCCACGTCCAGGGCAAGAGAGAGTGACGAGTAACGAACAGGATCGCTACATCCGGTTGCAGCACTTGCGGGACCAGTTTTGCCGTGCTGTATCAACGCAAACGGAGGCCATACCCGATACTGACTGTTGTGACTTTCATTTTGGCAGGTGACATTTTGTTTTGTTGTTTTTGATGTGCATAATTTATTCTTGACACTTTTGTTTGATGTTTTTTTGAAGCCAACATGCTAAACAAATTATCCATATTACAAAAATTCAGTTTTGGGTACCAGAATAAAAATTATGTCGAAAATTATGGTCTCAAAGTTTTTAATTACTGTCAGTGTATTTGTAAAATCCATCAGATGACCTGAACGTGACTTTGCCTTCTCTCTCTTTCTCTCTTTCCTTTGAAGTATGTGGCATTTGGCTCGCTGCTCTTCATCCTCATCTCCATCTCAACTTTCTGCATGGAGACACATGAGGCGTTCAACACCATCTACAACCGGACAGAGAACATAACGGTGGGCAACGAAACATTCGAGGAGGTCTCTTACGAGGTGGTGACGGACAGCTGGCTCACATACGTAGAGGGTGTTTGTGTGATATGGTTCACCTTTGAAGTGTTTACGCGTGTCGTCTTTTGCCCGGACAAGGCTGAATTCTTCAAGAGTCCACTGAACATCATTGACTTTGTGGCCATCCTGCCATTCTACCTAGAAGTTGGTCTGAGCGGCCTCTCCTCCAAGGCTGCCAAGGACGTGCTGGGCTTTCTGCGTGTGGTCCGATTTGTCCGTATCCTGAGGATCTTCAAGCTCACACGGCACTTCGTTGGGCTTCGTGTGCTGGGTCATACGCTCCGTGCCAGCACCAATGAGTTTCTCCTGCTCATTATCTTCCTCGCTCTCGGTGTGCTCATCTTTGCCACTATGATCTACTACGCAGAGCGCATCGGTGCCAGACCAGACGACCCCACGGCCAGTAACCACACTAGTTTCAAGAACATCCCCATAGGATTCTGGTGGGCCGTGGTCACCATGACGACGCTGGGGTACGGTGACATGTATCCTGAGACGTGGTCAGGCATGTTGGTTGGCGCTTTGTGTGCTCTGGCTGGTGTGCTCACCATTGCCATGCCTGTGCCTGTCATCGTCAACAACTTTGGCATGTACTACTCTCTGGCCATGGCCAAGCAGAAGCTGCCCAAGAAGAAGAATAAACACATCCCACGAGCTCCGCAGCCTGGCTCACCCAACTACTGCAAGCCTGATGCCCTGGCGATGGCCACTGCCTCGCCTCAGAGGATCCTGGGTAACGTCCTGGGTGGGGTCATGGGCTCAGGCGGCCTCACTGGAGACTGTCCTCTAGCTCAGGAGGAGATCATAGAAATAAACAGAGGTGAGGAACTTCATTAGTAATTTCAACCTAAATGAAAAACGACAACTTGCCAAACATAGCCAAGCTTCTTGTAGTTGAATATTTAAATCGAATCGTACTGTATGTTTATACCTAACAGCATGAACCATTGAGTTCACCCAAAAGTTCTGCTGATAAGATCAAAACTTTGATAAAATAATCCACATTGTGGTGGGCCTCCATCAGGCCACGTGACACCAACCTGGCTTTATCTAAATTAGCCCTCTCCCACTATCTTGCCGAGGCAAACCAGGGCTATCTCAATGCTACCCGAGTCTTGTAGCCTGGGGCGTTAAAGCCTTTAGCCAAAAACTTGATTGCGATTCTGTTATTAGGCATACAGCCCTGTTGTTTCGATGCCCATAAAACACTGCCTTGCAATAAACCCAACCCATCCCTACTAAGACTGCACAGCACGGTTGCACAAAGAGTATTGCCACCGCTAGTGGGTGCAAATAATTTTTTTAATTTTTGCCGAGCTAGCAGGTAATTAAAGACTATAGAACTTAAATATGTTTACACCAATACATGTGTCTATTTAAAAAACAGTGGATCATAATTAGCTTAATGGCTAGTTTAGGTCAGCTGGTAAAGCTGGTTAGCAGTTATCACTGTTTCGGTACTAGTTTTCTTGCAATACAGATTTGGACACAAATTACAAGGATACCATGGGGCTACATCTATACACAAAGTGTCTAAAGGACTGAAAGAGACGTCACTTTTCACCCCGGTTGGCCTCGTCTGGTCCATGGGTTATCAGCGGTCCAAAATCCTCAGGTGTCTGGCTACAAAATAGACCTGAGGAGACACAATCAAGCCCCAGAAGTGCCAAAAAAAATTATAATGGCCTTGGCTACATTAGCATTAGCTCCAAAACAGGTCTTGGTTGAATAGCTACACTGAGAATAAGGGGGTAGTGGATAATCCTCTCTTTAATGACACCTGATCCTGATTTTGCAGTGTATAAAAGTACAGAAATTGGATTCTGTAACTCGATTTTGTGGTTAGAAACTGCTGAATCATTCCTTTTTCAGGGAAACTAATAGACATGATGGTGAAACAATGCCAAGCATTTAAGCGCACTTAAAGCATTGTGAATGTGTCGTGGATTCTTTCTTTATTTATTTATTTTACTTCCCCGGGAGGCACCATTATAAATTATTTCACATTCACGTTCAACTAGTGAGTCCATATGAGTCCAGAGTATTCCATCTGCCGAGCAACCACACACACACACACACACACACACACACACACACTCATTCATTTTTAGCATACACACGGCCTCCACTGAAGATCCCAGGAGGCTTTTAGCTCGTAGTCATTTCGGAAACAGTCCTACATAGCACAGCGCAGTTTAAGGAGCAGGTGCTGTCTGTATCCTGGTAATGAATCATTATTAAAGCTCAGCCATCTGTAAATTAATTTAAAGCTACTTACTTTATACGACTCCACAAAAGTTAATACTATTGTTACTCATTCATTAATGTCAGCAGATGAAGAAAACTACACAGACGGCGTTGTTTGTCCTATTATAACCTTCAACAAGGAGGCTTTGTTTTACCTGCGGTTTCTGTGTGTTTGTTAGAAGGATAACGCAAAGGATTATGTGAAGTGTATATGGACAAGGAAGACTGTGGGTGGGGATGGTTTTTGACCTTTTGGTTTATATAGGGCAGGGGTGTCAAACTGTTTCACTGAGGGCCACGTCACTAAATTTCAAGGTCATCGAGGCCCAAACACTCACTAAATGTCTATTTAAAAAGGGCAACCATGAAATCTGCATGGCTGTATTTGTTTTCGCTTTGCCTTTATTCGCTTTCCTTTTCTGCCAGTGCTTGACTAGCATGCGGTCTTTTCCGAGTCATGAATCGCTAGCTGTGTACTTGAAATTAGCTTGCTGAATTACACTGCATGGTGATACTTGATGCATAGAATGTACTATAATCATACACTTTAAAAGCTCTCGTGGGCCACATACAATGAGTTGGGGGGCCGTGTTTGGACCACGGGCCTTGAGTCTGACACCTGTGTTATAGACGATTGCTAGGCTTGGCGGAGGTTTGTATCCTCTGACTAGTCTTGTCTTACATTTTATTCCACTATATTAATTTTCATGTAGCTACTAGAAGGGAGTGTCGATTTGCCAATGCGTATAAATTTTTCTTATTGAAGGATGGTGTAAGTTCAAATCTAAAAACATTTTTATTATTTTTATTTTAAGTTACATTTAACTTCGGGTTACACATGAAACAATGTTGTTCTTGTAATTAGTTATACTGTGGTAGCTGTAAATAAAATATGGTTGAAAAACAGGTAATGGTGAATCACATCATTGTGAATCACCAATCAGATTCCTCAGTATTAAGTTTCCCCCAGTATTCAGACTTACTTTGAGGTAAGTTAACACCCTTCTGTGTGACCTTCGAGTCCAGCAACATAACATCTTTCTCGGATGCCTCTGTCCATCTTTTATCCTGAATCCTGAACTGTAGAAGTTTCTGACTGATTAAAAGCAGTATACTACAAGGACGCTCTGAGAGCACAAACCTCTGCCAGGCTTAATAATAATAATAATAATAATAACAATAATAATAACAACAATAGTGGTGGCGCAGTGGTTAGCACGTCCGCCTCACAGCAAGAAGGACTGGGTTCGATTCCCAGTTGTGGGCGTTTCTGTATGAAGGTTGCATGTACTCCCTGCGCTTATGTGGGTTTACTCTGTGTACTCCGATTTCCTCCCACAATCCAAAAACATCCACAGTAGGCTAATTGGCTGTTCCAAATCGCCCCTAGGTGTGAGAGTGGGTGTGAATGGTTGTGTGTGTTAGTTTTTTTTTAATCCTGTTAAAAAACAAACACACAAACCAGAGGCAAAACATAACCTTTTTGGCAGAGATGATTAAAAAATGACCCTTAATTCTTCCCGGAAATCCAAAAGAACAACATACAACGGCTATTCAGTCTTAGAACATGTGGGACTTGAACAGCTCTGTCTGGAGTTCATTCAAATGGAAATAATAAAATGAACCAAATCAATAAACGTTCTAATTAAATCCCAGACTTGGTGTGTTTACAGCCATTACAGGAAGTCGTTAATAGAAACCGCGTCCCAGAGGCTCCTCCACAACGGCAGGCTGATTATTGCTGCCACTGAAATGTGATGGTGTGGATTGGATATCACAGCTTCCTGACAACACCTCCCGTTAACATACTCATTTTAACTCCGCCCCTAAAATCAGGACTCAGTGACTGCAGCTTCGATCAAAGAAATACAGTGCATAATATCTACTGTATATTATTTTCCTGTGTGTGTGTGTGTGTGTGTGTGTGTGTGTGTGTGTGTGTGTGTGTGGGTATGTGTGGTAATATATTGACATTATTTCCCCTTTTCTTGCTTTACATCTTTTTTCCTGCCGCTACAGTATGTTTATTCCTCTTTCTTCCTCTCTTTCCTTTCTCTTCCTTTTCTCTCCTCACACCACATATGTACTCACCCGTCATCTCTCCTTCTCCAACCTCTTTCTTCCTCCATCTGTCACTCTTTCATGTTCTCTCGTTTCCTCCGAACTCCCTCCTCTCTTTCTCCTTCACTCTTTCTTTTCCTCCTCTCACCTTTCTTCTTCTTTTCTCCCTCTATTGTCTGTTCCCCCGATCTCCCTCCCTCCTGTCACCTGTTCCACTCTTTCTTAACCCTCCCTTCTCCTTCTCTCCTCCTGCTTTCCCCATTGTCTCTATTATTTTTCGCTCCCTATCTCTCCTCCATTCTTTCCATCTCTACCACATTCTCTTCGTCCTCTCTCACCTTTTTTTATCCTTCTTTTCACTCCACTCTCCCTCCTTTTCTGTGCATTTCTCTGATAATTTCACCCTCAAACTCTTCCTTCCCTTCTCTATACCTTTTGCTTTACTCCATTATTTCCATCCTTTATTTCCTCTTCCTATTTGATCCTACTCCTGCCCCCCCCCTGCTTTTTTTCCCTGCTTTATCTTTCTGCCTGTTTTTCTGCTTCTTTGCTTTTTCTCTCTCTCTCTCTCGCTTCTTTTTCTTCTCGCCATTCTCATCCTTCATTTGCTTTTCCCCCTCCCACTTTTGTCATTTCTTTTCATCCATCCCTCTTTCCCCTCTTCCCATTTCTCATTCCATTCTTCGCGCTTTCATTCTTTCTCTCTTCTTTTTTGTTCTTTCTCCTCTGTTTCTTCACTTTTGCTTTCTCTCTCTCTCTCTTTCCTCGTCTTTCTCTCGGGCAGACTCCAAGCAGAATGGTGATGCAGCGAGCGCAGCACTGGCTAACGAGGACTGTCCCACCATAGACCAGGTTTTAAGTCCTGATGAGCGCAGTCCAGTTGGGCGAACACGCGAGCGCTTCCAGCAAGACAGAGCCTGCTTCCTGCTAAACACTCGCGACTTCAGGCCCTCAGAATCCAACGTCCGGAAAGGTACACACACACAAAACACTTGTATGCTTTAAACACTGTGGTGAATTTACACTTGAATAAAGAAACACCCTCTTAATCAAGTAGACGTATACCGTATTTCCTGGACTATAAGTCGCCCCAGAGTTTAATCTCACCCCGATAATGATGTCATAATACCTGAATTGAATTTCACAGAAGTGATGTGTGAAATAAAATAGATGCTCAGAGAAATATCTCTGTTGGTATCCCTTGTGCTACAAAATAATGGCACTCGGGACAAGCAGATTTCATGGTCAGGCTGTATTTTTTTAAATTTTTGGTTGCCTGGCAGACAAGCAGAAGAAAAGTCTTCCACAAAGAAAAACGTTTTCTTTTGGCATGTAGCTAGGTTGTCAGTGTTGCTAAGCAGCCGTGGATTATTGACCTAACTGAGTGGAAAAATTGTCCTAGTCATAATTCTCCTGGTTTATGATGTGTTGGCCTGAATTAACTAGCTAAATATCAAATTTTAGCTTACATTAGCGACCATTTCTACTCCAATTCGAGTATTAAAAAAAGGACCCAACATGGACAAATTATTTGTTTGTTTTTATACCACAAATGAAAATAGATCCCAAAGAAGCCTCACTTGTTGGCTAGCTGACTAACTAGACCTTGTTGATTTGTACACTCCCCAGTAAAGGTGCATCAGGAGAAATCAGTGTCTCTTCTTCCTTTCCATCTTCAGCTGATGAGCTTTAATATTCAAAGTCAGAAGTTGCTGGTGAGTTTTACCTTATGCAACCAGTAAAACCTTTCAGTTCGGCTCTACTTATTATAAACCCGCTTGAAACGCTGCTCGTTCAATCAGATTAGTGAGCCGGAACTGACTGGGTTTGTAAAAGTTGTTAGAACTCTGGACAATATTTTGTAAACAATGCAAGATTAGGTGTCACTTTTTGAGAAAGTTTAAGTAAACTTTGCCCCACTTTCTATCATGGCTGTCTGAGTGTGCACTGAAGTCTGGATTATATGGAATATGTACCTGATATATAGTAGCCATGTAGACACTTTTGCCCCATCATGTCTTTCTCTTCTTCTCTCTAACGCACACTCGACTAGGTGAACGCTCGTCCTAAATCTATTCTATCCTTTTCATTTCCTTGTTTTTCATTTCAATTATTTATGTCCATTAGCTATTGCTGGTACTGTAACTATTGTAGTAGCAGCTCCACAGCAAAAACCCTGACGTATAAACAACGGAAATACTTGAAATGCACTCAGAGAGTGCAGACCTCCACCAAGGTAGTGCAATCTCGTCTTCACATGGGTTCTAGTAGCAGATGTAGAAATATGGTGCCCCCTGGTGGCCTGTTATTTTAGAGCTCTGTATTTTTTTTCTCCTGGCACATTGTGAGTGATTCACTCTTCCCTGCCCTATTGTGCAATGTTAAAAAATCCTTCGAAAATGGTCCTGTAGTCGGATCATGCCCATTTTAGCAGTTCTTTGTTGGCCCAAGACCCACATTTGGTTAAAAATTTGTGGAAATCCGTCCATTAGTTTTTTAGTTTTCTAGTTTTCCTGGTCATAGGCACACACTCAGCCAGTCTTATAAGCTTTCCTCTTGGTGGGAGGTAAATAGAGGGGCACTCAGAGTGCAAGGTAAATCCACCATGCAGCATGTATAATGTAGCAAATGGTTCCTATGTGGGTACTGGTATTAATTGCCCATGTGCTCGTCTCACAGTATGTTCTATAACTTGCAAACTCTGTGTCTCATTCTGGTCGCCATGGTCATTTGTCGTACGTGCTCCTAAGTTTAGTTGTATTTGCTCGTTTTGCAGTTAGATGCTTTATTACTCCCTGACCTTTTCTTATGA
>JAOUQZ010000044.1:1758617-1778913 GCA_028564935.1 Neosilurus hyrtlii | reverse complement strand
TGATGTGGTGTTTCGGGCATGTCCGACCGGGAAGAGACCCCGGGGCCGACCCAGAACACGCTGGAGGGACTACGTCTATCGGCTGGTCTGGGAACGCCTTGGCATCCCCCCGGAAGAGCTGGAGGAAGTGGCTGAGGAAAGGGAAGTCTGGGAGTCATTGCTTAGGCTGCTGCCCCCGCGACCCGACCCCGGAACCAGCGGAAGAAAATGAAGATGAAGATGAAGACAATCGGCCAATGTTTAAAGCTTACTGGAAATCAGCATTCTTTGGGGGTTTTTTTTGTCATATAAAACATACCCAGGCCCTGCGGTGGCAAGCTGTCCAGGGTGTACTCTGCCCTCGCCCAGAGTCGGCTAAGATGGGTGCCAGCCTTTCCGCGACCTTAATTATGATTAAGCAACTTAGAAAATGAATGAATGAACATACCTAGTGTATTTGTTTAGTTTTAGTAGATAGTCCTGTTTTCCTTTTTTGTGAATTCAGGTTGATTTTTTTTTTTTTTCCGTGTGAAGACTTTGGAAAAGTGTGCATTTGAGATTTTGAACAAATACTTTGAAGGTCATTACCTCCACCAAGGAGGTTATATTTTACCCTCTGTTTGTTTGTATACTAGCTGGATTATGCTAACAGATGTGTGTGAATTTTCATGAAATTTCCACCAGAGGCGAGGCTTTTCACAAGGATGACTCCATTCGATTTTGGAGGTGATCCAGATCAAATTCGGGATCCTGGAATTTTTTTTAAAGGATTCTTGAATGTTGTGCGATTTTGATTCATGGGAGGGATTGCTGGGCTTGGCCGAAGTTTATGCTTTCCAACCGCTCTTGTCGTTTGTTCAGTAGAACTTGAGTAAAATGAAACCTTTTTCAAATTGGTACTTAAGTACAATAACAGCGGTTACAGTTACTGAACAATTTTTTGTCAGTGAAGACAGTATTTTCCCAGTTTGCCACAACACACAGTATTTTGACTGGAATTGCAGTTCTCTCACAAATTTCATCAACCTTTTGACACTGTGGGTGAAAACTATGTTTCTGGTATCGTTCTTGTCCATACCAGAGTAGCTTAAGGGTATATGATGTAGCCTATTTTACACATCAAGCAAGTGTGATTTGGAATCAGGCCCAGATCACGTGCGTGAGAGTCGGTAAAATAAAAAAAACTTCGTAAAGATGCGATAATATGTAGCTCGGATCTGCTGTTTAAAAAATGGGTTTCTGTGGTCTTTGTTTTGTTTTTTTTGTTGTTTGTTTGTTTGTTTTCCTTCCTGTTATAGACATTTGACCTTAAACTGTAGCATAAAGGCCTCTTTGATTCCCATTTGCAACGTGTGTGTGTGTGTGTGTGTGTGTGTGTCTTATATGAGAGTGGACTGTATTATATTATATTTATTTTTACACTTTTTAGCTGTGCTAATAATTTTATCACCACAATGTGCTGCCAATGAGCAAAGGGGGTAAAAAAAGAAAGAAAGAAAAAAGAATGGAGAGAGAGAGAGAGAGAGACGACGGTGTGGAGGGACAGAAAAGAGCACAAAGAGGTATGAATTTGAAGAACATTAAAGAACGCTGTGTGTTTCAGACTGCCAGGTTTTAAGATGCTGCTATGAAAGAAAAGAAATATATATGTATATTGTGTTCATATTTATACAAACATGTAAATATATAGTACCAGTCAGAAGACTAAAGGTTTTTTTAGATACCAAAAAGTGACAAAAAACAAGGAATAATATATTTTAGGTTTTGCACATGGGTCATGATGCTCCCTAAAAACAGCTTCATTATAGAGCTTGTGATATTTGTGTTGAAATTAGCTCCGCCCCCTGCCTGTGCCAAAAAAGGTGTAATGGATAAAGGGGGAGGGGTTTATCAATAGTTTTTTGGTTTGGCGATTTTGGTTGCAGTTCTTTGTCATAAGCAGCAGAGGGCGCTCACAAACAGCTCCTTATTTACATTATTAAATGATGTTATTACATTACATTATTAAATATTTTCTCTCTTTTAAAAAAAAAAAATATTTATTTTATTATTATTATTATTATTTGTATTAAACACCCAGTTTTGTCCAGACTTCTGGTTGGTACTTTATATACACAAAAATGTCTTGTCATTTTTTTTTATCTTCATGTTTGTTATAAAACTATCACAAGAAAACCTTTAAAACCCGACGTGTGTGTGTGTGGGTGTGTGGGTGGGTGGGTGTGTTGGATAATATGTGAGCAAAATTCACTGAATGGAATCATACTTTAGATAAGAGACAAACACGATGTGTACACACACTTGCATACACTTCCTTTGTTAAAATGTTTATTTATTTCTTGGGCATGCTGGTGAGGGAATGATCAGTCTGTTTCTTTTCTCTGTCATGTTCCTTTTTGTGCCTGCTCTCATATCAGCTGAATCAATCATGACTTTGTGTCTGTACTGATGTGATTAATTTGATGTACTTGAATTACCGATATGCAATCTTTGCCACACTGACCACTGCCAGCCCAATCAACATGATCAGTAATTAAGACGATTAAAGTAATTAGTAACCATGTTTTGCTTCCCTGATGTGTGTATGTCTGAGAGAGCCTAAACTTGAGTCTTTCCAACTTCACCTTTCGCGCTTCCAAGGCGTGATTTAGAATTCAGTTCAATTCAGTTTTATTTGTATAGCAGTTCGACCAGTTAGAACAGTTCTAAAGGGAAGGGTGGGGTGTCATTATTATATTATTATAATCAGTAGCTGGTGTTCTGAGCCTTCTTCAACCCATGAAATGCTGATATTTTTAAACATTTTAGAAATATTACCAGCAGCATCGATGTGCAGTCATATCATTACCAATTTAACACATTATTACTGTACAATCAGTACTGAAATTCTTCAAACTCGAAACAGATGAAGGAAAAAGAAAACAAACCTGCGTCAAATGCCACTTTCTGTAGTTACTGATGAATTCACAACCAGATCATTCCTCTAAATGCTAATGGTAATGCCACAAGGTGTTCAGATTATTCTTACTAAATGGATATTAAACAGAAACTGCAAACAAACATGCAAAGAAATCATTCCAGAGTCAAAACATTCTTCTCCCTCATTTGCCGAACCTACTAGGCTTGCGGGAAAACTGGAGCCTTGCTCCGCCGACACTAGACGAAGGCCACCTTGAACAGCCCATAGGGCAACATGTTCACACTCACATGTGTCCAATTTGGAACAGGCATTTAGCCTAATGTGCATGTCTTTGGACTGTAGGAGGGAACCGGAGTACCCAGAGGAAACCCACGCAAGCACAAGGAGAACATACAAGCTCCACACAGAAACGCCTCTTGCTAAGCTTAGACTCGAACCCAGGACCTTCCTGCTGTGGTTCGGATGTGCTAACCGCTACGTGCTAACTACTTTTTTTCTGTTCATGTGCAAGTTAAAAAAGATACACTAGGCCTAGACATTTGCCTGATTGCCCTAATTTCCTGTCCAGAAGCCATTCAGTCATTGGCTGAGATTGACCCTCCTGTATGTTTGGTGAGAAAAGAGGTTTGAATTTTGGCACAAAAACAATAAAAAAGTGATTTTTTTTTTTTTTTAAATTTGGGGGGGGGGCCCGCAAAATTTTATTTATTTATTTATTTGTTGCCGGTGAAGAAGAAACAAACACTCATATTTAAAAGGAAAAATAGATTTTAGTTTCCAGTTATATTGAATGTAAAGACTTTGGAAGCTGACCTGCAGAAGAAGGAAGCCTCTGGACGGAACCCGTATAAAATCTTTTCTCCAAGTGGTGGTGAGATCGATCCTTTTAATTCCTTTTTTTTTCTTGGCTTGGTTGAAGACTGAGGTGTGGGATAAGTTTTATGTAATATAATCTGCTTCAGTATAAATATTTATTTATATTTGAAATATGTCATCGTTGCATACAGATGAAATTGTTCAAGCAACAAACTGAGTAAGTGTTACTACGCTGTAAGTGTTACTACGCTGCCCAAAAAAAACGCCATGGTAATTTCCATAGCATTGTTATGCTAATGCTAGCCTTAACTCTTCAGTTGGTCTGGTCGAGCCTCAGCGACATTAGGTAGGTAGGTCTGTTGGGGTTTTACACCCGAGCCTAGTGGCTCATCAGGCCGGTGCTTATCCCTGGTTTCTGTAGCGTAAAGCAACTAGGAGTTCAACTCCTCCTGGATGGGACGCTAGTCTATCACAGGTTACCCTTCCGGTATTTTTATTGGTACCCATTTATACTGCTGGGTGGACAGAGGCTCACTATTGGTTAAGACCTTGCCCAGGGGTCTTAGCACAGTGGGGGGTCCAACAGGGATTCGAACCCATGATCTCTCGCTCGTGAGCCCAGCACCCTTACCTCTACACCACCGGCCCCACTCAGCAACATTAATGTGGCAATAAAATGAATTAGCTGATGATCTGAATGAGCAGGTTATCACATCAATGCACTTTTTCTTCCCTGATGGCGCGGATATAAAATGGGGACTCGAATAATGAGCGAGTGGTTCAGGGAGCACGAGGAATCATTTTCACATATGTATCAAGTCCTGACCTTAACCCTATTGAAAGTTTTTGGGATGTGCCGGAGAAGACTTTATAGAGTTTATATATATATATATATATTTACTTTATATATATCAAAAGAAACATTCCTATAACGGATACAGTTCTACCCACATCACACCGGGACACATTTACACAAAAAAGGTTGGTGAGAACTTCACACATCTTCTCTTTACCTCTATCTCAATTCTTCCCCTCTGTGACTATTAGAACTATAAAAAACAAACACATTTCTCCGTCCATCCACCTCCAGATACTCAACAGTCTCGCGTTTTGACTTCCTGACTCGGTTTCATATTTAAAATCCTTTCATTTAAATTTCCTTTTTTTCATTTAAAATCCTTGCATCTTCCCAAAGGTCTGTTTCACCTTCTAGATTGTTTAGTTAAATGAGTTCAAGGGTTCATCCCAACAAAACTTTACACTTCATCGTGGTTTGGGTTCTGACACCCCGTCTGGTGGATTCCACTTTTAATCCTGTTCATAAGTAACACAGCAAGTTGTGTGCCACAACACTGATATTACACCGACACCTCCTCAAATGATACACTTTCATCCTCACTCATCACTCATTCATTTGCCAAAGAGTTTAATCCTGTTAGGATCATCGAGAGGCTGGAGCCTATCTCATCCGACACTGGGCGAAAGTGGGGTCCATCCCGAACAGCTTGCCGGACCATCACAGGGCAACACACACACTCACACTGACACCTAGGGGAAATTTAGAACAGCCAATTAGCCCACTGTACCATCCTCAAATTGTACCGTAGTTCTATCGTGTATAAATGGACAATTTTTTACTAATAGTGGCTTTGAGCTGCAGTTTGTTCAAAAAGTTTAAGGAAGTCCTGAACTCTGAGCTTCTCCTTTAAGAACCAGGACGAATTTCAATAAAAGAGTTGGAATGTGTTGAGAATGAAGATGGTTCAGGTCAGTCGAAATGATTTTTGGATTCATCGGCTTCATCACAGGGAGACCAAACCAATCTGTTCCAGTTTACAAGTCATCTGTGTCGGCTAAATCGCTTCAGAATCACGACACCGTCGATTTCCGGTATGAACTCGGCCGCCTTGTGTTTCTGCTTCTGGTTAACCGGGAAGTTTTTAGTCGTGTTGAAAACCTAGAATGAACCAGTGAACATCACCGACGTTAATAAGGACACGGGATAACCCTATGAGTGGGTCCGGTGGTGTTGTGGCTACAGTGCCCTGCTCGTAAACAATGGGTGGTGGATTTGAATCCCAGTTAGACTCCCACCGTGCTAAGAACCCTGGGCGAGGTCTTAACCACAAGATGTGATGAGCCTTATCATGGGCTCAAGTGTTAAAAGCCCAACAGATGTCTGTGCTGTGTTTTTTGTTTCAGCTCACAGGAGTAGAAATTAAAAAGGTTTTTTTTTGTGTCTCTCAGTTTTCTTCGCCGCACTGGTTCAACACACAGGTGTCGCCGACTTTTGTTTTTGTCCAAAGTCACTTACACTGTTTTTATTTCATCAGTTATGACAAAATAGCATTTTTTATTCTTGAGTACAGTTATAAATACAGTGTATATCACCACCAAATGACTCACCTGTCTACATGTTGTGCTGAAACTGCTGTCGTAGCTCTCCTAACATCAGCATTTCTTTTTTAACTATGTTTCCTTTATTCAAGAATGTCATATTTTTAATCATTAAACACTGAGCATGTTTAATGTTCTGTTCATACATTTGTCCTTGTTTTCCCTTGTAGTGTTATCTTGACCCTCAGCTTATCATGGTTCCTGCAAAAGTACCACAGTGGAGCGGAGGCTGATTTGGGTTGAAGCATCTTCGGATGCTTTCTCATGGAGGAAGAGAGACTGCGCTGTCTCAATCATTTTTTATTTTTTTTCCTGAACCGCTTATTACTAATTAGGGTCGTGGGAAGGCTGGCGCCCATCTCAGCCGACCCTGGGCGAGGGTAGGGTACACCCTGAACAGCTCTGTCTCAATAATGAGAAATTAATTATACAACAGCTACAGGGAGCTAACACACGCAAACTTCCCTGTGGGTTCTGATATAATATTTCTCATCATCATTATCCTGTTGATCTCACTGTCACACAGACTGTAACAAATGATCATGTTATTACTACATTATAACTATGTTAGTACCATTGTCTGACTCCATCTACAGATGACTTATATTACCATGTCTTAACTGTTATTACTGTGTTGAAACAATACAATTATAACCATGGTATACTTGTTATTAGAGTGTTTTTATAATAAAATGATTTCCATCATGTATTGGTATTTATTTAGCATCCATGCATATAAAACAACATTATCGAATATAAAACACTTATTAGTTCCAGGCAGTTCAGAAGCAAATTAAATTTATACTGAGGCATCAATGTCCAGCAGAATCAGGAGAATCTTCTGAAATATGAATCTGTTTTTAATCAAGACTTGGATTGTACCAATGAGTTCTTAAATACAGCAAGTTATAATTCAGTTCATGCAAGAGTAATAATTAAGCACTTTTATACATGTGTACAGTGTATAAAACCTGATATTAAACATGATTTCCTTTAATTCTTATAGAAAATGGTGTTTTTTTAATGTTTCACTTTTGCAAAAGTCCTAAAAAATCTCTGAAAAAACAGCGACGATGCAAATCCCGTCTCTGTAATAGAGCAGTGCACCAGATAGTGTACAAGAACACTTCACTTTGTACCCTAGGTTGCACCCTGGTATAGGGAGTGAGGAGTGATTTGGTATGTATATTGAATGGGCTATACAGTGAGTTCTCGCGAGGTTTACATGGTCAACGTTTCTCCGGGATTTTCCGAGACTGGGGCGGGGACTCACTGTATAGCCCATTCAATATACATACCAAATCACTACTGTATCCCTACACCAGGGCGCTACCTAGGGTCCAAAGTGAAGTGTTCTTGTACACTATCTAGTGCACTACTCTATTACAGAGACGGGATTTGCATCGTCGCTGTTTTTTCAGAGATTTTTTAGAACTTTTGCAAAAGTGAAACGTTAAAAAAAAAACACAATTTTCAATAAGTATTAAAGGAAATCCTGTTTAATATCAGGTTTTATACACTCTAAACATGTAGAAATTGGTCAGAAATTTATAAAATAATAATTTTTTTTTAATAGAAATCATTTTTAAAATCAACCAAAAAATCTCTGAAAAAACAGCGACGATGGAAATCCCGTTTCTGTAATAGAGTAGTGCACTAGATAGTGTACACGAGTAGTTCACTTTGTACCCTCGGTAGTGCACTTGTGTAGGGAGTGAGAAGTGATTTGGTATGTATATTGAATGGGCTATACAGTGTGTTCTCGTCTTTATCCTTCAGTTTATAAAACCATGTCATCACACCGGTACTGAGGTAAAGTGTACCACGTCCATACGCCGATTCGTCTTCTTTATTGGCTTCCTTCCGGATTCATGATGCCACTTGTAGGAATGCGAAACACAGAAGACGCTCTCTAGACATCTGTCTGTTTGGGGTGCAATATGGCAGCAGTGTGAAAGACGACCCGCTCCCCATGCCGACATTAAGGGCTTATTCTAAGCTTACGAAAACATCGTGTTCAGTTACAGATAATTATACACCAATGAAAGCATATTTATCAGTGCAGGGTTTTATTTCCGCTACATATTGCACCTTCAAATGTGAAAATATAAAGCGTGATGTTAGAGAATGTGATTCTACACTAGCGCAAAATAAATAAACATCAACCTTTAAATATTCTATTACTTGCAGGGTGGTGCCATCTGCAGGTGTAACATGTCAACAGCACATGTGAGGAAAAAAAACAAAAGACGGACTCTACGCATTTAAAAAAGAAACAATATTACAATGAAAATGGACCCACTTATGCTTGTGACCAATCAGAGGGAAGAACGTTTAATGAGATTTATTGTGTTCATGGATATGAAAGGTAAGAATAACAGAAGCTGTAGTGGACCATTATACACAATTAAGAGCCTAAAACAAAATGAAAACATGCCCGCAAAACTTTCTACCCATATACACTACGTTATCACATGACACAGTTAGTTCACCAAAATGCAATAGATCAGGTGTCGTCTTCATTCACCAAATGTTGCAGGTGGTGTGTAAAACATGTCGCCTGAACGCCCGAAGGCAGAAAATAAAGAGATCAGAGTGTCTTTATATCCTACGTCCATCTCAGTAATCGAGGCCTCGCATGGCAGCGATGGTAGACGAGAGCCTGCGCGGAAAAGGTTTAGCAGTCTGTCGGAATTCTTCAGGTTTGGCACGAAGGAGAGCCGTGATGTTCTGGAGCGTTCTGGACGTTTGTAGGCCCAAGGCATCCATCACGTTGCTCAGGTAATCTGGGAGCAGAAAGGAAATCATAAGAGTCAAAATTTCTTTCATTCATTTTCTGAACCACTTCGTCCTAATTGAGCTCGCGGGGAGGCTGGTGCCCATTTGAGCCGACTCTGGGCGACGGCGGGGTACACCATGGACAGCTTGTCAGCAAACAATCAAACAGCCATTCACACTCACACCTAGGGGCAATTTGGAACAGACAATTAACCTACTGTGCATGTTTTTGGACTGAGGGAGGAAACCAGACTAAAGCAATCTAAAAATTACATTTTTCACCCAAGTGAGTAACTTTTCAGCATCAATGCTGTGTTTTATCCGATAGCACATTGAATATGCCACTATAAACAGCTCGTCATGATACAAAACAATCCAGAACAAACTGGTTAAACAGTGTAGTGACAAATCTTTAACACTGGAGACATCTTCCTTTTAAACCAATCAGGATGAAGAGTTCAGCAACACTGGGGTACCCATCATCTCTATAGGAAATATTTACTGCATGCATTAGCTATTTTTGGTTATTGATTTTAATTTAATACCGATATCCGTCGCCAGCTGTTTGGTGGCGTGAGGACTCAGTTCGGGGATCTGCAAAATGACGTCGCAGTAGGTCTGCATGGTCGCCCTGGCGATGGACCCCAGCCAATAATCCGCCGTGTTCTCCAACTCGGGAACGTCATCGCCTACAGAGAGGACACGAAGTTAGTGCAGGAAAAAGGGGACACTTTAGGAAGCCAGACATGGCACTGTGTGTGTGTGTACCTTGTTCAGGGGTATATGGCAGTTTGCCTGTGTGTAAAGCCAGTTCTAGTGCCGGATCCTCCTGAGTCACAAACGGCTCCAGATGCAGCGGCAGAGACATGACATACTGTCCAATCTACACACACACACACACACACACGCACACACTAAACCTTTGTCACATACAGAAATTGTGTGTGTGTGTGTGTGTGTGTGTGTGTGTGAGGTGTTACATTAGTAATGTACTCCTGTGGAGAGAGGCTGAATGTTGGTAAATCCTCCGTCAGAGTTTCTCCCAGAGCAGGACCTCGAACCTACACACACACAGTATATTCTTTCTTGTCTTTCTTGTCAACTTTCTCTCTCTATCTCACACACACACAAACTTCTACCCACTTCCGGTTTGTTGAGCAGGCAGAGCTGGCGTTTGATCTGTATGAAGACGGAGTCGAAGGCGAGCTGATTGGCCTGTTGGTTCAAGCGAGTCAATGCGGCACGGGTGTCGGAGAGGAGGCTCGAATTTCCTGTTCCTTTCTCCTACAACACACACACACACACACACACACACACACCAGTCAACACACCAGCTGTGGACACACCACAATGAAAGCAGGATATTTGCAGATGTCTGACTGGATCAGTCAGGAATAAAACCCGTGAGGGAGACGTTAGTGTCGGAGTGCAGAGCAGATGGACGTTGCTGTATGAGCCCAGACCTTGAGTGTGTGCAGTGTTTCCAGCAGCGTGTTGTACTCGGCCATGCTGCTCTGCTGTAAGTAGTTAAACTCTTGCCAAGGGTTCTTTTGGCCACGCCTCTCAGCCCCGCCCTCCTGTAGGCCAGTCAGGCTCCTGGGGTTAAACCCCTCCCACAGGAAACGTCCCGCCTTCCCCAGGATTCTGCCAATCATCAGCAGCAATGCAAAAAGAAGTGAATGTAATGAAAGATTTGTGTGTGTGTGTGTGTGTGTGTGTGTGTGTATGTGTGTGTATGTGTGTGTATGTGCGCGTGTGTGTGTCTTACTTGTTGGAAAGCTGTTGCTCAAAAGTGCCACACTGCCTGAGAAGCTCTCCACATGTAGCAATAATCCTATTAAAAAAAAAAAACAATAAATAAACAATCATTACGCCTACAGTAACGAAAGAGGCTGTGTAATCGCAAAGCTCCGCCCACCTCAGACAGTTCTGGAAAGCTGTCCAATCTTCAGTGAACACTTCTGATGTGGGCGTGTCCTCTAGTGTACACTTCTTTCTGATTGACTGAAGGGTGATGGAGAAATCGGAAACGTACCTGAGAGACAGAGACATAGGAACAGAGAGAGAGGTGTGACAGGAAAAAGAGGGAAAAATAGAGAAAGAGAGAGAGAGAGAACGACAGGGAGTGACAGGAGAGAGAGAGAATAAACTATCACCAAGTTTCTTCCTGTTTGTTTTAAACATTTTAAATCTTTGTATTTTATTTGTTATTTCATTCCATTTTCTTTCACTGTATTTGCTACCCTGTGTGTGTGAAAGAGAGTGAATGTGTGTTTGTGTGTGTGAGAGAGTGTGCGCATGCGCATGCATACTTGGTAAACAGTGCTCGTAGGGCTTTGATGAGGCCACACACGCCGAGTCCTTCTGTGAGCTTGACACAACGATCCACAGCCGCCGCTGCCAGACCAAACACCTTCTGTACGGAGTGTGTGAGCTCAAGCACACAGTCCAGCACCTCGCCACTCTCCTACACACACGGGAAAAAGGTGTCCAGAGTCTTTGTTACAGTTTGGCTATGCATGTGTGTGTGTGCATGTAGGTAGGAAATTAATTATACGACCTCAAAGTGAGTCTGTGTGTGTATATAAACTCACCAGCGGTACAGCACTGAGTTGGATCAGCAGGTTGGTCTTCTCAAGCTCTCCATACTGCATCTGATAACTTTTATACGGCGCATATACACTCGACACCAACTCACATACCTTCAACAGGTTACACTCACCTACAACACAAACACACACACAGAGCAGTTTGATGTTACATCTGTGTTACACAGCTTTGCTGTGCATAAGTTTTTTTTACACACACACACACACACACACACACACGCGCGCGCACCAAGATGAGGCTGCATGGCATTTTCCAGGCTGCGGCTGAAGCTAACCGCCGTCTGGTGCAGTTCGAGGAGCGTGTCGAGTTGACTCTCAGCAGGGCAGCGGTCCAGTGCTGCCGCAGTGCATTCTGGGATTGATGGAACCATGGCCCCAAGGGTCTGTATCATCAACACTGTCACCACTTCATAAGGGTTCTTAAAGACCTGCTCAGCAACACATAACACATCTGTGATTTGCTGTTTGTGTGTGTGTGAGAGTGAGTGAGTGAGAATGAGAGAGAGAGAGAGAGAGAGAGAGAGAGAGAGAGAGAGAGAGAGAGAGTGTCTACCTGACTGCTCCACTGGAGCTGTGTGTACCAGGTGGACAAGAGTGTGTCATAGAACTCAGTAAGCTGCTGCTTCAGAGTGGCATCAGACTGACACACACTTTCCCACACACTCAACAGCTGCACCTGGAACACACACACACACACACACACGATGTGAATAACACCAGTTGTTAATATAATAAAAGTATTTACCTGAATATAGAAATGCAAAACATTGGTGCATGTGTGTGTGTGTGTGTGTGTGTGTGTGTGTGTGTGTGTGTGTGTGTGTGTGTGTGTGTGCGCGCGTTCAGAAGCCTCACCTTGTGGCATTTGTAATAGTAAGCCAACAGTTGTGGCATTCGGTCCATTTCTGTGAAAACCTTCACGAACAGCTTTGCCTGATCTGCACATGGAACACAAACATGGAAACATGAATCAATCTCTCTCTCTCTTTCTCACACACACACGAGAAAAATCTCTGTTATTTCACTTGGATCACCGTTGGGTATCTACGCAGTTAAGATTCATGATTCAAGAGTCTTTATTGTCATTATGTTCACACGTAACGAAATGTAATTGGATGAGACTCTCAGCTTTAAAAAGGTACAATCAAGGCAATAAACCGCAATTAAGAGCAGAATACAAACACAAGCAGTTATATACACAAACTTTTAAACAGAAATCTAAACTAAACACTTGTGAATAAAAACTGAGCACTGGGATATACAGTATGTACACTGAAGGCACTGTGAGATGAAATAGATAAACAGCAGCAGAAGAGTGGATATAAACTAGGAAGTAAATGTGAACAAAGTGCGGCAGTGCAAGACAGTCATACAGTTTGTGGATTCAATGTCCTTTTACAGAGAGCTAATGTCTGTGCAAGAGTCAGCAGAGGGAGGAGAGAGTGTGTGTGAGCGAGTGAGTATGTGGCTGTGGAAGAAGGTTGCATGTGTGAGTTTGACTGCAAGGGAGTGGGAGGTGGAGGGGTGATGGCTTTAACAGCTCTGGGGAAGAAGCTGTATTTGAGTCCGGTTGTGCTGGTCTTAATATTTCTGTACCGCTTTCCTGAAGGAGGAGGTACAAACAGTCCATTTCCCAGGTGGGCGGGATCTGACAAGTTGCAGCTAGCCTTCTTCTGGACCAAGGTAACATATATTGTGGTAGATGGCAGCCCATAATCCCCTGAGCAGTTCTCACCGTCCGTGCCAAGTCCTTTCTGTCCTTTGCAGTGCAGCTGCCTTGACAGACCACTGCACCGAGACCGAGTATATTTTCTATTGTAGCGCTGTAGAAGTTCTTGAGCAGCTGAGAGGAGTGTCCAGTACATATCAGTTTCCTGAGGAAGAAAAGCCATTGTTGGGCCTTCTTCAACAGGTGTAAGATGTTGACAGGACAGGTCAGATGAAATGTGGACGCCCAGGAACTTAATACTGTCCACACACTTCACCGCCTCCCCATGAATACAAGGAGGAGCATGCTCTGTCTTCCTGGTCCTCCTGTAGTCTACTACGACCTCCTTGGTCTTACTGGTGTTCAGAAAAAGATTGTTAGTTGAACACCAGTTTATCAGGTGCTGGATCTCCTCTCTGTAGTGGGTCTCATCGTTATCCAATATGAGACCCACCACAGTGGTGTTGTCCGCAAACTTCACCAGCATGTTTGTGGAGTGGACAGCAGAACAGTCGTGTGTGAAAAGACTGAAGAGGGCCGGGCTGAGCACACATCCCTGCGGTGTTCCAGAGTTCAGGATCATGGTGGAAGATATAGGAGTTCCCCATCCTCACCACCTGGGGTCGGTTAGTGAGAAAGTCCGCTTCTGGAACACAGTGAAGCTGACAGTTTTAGGTTGTAGAGCTTCAGTACCAGCTTGTCCAGGAATACAGTGTTGAAAGCTGAGCTGAAGTCCATGAATAGCATCCTAACATAAGTGTTAGGTTGCTCCAGGTGGGTCATGGCTGTGTGGAGTGCTAGGGAGACAGCATCCTCCGTAGAGCGGTTCTCCCTGTAGGCGAACTGAAGGCTGTACAAACCAGCAGAGATAAAGTTCTTGATGTGGTTACGGATGATCCTCTCGGGGCACTCCATGATTACCGGGGTCAGGGCAACCAGGCAATAATTGTTTAGGCAGGTAGCGGCTGATTTTTTGGGCACAGGCACAATGATGGAGAACTTGAGGCAGACAGAGACCGTAGCACTCCTGCCAGCTGGTCAGTGCATGATTTCAGGGTCCAGCCCGACACCTTATCTGGTCTTGCAGCCCTGTTGGTATTGATCTTCCTCAGGGTAGAACCTACTTGGTGCCACTGCAGGACGAGGGGCTGCTGCTGCTCCTCTGGCGGGGGAAGGTGTACAGTCCCCCTGCTGCTCAATGAGTCGAAGCAGGCAAAGAAGCTGTTCAGGGTGTCAGGCAGAGTGGGGTCACGGCTGACCCGCTGGTCACTGTGCTTGTATTCCGTATACCTCTCCATATGTTGCACAAGTTGTTGTAGTTGAAGTGCTACTCAAAGCGCTGTTTGTATCTGTGTTTTGCCAGCTGGATGCCCTTTTTCAGTTCTTTCTAGGCCCTACTGTAAGCCAGCCTGTCTCCTGACCTGTAGGCCCAGGCTTCAATCAGGGGCCACACTGTGACGTCCATCCATGGCTTCTGATTGTGAAAAGCCATGATGGTCTTTGTGGGCAGGACATCGTGAGTGCAGAAATTAACATAGGACAGAACAGCCAATGTGTATTCCTCTAGATCAGCGGCCTGTTTAAACACTTCCCAGTCTGTATGCTTGAAGCAGTCTTGCAGTGATGAGGAAGCCTCCTCAGTCCAGATCTGCACGGTTCTGGTGGTGGGTTTAGTCCTGCAGATTAGAGGTTAATAAACCAGGATCATCTTCACTGTGATGTAATCTGACATGCCCAGGTAAGGAGCTGCAAAAGCCTTGTATGCTCCCGGAATGTTACAATAAACCTGATCCAGTGTGTTACTGTCTCTGCTTGGAAAGTCAATTTGGGGAGCACTGATTTCAGTTCTACATGGTTAAAGTCCCCATCCACGATCACACCCACCTCTGGATTTGCATTCATCTGCGTGCTAATCAGACAATACAGCTCCTCCATTGATAACTTAGATTATAACAGAGCCGAGTTCTCTAATCAATTTGAACGGTGCACTTCACTTCACTGCCAGATGTTTTAGATCATGGGAGCAGAATGTTCCAATAAGGATGATAGCAGTACACCATGAGTTATGAATGTAGAGTACCACCATTGTTCTTGCCTGAAGCTGCAGTCCTGTCGGCCCAGAACAGACAGCGCCCCGCTAGCTCCACTACAGCGTCAGGGATGTTGTTATCCAAACAAATCTCTTTGACGATCGCCACACAACTGTCCATCGTCCATCAGGTGAACCTCGGGCATATCTCATCTAGCTTGTTGGTGAGAGACCTTGCATTCGCGAGAAGTCTGGGCATTGCCGGTCTGTGTAGGTTAGCATATAACCTAGCACGCAGCCCGCTCCGCTTACCCCCCTTTTGTTTACGATGTCTCCTCCATCTCCTGGCCTACAGAAAAGGGATGGTGAAAGTCCCCGTGATCCACTGCAGCTGTGAGGTATAAAATCCAGCTTTGCCGGTGCACATAGTCCTGAATTTCTCCCCAGCTCCAACAGTTCAGCCTTTCCACACTGAATTATAGTTTCATATTCATATCACACTATATGATAGTAGAAGTTGTGGGAGATCCCTGAGGTATTACAACATGTGTACTACGTGGTACTACACTGTCATGTCATGCCATTTTCTGAACCGCTTATTCCTAAATAGGGTTGCGGGGAGGCTGGCGCCCATCTCAGCCAACTGTGGGCGAGGGCAGAGTACATCCTGGACAGCTTGCCAGGCCATCGCAGGTGCTACACTGTTGCTATGCTATTTCACATGGTATCCCTTGATGGATGCTACTGTCTTCAAGGCAGGAGGTACATAGTTGCTCTAGGAACTCAGGTGTTTTATGGTGGTTGTTATGCAGTTGCTACAATAGTCTAAGTCAGGGGTCTCAAACTCGCGGCCTGCGGGCCAATTGCGGCCCACAGGACGGTAGTTTGTGGCCCCCGCCTTATTATGAAAGTTTAATGTTAGTTTGATATGTATGGCACTTTATAGTGTTGTGGGCAGAGCTGAACGTTCCTACCAATTACTCTCGGAGGCGGGACATTGACCGGGTGTGATGCAAGCAGAGAAAAATTTCTCAATGAGTGAAAGTTACAGCATGGAGAGTTTTCTTCCGTGCCTGGCTGGCTGCCTCGTTTCTATTGGACACACGCGGACATTCGTCCCAATGCACTGCGTTCACACTTAAAAAAAAAGTGCTTTTAAGTTGCTGCCCAGCGAGACATTATACATACATACATACATAAATATATATATTTATACACACACATCAATGGCACTTAGAGAGTTAATATGAGCTCTCTCTCTCTCTCTCTCTCTGACAAAAAAAATCAAAGTGATGCGCACGTGGCAAGACAAAAGAAAAGTAAAACTCAGTGCGGCCGAATGTAGAGTCTGCAGTCACATAGCGCCACCATCGGCAATAACAGTCCCCGGTAACCCGGACCAATTATAGGGTCGCACCGATATTTGTGGGTCATTGTTTTTTATTTGCATCACGCTATTTGCATTGTATTTGCATTGTATTTGCATTGCCTCACACAATGAACATTACATATATTTCTATACAGCAGATACAGAAGCCTGTAGAAACCTCATATAGTCTCTGACCAGAGAAATCTAATTATTATTAAGATTATTATTATTATATTTATTTATGTATGTATGTATGTATGACTGATTTGTTGATTTAATTACTTATTATTTGGATTACATGGAGCAGCTGCCAAACACATCCATATGTATGTTGTTACTGTAGCAACAATGTCTAAGCCTGAGAATAAACCTGGGATTCTTTCTTACAGCTGGAACCACTGACTGAGATTCTGGAAAAGGAAATTCTTCAACGCCTTCCCACCATTCAGAACAGAGTGTTCAACAGAGATGTGGTGGAATAATAGGTAACGTTGTGTGTGTGTGTGTGTTTGTGAGAGACAAAGAGACCTGTAGAGTGTGTATTAAAGGTAGAGACAATCTGAGGACTTGTCAGGGCCTCCAGTCTGTTTTTGAGTGCCTCTAGCTGCACACACTTCTCGCTGTAGTCCGGAGTGTCCACCAGCATGGCCAGGCTGCTCTGCATCGCGGCTAGCTTACCGCTAATCACTGCCACATCCTAAACACACGTACTTAAGTGAAGTGATCATCAACCATCATCAATAATCCACCTTGTCCAGCACCCTCACCCTCATACACACCTGAGTTTTGAAGGTTTCCTCAATGTCTGCACTGAGCGTGCTCCACTTATCTGCTTCCTGGAGCGCTTCGGCAGCAAGCTGCATCCTGGACTTCACTTGATCGAGCTCGACCAGCACCTACAAGCACACAAACACGTGCATGTACGCGCACACACACACACACAAGGCTAAGTAAAAGAAAACATTTCTCTTTGTAAATGTTTGCTGCTACTATGGAAACAATACTATGTGTGTGTGGACCTGCATGGACTGCACAGTGTCCTGTTCGAACTTCTTGATATCCTCCTTCACCATCACCATCTGATCCCTGAGGAATGACGCCTCCTGTTTCACCGCTTCGATGTCTCGCAGCACGCGCGGCATATTCTGCACAGCCTGAATGCTGGTTTCTGAAAGACCAACACAAACATGCTCAGTGTTTTCGGCGAGCTCGTATCAGAACCACATCTCATCTCCAGATCTCATTGTTACCTTCTATCGAGTTGTTGACTTCCTGAATAAACAGCTGTAGCTTCATGACCAGTGTGGCTGCATGAGTGTCTGCTTTGCCCGGTGCATCTTTCTGCGCTACTTTGAAAGCCCCGTTCACCCAATCTTTCACATCGAAATCGTCTGCCAGGAACTTCGAGAAGTCCATGACTGCAGATCTGAAGTGTGCACAAGCTGATGTTTGATCCTCACAAACACGCCTGGGGAGAGGGCTGAAAAGAATTCAAGTGTCTGTTATCTTATTACGCTCATTCAGCTGGTTATCAAGGCTACTTAGTTCAAAACTTGTTGTGATATTCAATTAAATCACCTCATCATACTGAAAATAATCACAATCATTTTCCTAACTGATCAATTACCGTCATTAATGTGGGCTTATAAACATAAGAAAAAATAGACCACGGGGGTCCAGTTGCTCCTGCCGAAAGGACCATTTCATAAAATGCCACTATAATAGCCAAGCATAGCAAGTTTGAAAAGCCCAGTTTCAGTGCGCACTAAGTAAATGCTCGGAAGCCTAATATACAGTTTTGCCTCTGTGACCTTGAAAAGTAGGTCAAGGTCAGTCACCAACAAACTCATTCTAGCATTCATAGTAGTCTGCCAGCATGCCAAGTTTGAAAGCCCCAGCTACATATATTTCCCATATGTCCCCTGTAATACATCCCAAAGAAACAGGCAGATATCCTACCACAAATGGACACATCTGAGATGCACGTTGCTCTGTCTGTTGTGAAAAGCAGCTTGAGCAGTAAGTACACTGACACAAGTACAACCATTTATACTTAGAAATAATATATAGTATGACCTGTACATCAGTTCGCAGGTTTTTCTTTGCAAAAAAGAGGCGGATTCCAAGAAATAGTCACTTGAGCCGTTTGAAAGCAAGAGAAAGGGACTGAACTGCTTCCGAAGCTGTTTGCTCGTATTCCAGCCACTCTGAATTCTTACCAAATTTTGAGCAGGTCCAAAACTTCTCTCCAAGACCGTAAATACAGACCATTTACCTCGAATTCGACTACTTCCGAAAATATGCGAGATCCAGTCTGAATACATCCAGTTACCTTCAAAATAAAATTCGGCTGTACTTTCGAACGTGACTGCTTACATGTGAGTCATGTCTCATACAACTGTGCACTTGAGGATTAGGGGCCTTTCTCAAGGGCCCAACAGTGACAGCTTGGTGGTACTGGGACTTGAACCCCTGACCTCTGGATCAGTACGACAGAGCTTTAAACACTTTATAACACAGGGCTTTAAAAGCTTTAAATTTAATACATTATTTATTTGTGTTGGCAAACTGCTGTGAAATAACTTAAGTTCATTGCTTTGTAACAGCACGACGCCAAAGGCTTAATAATTCTATAAACTATGCAAATATTCATCAACATGCAGCAGCAGCAGCAAATCAGAAGCCAATCAATTAGGGCTTATTTTGCATAATCATAACAGTTGACCAATCGCGTACAACCACAGTAATATGCATCTTATTGACATGTATTGTTTGTATTTAAACCAGCTGAATTATTAATAAAATAAATAAACGTTAATAAACATAGCTGACACAACAAAAACACTTCAGGAGCATCATGACAGAATGCATTTAGTAGTTAAAACTAACAAATAAACTAAAATGTGAGTAAATACCTACAGTTGAGTTCAGTCCATGATGTAGTTTTTGCCCAGACCTGGTTTGGACACGAACAGAAAATAAACCGCCCAGGAGAAAGAAATGACCATAACGACCAGATACAACTCCAGCAGCGCCACCGCCTCCTCCAGCGTTAGATTTCACAAAGTCTAAATAATTATTTCTGGAGTTATAACGAATGAATGCCAGCCAACAGGGATCCTGGATGTTTACAGCTACTTCCGGGTTTCAATAGCGTCGTTACTTCACAACCGTATTCAGGCAAACTCCTCCCACTGCACCCTGATTGGACAGTTTATGTCTCGTCCCATAAAGAGCTGTTGTTTTAGTTGTTGGTTATACCATGGAAATTATACAATATGTTCAGAAAAAAAATGTAAAAAAAAAACAAACTAATGAAATATTCAATAAAACCCAATAAATCAACTATGTTTTCATGAAGAAAAAAAAAATCAGAAACTGTTTTTTTCTACATCAAATAAGGCACACAATCATTCATTCATTCATTTTCTGAACCGCTTATTCCTAATTAGGGTCGCAGGAAGGCTGGCACCCATCTCAGCCGACTCTGGGCGAGGGCGGGGTACACCCTGGACAGCTCACCAGGCCATCGCAGGGCACACAATCATCCACAGTTTAAACTGAAAATGCAGTACAGTTTATGTCTGATTTCATTTCATCTGAAATCATCTGATTGGTCAAGTCAAGTCAAGTCAGTTTTATTTGTATAGCGCTTTTTACAATTGACATTGTCACAAAGCAGCTTTACATA
>JAOUQZ010000044.1:1739753-1751738 GCA_028564935.1 Neosilurus hyrtlii | reverse complement strand
TGCTGTCTTCTTTCTTTTTCTGTCCCCTCCAGTCAAGTCCAGCAAGATTACATAGATTCCATAACACAAATCAACAGAAAATAAATAAATGAATCAGAATATCAAGAGGAGCCTTATACCCATAAACCTCCTCTTGGGAAAGCAAAATTGAACAGCACAATGCGGCAACCAGACTACCATTCTACTTGCTGTGATGCTGGACAAGACAAAAAAAAATAATAATAATAATAAAATAATAATGAAATAAAATAAAATAAAATAAAATAAAATTGCTTCCACAGTTGATTTCTTCACACCAAACTGTTACCTGTTGCAGATTCAGTCCCAGCCTGGTGCAGGTCTACAATTTTGTTTCTGGTGTCTTTTGGCAGCTCTTTGGACTTGGCAAAAGTGGAGTTTGGAGTCTGACTGTTTGAGGTTGTGGACAGGTGTCTTTTATACTGACAACGAGTTCAAACAGGTGACATTAATTCAGGTAACGAGTGGAGGACAGAGAGCCAGTTTGCTTGTTTGTAGGTGACCAAATACTTACTTGACTAAGGAATTTACCAATTAATTCATTAAAAATCCTACAGTGTGATTTCCTGGATTCTTTCCCCCATTCTGTCTCTCATTGTTGAAGTGAACCTGTGATGAAAATCGGAGACCTCTCTCATTGTTTTAAGTGGGAGAACTTTTGCTGGCTGACTAAATACTTTTTTGCCCCACTGTATGTGTTGCCTCTTGACATGAACTGGTTCTCAAAGGTTTCCCCATGCAACCAATCTAGAGGGAAATCTGAAATGAACCAAGAACAGATGGACACCTTGAAGTGGGTCCGTGGACCATGGCTCGCAAGTGACCCCAAGCAGTCAGTTCCATGTATTACCAGGTGGAAAAGATAGGAAACTGCTGCCAACCTCATGGTCTCGATTTGTCCCTTAGATTTAATTTGAGGGGCAGCAGATTATGTGTACACCTCAACTTCACTTCTACATTGCAGTGCCACTGGCGGAAGGGACTGGGCTTGTCTAATATACAGTATGCCCTCCTGAATATTCATCCTGTTCCCACCATGTTGGAACATGACAGACTCATGATGAATTTCAGTCTTCAATCCAATTCATTTCTGGTGGCCATCTGCTTGTAATTTCCCCAGCCCACCATAACCCCAGCCCTATTCCATCTGCCACAACCTACAGACAAAAAAGAAACTTGTACCCAGTGTACACTACACCCCATCAGTTATTTGAAATCAACCCCTATTCACTTAGCTTGCATACCGAGCATCCACATCACTTCGCAAGCTCTGGGACTCACTTTTTCATTGAGCTGGAGTCTATATCACACAGGAACTTTGTTGTTTGTGCATAAGTTATTGAAAGTAAACTCTAACTGTACTATCCTTCTCTCTAAATCTCTAAGATGCTTGCTCAGTGACATCATTTCCATCAACAGTTGATCTACGTGCTATAACACATGCGTGGGAGTCTGGTGGGATTTGGTAGGTGATAAAAGTGCAACAGACCAGCCACAATTGACACCCCCACCCTGACCCTTATGCCTGTCCACCGCAACTCACACATACTGATATGTTTGATCTAATATAGTGATGTGGTGGTTGCAGGAAGTTTATTTATGTTAACGCTGAGAGCAAAGACGAGCTGTACTTCTCATGAATAACTTACAAGAAACACCTTCTACTTTTAGTTAAACTATAATTGCCTGTGTGCTTGTAGTGTCAGGTTACAAAGCCATCTTAATATACTGTTCAATCCTAATTGTAATATGTGTAATATAACATGACGATATCTTGTGTTGATGGGCGCCAGCCTCCCCGCGACCCTAATTAGGATTAAGCGGTTTAGAAAATGAATGAATGAATGAATATCTTGTGTAATGAAATACTGTTTATCTGACATGCACCAGCTGACCTCCTCAATTGTCCATCTACAATCTTTTTCTCGGGTAGAGAGTACCCAGTGTTTTTACCTCAATAACTTCGTGACTGCCGTGTTTCTTTGCTGTGGATTAAGGGATCTCAACCCTTAATCAAAAGTATTGTAGTTCTGGTAGGCCTAGGTGGTGTTTTTGTTGCTCTTGTTGTTCTTTTTGTTCCTATGGAATTCCATAAAAAGTCAAAGGATGGCAACGGACAGGAGCAGCGCCCTGCCAAAAGGAACCAGTAAAAGAATCCAGTAGCCTTTAGTTTACTTGTGCTGGACAACCCGGCCCAAAGAGTTCATGTCAATTCCGGGAATAAATGGTTGCCCTGCTTTGGTTCAGCCCCCCACTAGTAATCCACGGGATAAAATTGCCCAGTATTGTGCTTTTTATGGTCGTTTATGTTAAAGTAAGCTCTGCATCACTTAAACGTATTGTATATGGTGTAAGGTATGGTGGAGTTTGGCAGGTCAGTGCCCCTGGTAAATGGCGAATAGACCAACCACAAGCCACAAACTCTATCTGACAGAGCTGTATAACATTCAACATAAGGCTGATAGGAAGTGAGTTAGTGTAGTGTCATTTAGTACCTTCTGCAGATCTCACAATCGACTTAAACAAGATATTACCTGCCCTTATTTAGACTCAGTGTATGTTCAAAATGTTTTTGTTGTATAGAACTAAATCAAAAACTCTTAATATAAGTTCTCATGAATTAGAAAGTCATAATATTTGAAACTCTTTCCCCCGGATTGTATGTTGATCGAGATCGAGATTGAGCCTGTTGACTGTTTTTCCAAGGCTAAAATATTACCAAGAGCTAAAAACACAGGTAAACATACCGTAGCTTACCCAGCTCAACTGATGATAAAGATCATTCTATGTGCTATCAGACTAAATGAAATAAATGCTAAGCAACAGGAAACCAACAAATGTCAAACTGCAGGAAATAGATAAAGTTGGCCTGGGGATGTCATCATGTTATTTTGTAAAATAATAAAAGCTAAAATTAATATAGCACCGTGGGTTTTATGGCTTTTCCAGTAAATATTTACACACAAATCCATTTGTGTGACAGGAGGTGGATTTTTAGCATAACCCCACTCCACCATCACATGACCAGCAGTGTAGTTTCTTTTAAGGAGATATTTATTTAGTGTTGGTTTTTAAAGATTTCTGGAAGGAGTCTCCAGTGTTAGCGCTTTGTTACAGACCGAAGTTTTCCGACAGGAATTTAAGCATTTAGGGGTTGTTTAGTTATTTTGTTATAAAATATTTACTGAAAGGAAAAAAAAAACAAAAACTATTGAGGCAGTTTGTAGGTAAGCGTTACCAGGTAATAAGTTAGCGATCTGGTAAACATCGTAGCACAAATATAAAGACGTAACCTCACACTGGGGATAAGGACACATACTCTCTCACACACACACACACAAAGATGCTGCTATGATAAAGATATGATCAGACTGTCAACATAATATAAGGATCAGAAACACCAGAAAAACCACAAAGAGAGAGTGAGAGAGAGAGAGAGAGAGAGAAGTGAGTGTTCTCACTTTAATGACCAACATACAGCATCGACTTGAGCAGCTCCAGGTACAGATCGTTATTCAGTCTAATATCTTATACACAGAAATAAGATATTAATTTGATATTATTTACCTTTACTAAACGTTATTTAGCAGTGAATTGAGACAGGTTTGTAGTGGTTTTGCTTTAACCACCGTCATGAGTGATGGTCACAGCTTTTTTTTAAAAAAATTTTTAAAAGCAAGGTTGAATAACAGTGCTGTTGTATTTTACAGAAAAAGAAGATGAGACTCCTTCTACCCGTCCAGCTGTTCGTCTGTTTTTCCCACCGATGGGGAATACTGCTGTGTCTGAACCTGACACATGATACTCGTATGTTTTCCTACTGTTTTTTAACTCTCTTGCTCTTTTCGCTGCTCAGTAATCATACAGCCATCTCTCAAAACTCATACAAGCGTTACCAATTCTACAAGTACACATTTTACATGTCAAATTCTATTCAAGAAATGTATTAATCTTATCTGCAGTATAAACCGTCCGAAGTGTGCGTGCACAGGCGGGAGTGTAAATAAGAAGTTTAGACATCAGTACATTTTTAAACATGTTTTAGACATTTATTTTTGTCACTACATTTATAATTCAACATAATAAATAGTGACATTAATTGTACTCATGTGTGTGCGTGTGTGTGTGTGTGTTTTAACACACAGGTTATAATTTGAAGTGTCTGAACGATTACCTCTTCACCATCAGGTGTGAGTTTAACCTGACCTCTGAGCCACAACCACATGACACCCTCGACTGGCTGGAATTCAAAGATGAAAGGTTATTGTTTATTCAGATTAGGGGCGGGGCTATATAGTGTTACAAATTCTAAATTATTTTATCATTAACATTATCCGATTAGATATATGCTTAAAATTATAACCTATAACTTAGCGAATGATTGAATACGACATGACATGGTGTAAGATAATGTGACTGTACTGCTACTTCACTGTAACTGACAAACACATAGGCCACACTTCTTATATTGAGACTGACAGACACATAGGCCACACCTCCTTCACTAAGATTAACAGAAAGATTTCCACACATCCATTATTGAGACAAAAAGACACATAGGCCACACCTCTTGACTGACAGACACTTAGGCCACGCCTCCTTCATTGTGACTGACAGACACATTGGCCACACCTCTTTTACTGAGACTGACAGACACTTACATTTACAGCATTTAACAGTTGCTCTTATCCAGAGATTACAGAAGTGCGTTAAAGTCACTATCACTATCTATTCTTATACTGGTTTGTTAGGAGAAATCAGTCAAAAACTCAGTGGGTAGGTGTTGTGCGCAGGTTTTTCTGTTTTTTTTTGGTGTGTGTGTGTGTGTGTGTGGTTGAGTAAAACATAGTGCTAATCTAAGTACTGCCGGAAAAGGTAGGTTTTCAGCTGTCATTTGAAGATATCCAGTGACTCAGCTGTCAAGACGTCAAGAGGAAATTCATTCCACCACCTTGGAGCCAAAACAGAGAAGAGCTTAGATGCATATTTCCCTTGACCCTTGGTAGAAGGAGGGACCAGTCGAGCAGTTCTAGAGGATCTGAGAGAACGCGGTGCTGGGCGGGATGTGATAAGTGCTTTGTGGTAGGAGGGTGTGGGTCCATTTTTGGCTTTGTAGGCAAGCATTAGTGTTTTAAATCTAATGCGAGCAGCTACAGGAAGCCAACGAAGTGATCATAGCAGTGGAGTGGTGTGGGAATATTTTGGAAGGTTGAAAACAAGCCGTGCAGCTGGCTTTGTGGATCAGTTGCAGAGGTCGAATTGCGCTCAAAGGTAGACCTGCCAGGAGTGAGTTTCAGTAGTCTAGGCTTGAGATGACAAGGTACTGAGATAGGGTGAAAAGCTCGGTCATCCAGGAGGAGCTCGGAGTATAACTGCTGCCTCCCAAATGCCTCCCTGGTGTGGTGTTTCAGGAATGTCTAAACGGGAAGAAAACCTGGGATTGAGCCAGAACATGCTAGTCTGGGAGCGCCCAGAAGAGCTGGTAGAGGTGGCTGGGGAGAGGGACTTCTGGACCTCATTGCTGTGTCTGCTACCCCCACAACCTGACCCCGGACCAAGCGGAAGATAAAGATGATAATGATGATGGTGTTTGTGTGTGTGTGTGTGTGTGTGTGTGTGTGTGTGTGTGTGTGTGTGTGTGTGTACAATGTATTTCCTGGACCTAACGGTTCTGACATTATACAGGGAGCAGTTCAAATGTGTGTTAACGCTCCAAACGTACACATGGCTGTGTGAGCTGGACCTGTCTACACAAGTTGAGGACACATTCATGGACATAGACGAGTTCCAGATCTCACTTGTCTACAGTTCCCATGGCAACAAGAAATCAGTAGTGCTGATGACAGACTACAAGCCAGTAAACTACAGTGAGAACCAGGCGCATACACACACTGATGTGCAAATACACTCTGTAAACATCTATATTTATACGATATGTGCATTCTGCAGTTCAGCCTGTCCCTCCATTGAACCTGACATTGCTATGGAAACCAGATGAGGCTGTTTTCCACTGGCTCAGCGGCTATAACAAAGAGGTTTTGCATCTTTCGGACCTCAAGTACGAGCTCAGCATACACACAAACAGCAAGGTTCGTGTATGAAGCTATAATTTGCATCTGAAACAATATTTTGTTGAAATGAAAACTTTCTGACCAATCAGTAGCCAGGAGTCAGTACGTTATAAGCAAATTAAGGTAAAAATCTCAATCCTGCTTCATTTATGTTAGCAAGAAGAAATATCTTAAATATGATTACATAGCTAACATTACCTGTTATAAAGATTCGTCAGCATATTTTTAGCTGATTATTTTTACTCTTAGTCTGGATCAGTCGAGAGCATTTTGCACATTGTTAGCATTTATTTCTAAGCAAAATTTAACATGCAAATTTTGCCAATAAAATAAGACAGTTCAGTGCTGGAAATGGTTACAAATAGGTGCAATAATCTAATAAGACCCACTGAGTTTTTGCGGCAGTACTGTACTCACGAGTGTTTGTTTGTCTGTAAACAAAATTTTGACCATACACTAACTTTATACTAAACTTGGTGGGAACATTTCCCTACCAGAGTCCCAGACATGGTTTAAATTTGCCAATGTCGAGGTCAAACGTGAAGGTCAGAGCAAGGTCACAAAATTTTGAAGATAGACATGTTAATATTAAAATCGCTGATATCTGAGAAACAAAGAGACATAAAGCCTGGCATGCAGCAAGGGACAGATTGGAAACCATACACATGTTTTCAAGCAGCATAACCTCCTTTGGCCTTGAGTGACCTTGAAAGGTCAAAATCAAGGTCACAGGATTTTGAGTGCTTATAAATTAAAAACAAGTACCGACAGACATGTGGTTATGATAAAACACCAATAGGACACCTATATATGCTATTTCAAATGAGACAATTCTCATGACCTTGATTGACCTTGAAAGGTCAAGCACCAGCCATCTCATAAATCCATCAAACCAATCCTAAAAAAATAAAAAATAAATACTTTCACAAATTTGGTCCTTGCACTCTTTGAGTGATCCTCTATTTGCTCATGTTTTTACTTCTGATTGATTACTGTAATCCTATATTTAATACCTTTTAATACCCTCTAGACGTATGAATGATTTATAATGAGGTTACCTCATATTAGCTAGCTTTTAAATGAATTTGGCTGGCTAGTTGTAGAAACGATCAGCTGCCAAATATTAGCGCAGGTGCTAGAGTAACTGATATTTAAAAATTCCATGATTGAATATATACTGTAAATAAATAGTACTATTTTGAATAAAAAAAGTGAAAGATACACAAGAAGCAGGGCTAAACAACAATCCTAAATAAATTAAACTTATGCTATATGACTTCTCTCTTCTGTCCTCGTTCTCCAAATGCTGGGTATGCAGGGCGTGCGGACATATTTTTAGCAAGGAGTGTTTTCACCACAAAGAACACACACGCCTATGAGTGTGTCCAAAGAACAAAAATAACCACCCTATGAAAAGATGTTGAGCCCACTTCCTGTCAGTAACACAAATCCATAATCATATATAGATTATATAGAATCTACATCTCCAGGGTCCAGGGTACGAGCCTGACCTCAGGTTATTGTACTCCTGTCTGAAGTTCCGCTAGTCCTCTCCAGTGTCCATATGGGTTCCTTGGGGTCCTCTGGGGTTTTCCTCCAACTGACCAATATATTTATCCGTTAAAAATATCTTATCCAGCATGTCTGTGCAGAGCTAGAAAGATGGTCCAGGGTATGGTGGCTTGCTAACAACTGGAAAAGGAATTAGCAATTTCTGAAAGGTTCTAGAAACTTTCTGAAAATAAACAGCTCTTCAGCATTAGCATATATATATATATGCTATATATCTGTATAAAATATATCTGTATAAAATATATTATTTATTATTATTATTATATAACACTAATACTTTTATATGATGACTTCTTGTGTGTATTTTGGGTCATGTCCAATGACATAGTAATACTGGTGGTTGTTGTGGTTGTTGTGGTTGTTAAAATGTGACCTACAACCTACATAGTGAATACGCTGAATATTTCAGGTTATTCTGACTATAGAAAGAGGTTTTTGCTGTGACGGTGAATAATGCATGCTGTAAGACCTACAGAGTGGATTAGCTGGTGTTTAGTTTTTTGTTTTCATGTGATGCACTGTTGATGGTAAACAGGAGTGATTTCCTGGTTGCAGGTGTTGGATATCCACCCCAGGGAAACTAGCATGTCAGTGCCGATGTCCTTTTTCGCACCCAACGCTAACTCGACAGCGCGTGTGCGCTCTGCACCTAATCAGGAACATTACAAAGGAGTTTGGAGTCAGTGGAGTCCCAGCATTCACTGGAACACTGGATCTCTGAACACAAAGAAAAGTACTGGTCTCCGTTAATGCAGCAATGTTTTCAAGTTCAAGGGTTTATATACAGTATACAGATATAAACAATAATATACAGTACATATTGTCTAGTAGTGTCATATTGTGTTGATATTATGGCCGGTACTGGCAATCGATAAATGTGTGTTGTGTGTGTTGTGTTTAGAAGATGACAGTCATAAGTCCTTTGTGACAGTCTACATGGCTTTTTCCCTACTGTTTCTGATGTGGTTCTGCTACTTTACATATAACAGGTGAGTCGTTCTCTCCTTCTCTCTGTGTTCCACCTTCTATCTATCTTCCTACAATGCATCATGCTGCAAATTGTAGCAGTGACTCAATTCTGTGAGAACAGAATACACACAAGCCACTTTGGTGTTTGAAGACACCACTGGGCCTATGTAGTGCATAAGATGATGATGATGGTGATGATGATGTTTATCGGCCCTGTATAGTGAATGCTGGTGGATGTTCCACAACTTTAAATACAAATAGGTGAAAAAACCTTTTTCACAATACTAAGTACAATGTAGCTAAATGGAAAGGGTAATTGTTGGCAAATTGCTGCAGTAATTGAAGAATGAACCATGTGAATGGCATGAAAATAAGAAACCTTGAATCGGTAATTGTCATTTCGCTTCAGCACACCAGAGTGTCAAGTCTGACTCTTCTTGACCACATTGAGCCATAAAAAAATAATTGGAAAGCTGTTCCATGACTGTGGGGCTTTCTAAGAGTAAGATCCCCTGTAGTCTTTGCCATTCCAGATACCAACAAAGAGCCTACCCTTTCATGTTCAACTAGCTCAATAGAGGCATTTTTTTTTGTAAAAGGCAGTTTTCAAGTTGTTTGATTACCGAAGGTGTGTGTTGCTGCATCAAAGCCGAGCATACAATACGGAGAAAATGTAGGCTATGTGTGTCACCTCCACCACCCAAGCGCTTACAACTCACATGGTACAGCCCATGAAAAACGAGGAGTGGGTTGAGCGCTGGCAACAGCAACAGTAGACAACAATGCTAATGCTAAATCGATGAAATGTTAATTTAGCATTCTGAAAAACGGCAGGCTTCTAGATATACCTTAAAGGAATACGTATTCAATGGGTGATAAGGACTGGCAAAGTCTTTTTCAAGATATCACCTGGAAATAGTCAAGTGATAAGACCAATAAGGTAAAGCACAAGTACACAAATGAACTTTGTACACAGTGGACTGATGGTGGAAGTGAGTTTATCTTATTTTTTCCTTCCCAGGTGGAAAGGGTGCGCACTGATGCAAAGTCCTACTCCTCATATTGGAGATTTCAAAGTGAGTCGAATATATTACATAATGGTTTATGTGACCTGTAAGCATGCCTCGAACCCCTAGAGTACAGTTAAGGTAAATAATAAATAGCTTTTCTAGTGACTATACACATATGCATATGGTGTCAAACTCATGTAAGTTATGGAACCTTATTATACAGCTAGGTAGGTAAAGTCTGTTTGGCTTTTTACATCCAAGCCTACTGGCTCGTCAGGCCGGACTGTATCCCTGGTTTCTTTAGCATGTAGGAACTAGGGATTTAACTCCTCCTGGATGGGATGCTAACCCATCACAGGTTACCTTCCCAGTATTTTTACTGGTACCCATTTATACTGCTGGGTGGACAGAGGCACACTTGTGGTTAAGACCTTGCCCAGAGGTCTTAGCACTGTTGGGATCTAATGGGGATTCAAACCCATGACCTCTTGACCATACAGCACTGGCCCCACCAGATATTATATGATTATATAATGAGTGAGTAACCCAAAATGCCTCCCACATTTCAAAGGTAAATAATAATAAAAGGTTAACGATAATCGAATTATTATTTGCACATGATACTTCATTTGATACACTTTTTTAGTCATTATTATTTGCCCACATGAAACTTAATGAGGCAGGAAAAGCGGTGCTAAGGTCTATTAGTAGCCTAACCCCAACCGTCCTTAGTTGCCAACATATGCAACATGGTTGGGAGCACACTGTGCGTTTGCTGTCAAACAATCGCTCCACACAGAGCCTTTCAAAGATGTTTCAGTATTCTACGGAACCAAAATATTACAGACCAGAAACCATCTTGCATTGGGTGGAGAATGTCAGAAGCGCTTTCACGGCCGAGAACAGCATTGAGGCGATCTGGTGTGCAGTGTCCGAGACATTCTGTACAGAGGCATGCTTCAGCTGTATGGATTTGCCAGGAATATGCAAGGAGAATCTTACACGGACCCTCAATTTCATCCATGTGAAAAGTGTATTGATTGATATTTCATGTGCGCAAATAATTTGATTGACTTTTAACAATTTCATTAACTTTCCGTTGAAATGTCGGAGATTTCATTGGGTCTCCTAGTATTTACTTTAAAGTCAACCAAGCTGACAATATTTAAAATGTGCAAGGGGTTTCTATATATATATATATATGTATGTATAAACAACCTGATGCTAAACCGTGTGTGTTGTCAGTGTTCATCAGTGATGCCGGAGGAAGTCGGCAAGCTGCTCCTCAGGGAGGAGTCTCTACAGTTTGACAGCTTGGTTGAAGAGCTGTCTCCTCCTGCCCAGTATGAATGTATGTATCTTAATGGGAATTCGGACAACGCCTCCCTCCCTGGTTCAGCCAGATCTTCCAACATGCTTCAGTCTTCTGGTGATCCAGAAGTCAGTTGCTGGATGCAGGCTTTAATGTCAGTGGAGAAGGAAGGCGTGATGTACAGTGACGACTACTGCACTCTTTCATACACCCTCAGCGAAAATGCTAACACACACACACAGGCTAAATAAGACACGTATGCATTATGAGGAACTGCACAACTGCATACATGCTGGAATACATTTCTTGCCATCTCACTTCATTGCATTTTCATCAGACTATCCTGCAGCTCACAGAAAGGCTCTGGTGTGCTACAGTTCTTGGAAAACAATACAAAAGGTGTTCCAGGTATGCACAGGACTGATTACAAATACAAGGACCACTGGCCCCCAAAAGGATTCTGACAAATTATGTGCAATCCCATTTACTCCCAAAGGAATTTTTGTGCAATTCTACCCACTCCCAGAGGAATTTCGAACAATTCTGCTTACTTTCATACATCAGAATTATCATTAAGAATTCAGAACGATTCAATCCATTTCTACAGTAATTGTGACCAATCCCTCGATTCTAAACAATCTCACCTGATGCCAAGGAATTCTGAATCCCACTGGCTCACAATGGAATTCTGAACAGTCCTGAAAGGCCTATGTAATGAATTCCTAAAAAGAATTTGCTCCCAATTAAGTGGAAGAGTTCCACTAGCTTCCAGGAGCATTCTGAACAATTGGCTCCCAAAGAAATCCCATTGGCATTAACAGAAAACAATCTCACCTGCTTTTAGTGGAATTCTGAACCACACGACCTGCTTCCAATGGAATTCTGTACAATCCAACCTGCACCCAACGGAATTCTGTACAACCCTACCTGCTCCCAACGGAATTCTGTACAACCCGACCTGCTCCCAACGGAATTCTGTACAACCCGACCTGCTCCCAACGGAATTCTGTACAACCCGACCTGCTCCCAACGG
>JAOUQZ010000044.1:1723992-1739337 GCA_028564935.1 Neosilurus hyrtlii | reverse complement strand
GACCTGCTCCCAATGGAATTCTGTACAACCCCACCTGCTCCCAATGGAATTCTGTACAACACGACCTGCTCCCAACGGAATTCTGTACAACCCGACCTGCTTTCAATGGAATTCTGTTCAACCTGACCTGCTCCCAATGGAATTCTGTACAACCCGACCTGCTCCCAATGGAATTCTGAACAACCCAACCTGCTCCCAATGGAATTCTGAACAACCCGACCTGCTTTCAATGGAATTCTGTTCAACCTGACCTGCTCCCAATGGAATTCTGAACAACCCCACCTGCTCCCAATGGAATTCTGAACAACCCCATCTGCTCCCAATGGGATTCTGAACAACCCCACCTACTTCCAATGGAATTCTGAATAACCCCACCTGCTTTGAGTGGAATTCTGAACAATCACACAATGCTACCAATAGGAATCCTGAAAAAGCAATCCCACTCACTCATGACAGAACTGGTAAAGGAATTCTGGACAATCTTGCCAGCTTCCAAAGAATCCTGAACAATCCCACCTCACTTCAAAGAAAATTTTGACTAACCCTGCTTGTTCCTGGAATTATTTTTGCATGTACATATCTGTTCGAGTGTACTTGGGAATTTCAATAAAATTCCTCATGATCTGAATACAGCTGAAGACGAATTAATGTGCGGAAGGCGAGCTTCTAATTCAGTGGTGGGTCAGTGGTTAAGGCTCGGGATTACCGATCCAAAAGGTTGGCGGTTCAAGCTCCAGAACCAACAAGTTGCCACTGTTGGGTCTTTGAGCAAGACTCAACTGTTCAGTTACCCTGGATATAGGTATCTGCAAAAATTGTGCAAAAACGTAAATGGCCTGTGTGTTGAGAGATGTATATTTCCATTAAAATTTTCCAAACATCCATTAAAAGTTAAACAAGCAGGACTGAGAAACAGATAGAATATACTCTATGTAAATTCTTTAAAAAAAACAAAAAAAAAACGCTGACAGATTTCTGAGGAACGAAACACTTACAGAACTCACCACCAGCAAATCGATTATTTACTTATTCTTCCATAATTTGAAAGTTGAAGGTGTAGCTTTAAGAAGAGATGCGTTTTAATGGTTTTAGACATTTCTGTATATTTTATGTATTACTGCCTGTAAATATGAATTACACAATTTTCTTTACTTTTATTTAATTATTCAGAACTTGCACCTCACTTTGTCTGCCATGTTTAAATTGCCAAGTATGGATTTTATCCAACATTAGCAAGATAATGCTCACTTTGGATAAAATTATATAATTATTCTTTGGTTTCCAATCTTCAGAATGTACAGGACTTGCACTTCATCTGTAAAATATCACATGAGAAGAAAATCCAAACATTCTGGAAATATATCTTTATGTTCTTGGACTTTTCAGATTGTTAAAGAATGTAATTAATGACAGACTTTGTAGTTCCATCACTTTGTAAATAAGGATACAATGCAGAAAGTTTAGTAAGTTAATGCCTATTTTATTCGATACCATGTACCAGGCTTAAGTTACATGCTCTTATTTTCAAACTTTGCCACAAATAAAAGATTTTTTACATACTTCATTGTGTGCTTTCTTTTATTTCAAAATTTTATATTTTTAGATATTTTCAATTAGTGACAATTATAATTGCTAATTACAGATTTTTCCATTTAAGAAAAAAACATAGAACTTTAAAATTGTAAAAGAACCCCACCCCCCACCCAAACGACAATTCTATCCGTACTCGACCAATTTCATTTTGGTATAAAATATCTCCCAGATTACATCCAATGACATGGTGCTAGCACATTTACCATAATTAAAAAACTCAATAAAAAGACTGAAAGATACAAGTCAAGACTAAATTCTAAGCGCATTATCAGGTTTAAAGGCATGTTTGAAATTTAACCTCAAAAGGCGGAAGTTCAGAACAGATGTTTAGACTGCTGTGATCCTGACTACAGTCAAACACCTCCGCAGTCTGGAGATCAGTTAAGGCAGCCATTTTCCCATAACTGTACTTTAACATGATTAACAGAACACTTCGCAGGAGCAATGCATTGTAGGAAAATAATTCATGACATGGCTGTGTGATGCAGACTGACCAGCACCCAAAGTTTTTTTTTTTTTTCCCGCGTACGGCATTTCAAAGTGGCGTCCTTTATATCTTTTCAGAGTTTAACATTTAAGAACTTCAAAAAAAATTTGTTAGCACCTGCAATATGCTATAAAATAAGAAAAAATATTAACACGTTAATTAGCAAGACACGTTACTCAGGAACAGCATCACGAAGGGCCGACTTCACCTGTGACTAAAGAACGAGCCGACACTGGAGACTCCTTCCGCACACGCTTTTTACAAAATTAAAGCCTCACCATACAAACAATAATACATTAGCTTGTCCATCATACATTTCTTTGTAGGTTGTTACTACAAAAACAATTATTTGCTAGAGAGCCCAAGTCCCACCCATCCACTTCTGCCACATGGGACCTTACTTTTGGGGGTTTGACTTTTGAATTGCTTTAAATTATAGGATAATTTTTGCAATTCTAGAGTCGCAATTTGTCATAACACAATTGTGTAACTTTTTACATTTCTCCACTTTCTCCCGAGCGAGAGAAACGGTACTTAAAGTGGTAAAAAAAATCATGACAAGTCTGTTTATTTTAGAGCTGAAGCTTAATTCTATAGAGAACAAGCTGACAGGTCACTGGCACAGCTTTTGGGGTTTAAAGCAATACCAATTAGTTCAGGCAACAATTCCACGATTATCTGCAGCCTTGTCGTTGAAATTGCCAAAACATCACGGGTGCACTTCATGGCACAGTTCAAATGGCATCAGAACTACTTGTCCCTCACCCCTGACTATTTTCTTACTGTTTATTTCTGAAATAAGGTCACATAGTCGTCCACCCGAAGGAGCGGGACTTGAACTGACTTTCTGACTCAAGGATTGAGACCTTGTAGAACACCTTCAGATCTCCTGAATGTAATTACTGAAATTACATTTTTAACAAATGTATGTCTTGGGTCGTTACACTTCCGGATATTTAAAAAAAATTAAGTTAAAAATTAGGGTGTAGGTGCAAGTTAAAAAAAAAAAAAAAAAAAAAAAAAAAAAAAAAAAAAAAAAAAAAAAAAAAAAAAAAAAAAAAAAAAAAAGGAGTAAGGTGACAGATTTGATACCATTTCTAATGAAAAAAAGATGTAATCAGAGTAAAGACTAACCACTGAAATGTGATAATTAAAATCCTAAATATATCTGAGGTTCGTTCACTTGTGGATTGAGACAATCATTTTGTAGAAAGATCTTTATTAAACCAACAAAAGGACGCAGGACACATGATCCCATCAAAAACAAACCAACGAATGAAAAACAAAATCAAACAAAAAACCTATTCTGGTGATTATGAGTAAGTCTGACCCCTAAATGATCCCACTTTTACGATTGGTTAACTTAGACCAGCTTTCACGTGCGGCGGAGTGGCAGCCAAATCACCACAGTTCATTAAACTCATCTTACGCTAATTGGTTTTTTTCTTGTTTTTCTTTTGTCTTTAATTTTGCTGTGTGGAAGATGGAGAAGTGCGAGAAAGCAAGATGGGTCCGCCCAGTTTTATGTTGTCGAGAACTCCGCCAAGCCACTGAACTTGGTATCATGGAGGAAAATAATCAAAAGACATTAAAAATAAGAAGAAATGTAGACGCACTCACACATACTCTCATGCGCACACTCGCGATACGTACACAAAGTTATTCATTTTCATTCAGTCACTCCACGTTTTGCGCTGAAGGGGGGAAAAATGGGAAATTGATGAGGTCCATTTCTGCTTGGCCGACGATAAAGCGAGGCTGGATGGACTGTCCTGCTGACGGCGTTGTCAGAGACAGCAGGGGCTGTGTGTGACATCACTACCGGGAAAGGAGTAGGGCTCGTGGGGTGGGGCAAATGGCACAGACATCACGTCAAGTCCTTTCAGTCCTAGCAAGGTATGGGGAGGAAGAAGACGGAAAATAAATGAGTGCTGACGATGCGTTCCCTCCGAATGATCCAAAGCGTCCGTCTACGAGGGGGAGAACTTTTTGGCTTGTGCTCGGACCCTCTTCTCGTACTCCACTCTGTTCTGACTGGAAACAAGAACAGCGCATGTTGAAAACTGACACGGAAACAGCAACACCGGCGAAGGTTTACAGATTTTGCGTGTCTGTGTGTGTCTCACCAGTATATGGTATAAGCCTCAGCCTGGGCCGGGTCCTGAATATTAGGCTCGTTTAAAAGCTCCTGGATTCCCAACAGAATCTGCAAAACAACAATCATGTTTCACCCAAAATACCCTGAGATGCTATCGATACTACACGACTCGGCGTCTCACACATACACAGAAAACACCTGTAACGCCTTTCTCGTCAAATACTCCAAAAATGTGGCTTACACGAATAAAAGCCACTCTCCAAGAAAATTTTTGATCGGGCTTTACCAAAACACACTCAAGATTCTGGGGTCAAATGTCAAACTATATGATAAATAGTACATGTGGTGTAAAACCGATAAGGTTACTGTGCAAAGAACACCATAACTATAATAAAGCATGGTGGTGGTAGCCTGCTGGTGTGGGGGTGATTCTCTGCAGCAGGGACTGGGGCACTTTTCAAGATCAAAGGAAAAATACTGTCATCTTCTGGAGGAAAGCCTGCTGACCTCTCCCAGAAAGTTGACATCTGGTAGACGGTTCAATTCCCAACATGACAGTGAACTGAAGCTGACCACACAGGGGCTTAAAGAGAAAAAGCCAAATGTCCTTGTGTGGCTGAGTTGGAAAGCAGACTTAAACCCTACTGAAAACCTTTGGAATGACCTAAAGATTACAGTTCATCAATATCACCATCCAATTTCACTCAGCTTGAACAATTCTGTTAAGAGTGGGGCAAATACTGGTTAGTAGAGGAGAATCCCAATAGACTTGTGGCTGTAATTAATCTTTTTTTTCTTCTTCTCATTATTATTTCTCTGAACTGTTTCCTTGCCTGTTATACAACGCATTGAATAAATACAGCTGGAAAAAGAGCTGTGTTCATCTTTAAAGCAACAAAATATGCATATTCTGAGTACTGATAATTAAGGAACGGGCATTACCTGTTTGATCGTGATAGCAGGTCTCCAGTCTTTGTCCTCCTCTAAAATGGAGAGACACACCGTTCCTGATGGGTACACGTTCGGATGAAACAGTGGCGGCTCAAATTTACCTGACAGACAAAACCAGAGGGTTTCATTTACAACCAACTTCACAAATTGTCTGATTGTTGCTGTTTTTTTTTTTTTTTTTTTTTTTTAAAGACTGGGTGCCATCTTGGTGTACAAAAAAGCCACCGTTTGTTTTCACATGGTAAAGAACACTGGATTCCTAGGGCTGATGTTTACAGACGAAGATGCGCGAATCAGTGCTTAACGTACATTTCGGAGGGGATGACGGGTAATCGTCTTTGAAGAGCATCCTTAACTTAAATAGACCTCCTTCCCATGGAGTCTGTAAACACACCAGTGCAAAGAAGCAAGGTTAACCAAGGTAACGTTCAAAATATTCAAATCAATTAATTACTAAACTGCAAATGATCGAGGCTCACCCCTTTCTTCCCTGGAATGGCGCACTCCCAATTCATCAAGTTCATCGTACCGTCGGGGTTCTTAGTTGGAACAGCAACAAAACCCTAAAAAAAAAACAACAATCACAGCTTCATCAATTGGGTTCAAAACAGAGTGCGCTGCAGGACTTTCATATTAAGCTGAGCACACTTGCTGCTAAAGCTGCTTTTCACAACAGCCAGAGCAAATGCACATCTGTTGCACTGGCTTCAGAGAGAGCGACACACATTCTGTGATTGGATCTCTGTCCGATTCTTTGGAAAGCATTAGAGGGGAGATGAAGGAAACATAGGCTATGCAGTAATCTATTCAGTTTACTCTGTATTTTTTTTAATTTTATTTACTTTTCCCCTGAACCATTAATTTAACTTGGATTTCCCACATAATCTCTGCTAATATAATACGGGATTTTCACTTGTCAGCGTGAGTTGGAAAGCTGACTGTCTAAAAATAATAATATATACCCAGGATTAATCATTAAAAAAACCTCTTGCAGGTAATTAGGCGGCGATCAGACATGGAATGAGGAAGGAAGGCGCAGCTCCGTGCTCCACTATCTCAAACTCTTCTCTGCGTTTTAGCCTACACCCTACACATCCCCGGTGAGCCAGAATAGAACGGTCTAGATGTGATGTCTGTTGTATGTGCTTGATGGCCTCAAAGCTAAAGATTGGCAAGCCAATAGTGCAGGCTGAAATAGCGGCTTTCTGACAAGCCAAAACTGAGCTCAGACCAGACATGAGCAGCTCTTACTAGAATCAGCAACTATTTCAACCGTAGGTTACACACAAAATACAGAGAAAGAAAGCGTTAACAATTAACCAAAAAAAGAGAATGCTTAGATTTGCTTTATTTACATTCTAAGGGCAGGTTGAATACAGGTACGTTAGCTGAACGAGCCAGTGCAGTGTCACGTGTGTGTCAGTTTCTCACGATAGATCCTCAAATCAGCATCTTATTCTGTGTATTTTTTTTTTTAAGTTTTGATGTTGACGCCAACAATGGCATTATGAGGGCAGAAGTTTCCGCTACTTTCCATGGCTCTAGTGTGACTCAAAACCAATCTGAAATCCTCGAGTGCTGGAATTTACTGTACATTGAAGGAAGTCCTGTAAACACACTGCAATGTTCACGCCTCATGTATGTGACATGGAGAGAGAGAAACTCACGAAAGGATGATCTTTCCTCCACGCTTTGCGCTCTTGAGCAAGTCGACTCAAAGCTATGCCAGACATGACTGCTGATCCAAAAGGTAAGGAGGAATCTAAAGGAAATTTAAAACAAGAACACCAACCACATTACTGCAATGCATCTTCGATGACCTGCATCATCTTGCAATTCATACTAAAAAGAATAATCACAATTTAATGACAAATTAATGCAGGGTATAGCTACACACACACACTTATACTATGATTATATGCAAAAGCAAGGCCCATCTTGTGTGATTTATTTTTATTTACTAACTGGGCTCTTAATATGCAAATTTACCCTGAAAATTATTCAAATTACTTGTGTGCTCGCTCTCGTAGGCGCGCGCGCGCACTCTTACTCAGGTAGCTAAAACCGCTAACAACAAACCCGTCCAAACTTAAAAAAAAAACACCACCGAGAACCCCTTTACAACACAATAGAAACAACAAGTCCGGCTTAAAACGTGTTTTATAAACACCTACGTCGGTTCAACATGCCAACAGGGTGTAATTATTGATTTATATATTAATTGGCATTAAGGGGTTAACTAGCTTGTTGCCAAGCTAACATGCTAACTAGCGTTACTTCCTGGGAACCGTCTAACACACCTCAAAACACAATTTTATCATCAGGTCACAGTCGTGGACGGTGTAATAGTTACTAAATGACGACTACTGTTTTTTTTTACGTCAAATTTTAATATTTTCACACAGCCTAGTAATTACTCCCTTCAGTCGCGGTGTTTTTTCACACGAGAACTCTCCCGCACTGGCAGAGACGCCATTCATGACCGCGCATTGGACAAAGAAAGCTGGACTTCCTTTGACGCGAACGCGCACACGCACCTACAAGCCACATACAACTTAAAATAATAAACAAAAACGGGTTGATAATCGTCCCGCGCGTTTCAATATCCAAACCAGAGAAACGCACTTATTTTTTGCCTGCTCGCCGCCTTACCTCGTGAACGCCAGGCCGCTTCGTGACTTTCTAGACACTTCTATTAGAACCGTGCTAGCTAGACCCGGGACAAAAAAAAAAAAGCTAGCCAAGTTTCCCTCCCGAAAAGACATCCGTTCTGAACCGGACTAAGTAGGACCACTGAGAGGAGCGATATACAGCCTGAAGATAATGATAATATGAAAATTAAGAATTTGATATGATAACGATATAATCGCCATTTGTGAATATATTCAATTCAATATACTATAAACTCGGGTAATATATTTCCCAGGAATTTTATCTAAGTCTATTTTTCTTTCGGGATAATAATTTTATACAGGCATTGTTTAAGACAGCCTGATATTTAAAGGGGCCGCATACCATTACACAAAATACAAACACGCACTAATCAATTCAAATAAGCCGTTTTGAATGTGAAATTGCTGCTGTAAATAGGTAACACACATAACGAAATGAGAGCAGTAACAACAACAACATTATTATTACTTGTCTACTTTACAGCCTTTTGTGTCTATGGAGACCAGAGCATCTCTATGGTAACAGCTGAAAGGTCGCACGAGGGCGCTAAAGGAGCATGATGGAGCCTGGTCACATCCTAAATGGTACGAAGGGCACTACACAAGAGCAAGCAGTATTAAAATTTGGTAATCAACAGTTATGTAACTTGTGTGTTTTCAATAATTTTTTGTCAGAATTGCAATAGAACACCTTCATGTTGAGTTTATAAACATAATAATTATTGCATACTTCAAGATCCACCTCCTAGAGGATGTAATTTCTGGAATACTCCAAATGTTTCAGTGTGTGTGTGTGTGTGTGTGTGTGTGTGTGTGTGTGATGTGAAACATACATATATAATATATGGTATAACATATAATGGATCTCATGATCCAATAACTTAATGTATATTGTCACAAACACAGAAACACAGGAATGTAGCTATAGTTTAAAAATAAGGAACCAGATCCAGGTTTAGTTTTTTAAGCGTATTTATTACCATAACAGTCTGTCGTCTTGAAATGATTAAATAAGTGAGTTCATATGTAAATAGGTATAAGTATATAAACATGGCATATTGTCTCATTTACACACGACACTCAGCAGACCGGCAGTGTCATTTCAGTCAGTCATCAAGTGGAAGATAAATCATCAGCAAATCTAACTTTGAGTATCTTTAATCATATTTAATAAACAGTGTGTTGGAAGATGATACTCAATAGTGTCAGGCAGAAAGCAGTGGGAGCTGATTTTAGAAATTTTGTTTAATTGGTAGATCAGCAAACAGAAATTTACACTTTTTTAAGTGTTGCAAGGTGAATCGCAGGTTTGCGTTAACACTTGTATACATACATTCGGTAGATAGGGTAAGGATCATTTATTTATTTTTATTTTTATTTTTGTAAAGACAAGTTATTTCAAAATAATGGAAGGAGTCTCCAGTGTCAGAGTGTTGTGAGAGGAGTTGGAGGCAAGGTTTGTTGGTTAGCTTTTGTTTTTGTTATTTTTCCCCCACAACTTAACACTGCTATTAAGCTAAACTTAATAATAATAATAATAATAATAATAATAATAATAATAATAAGCATCCTTATTGTTAATGCAGAACAGTCTGCAAATTTACTGAAGACATTCATCCTAGAAAAAACATTGACGACTTCACATTTTTAGTAAGTGAAGCCATCACCGGTCTAGCGCCCCTGCTGGCTGGCTGCAGTATAATTTGAACCCTGCCAATTTCTAAACTCTTAACGTAAAACTGCTAATTTGAACAGTTAGATTTTTTTTATGCTGATAATTGAAAATTTCCCCTCAGTTTAAAAAAAAAAAATCAGTCTACTATAACATATGTAAGAAGGCATGAATACACACGGGAAGGAAGTGACTGACAGCCTCTGTAACTTGGTGAACTTAAATATTTGGAGAAGAGACAGGGCTACCACTTGGCTCCAAATTTGACGACATGGTGAAAAAATTTTGGCTTCATTTCTGTAGAATGGAAGATGATGCAGCAACACCGTCCAAGTTTTTTTTTTTTTTTTAAGCAGGCAGTTGAAGTATTTAGGAGACTTCAGTGTCAGCGCTTTGTAACGTCAGAGGCTGTAAGTTGAAGCTTTGCTGGGGAAAGTCTGCAAGACAGAGTGGTTTGAACTTGTAGAGCATTAAGCAGAGCTATAAATAGATAAGCTGTATCATGTGTCATGCAGGTTTTTTGTTATTTGATGCAAATCACAACACATCATTATTATATATAGGGATTATTATTATAACTAGGTACTATGGCTCTACTAAAGCTATTATCGAGTTACAAAATCATTTTTAGACAAATATGGATTTGCAGGTGAAGTGAACGTGTTTTTGACATGAATATCCATGACAGTAATCTATGACAGCTTATTTGCTAACAGGTCGTCTCAGAGCGGAAATGATCATAACATCAGGAATAACATTAACTATGCAGTATGGATTAAAAAAAGAAAATACATTTCCACACATTGATTTTTGACAAATAACAAACTGCAGTGGTGCAAAAAGGATAAAACATGTTCGTTAAGAAAAATCCTCAATCTTAGCACACCCCCAAGTGATTTATTTCCTATACAGATAGTGCAAAACAATGAATAACACATTCATTAGCAGTAAAATCCATTTTTGTATTTACATCTTTGACCACTTCCTCTTTCTTTTGATTGGCCAGTTGGTTGAAGCAGTCATGATCATTTCTCCTCCAAACAAATCCCCAAAAAACAATTCAATCACCCAAACTTGAGTATGTTTCTTAGATGTAGGCATTCTATCAGAGAGTCTCAAGTTCGAGAGCCTCGCTCCTGGAGTATCTAAGGGAAAACAAACAGGTTAATGGATAATGATCAGAAAGGCACCATTATTTATAAGCAGAAGAAACACACGAAACAGTCTACCTTGGCTTTCTCACTCGGCTGGCTGTTGCTACCGGATGACTGGTTTTGAAGCTCCTTGGAAACAACGCAGAGGAACTCGGCTTGGTCTTCGCTGCCATAGTTATAGGAGGAGCCAATACTTACTAGCTGCACAGACACACACACACACACACACACACACACACACACACACACACACACACATATAGAGCTGTGTGACAGTGCTGACATGCTTGGACCTGCCCAACACACCTGACTAAGGCCCTGTTGTTACGAACTCACAAAAACAGAAACACACACATGCACAGACATGCTCGTACTCTTTACTGGACGATTCGCTTACATAAGTGACTCCTGTAAGTGAATCAGTTGAGTGAATCACTTAACAAGCCGAAACTCATTCATTTAAAAATACATCAGGAGAAGATTTACAGCAGATGTTTTATCTTTATTCCGCAGATGTTACAGGTCTAGCTAGATATTTAACTGCTTAAAAACCTCTGGAACTGTTCTCGCAGCCATGTCTCTGAGTGTTTGGACAGTGACACAATTATCATAACTTTGCCTCTAAACACCACAATAGATTTGAAATGAAGGATGCAAATCCTTTGTGGTCAATGACTGGAACCCACAGACATCATAAAATGCTGAGTTTTTCTCCTCGAGATGCTTCGCCAGGCCTTTACAGGTGCTGCCTTCTGTTGATGCTTGTTTGTGGGTCTTTCTGCGTTCAGTTTAGTCTTCAGTAAGTGCTCCGTCGAACCTAGTGACTCGGCCATTTCTTTCAAAGAACATTCCATTTCTTTGCCCTAGGAAGCTCTTGAGTTGGTTTTGTGGTATCTTCAGGTTCATTATCCATCTGTACTCTGAAGTGCCTTCCTATCAGTTTTGCAGCATTTGACAGAATCTGAGCAGAAAGTATAGCTCGGTATACTTCAGAATTCATCCTGCTTTTTTCTGTCAGCAGCCACATCATCAATGAATATGAATTGGTAGCCATACATGCCCATTTCCACCATGTTTGACAGATGATGTGGTATGTTTTGGACCATGAGCCCTTGCTTGCCTTCCCCATACAAGTCTTTTCCTATCATTCTGTCTTGGACAAGTTCATCTAGGTCCAAAGAATCTTGTTCCACATCTGGCCAGGCTTTCTTGCAAAGTCTAATCTGGGATTACTGTTTTTGATTGTTGCTTGCGGTTTGCTACTTGAGGCATATTTCTGTACGTATATTCATGAAGGTGCCTCTTGACTGTAGACTCTGGCAATGAGACACCTCTTTCCTTTGAGGGCGGTATTGACTTAGCTAGATTTCGCTTTACCAAGGGAATAATTCTATGATCATCCAGTATAGTTGCCTCCATGGTCTTCCAGGTCTTTTAGTGTTACTGAGTATACCACATCTTTTTAAGGGTGTTCCATACTGTCCTAAATTTTTTATATTTTCCTAAAAAAGGTCTAATAATTGCCTCCTTACTTGGCCTTGCCCATAGCACCTTCTGGGTGGCATCTTGAAAATTCTGAATCAACTCCAGACCTTTTATCTCCTTACCCTGGGTTTACACTGGGGCATGATGTCCGCGTGGGCGTGGGGGGTCGTGGAATCGAATTATGATGATCTTGACGGAACTCGGTGGATTCGTGACGATCTTGACGGAACTCGGTGGATTCGTGATGATCTTGACGGAACTCGGTGGATTCGTGACGATCTTGACGGAACTCGGTGGATTCGTGATCGAGCTGATCGTGGCAAACTTTTTGACTGTTAAAAATTTTGCCAGCAATCACTGTGATGTATTACTATTTGATGCCAGTCGTGATGCAACGTGGGAATCATAATAGAGCACAGTAGAGCTTAACAGACCTCATTAGACCTTAACAGCGTAACAGACCTTGGTGAACTTGACAACACGATTTCTTCAAGTTTCATTTTCTTGGATGCACCCTGCCTCTGTTATATACCTTAAGCGTGGTCATAAATCTCGTGCTCCATGCTTTTTAAATTGTGTCCCAGTGTAAACCAAGGGCTAATTTGGCTAATTTTGAAGAGATCTTAACTGGTCATGAAAGTGTTTATCAGTCAATTTGTCTACACTTCAATCACAACTCAAAGGCTTCATTTCAAATTATATAAACGTATGAAATGTGTGTCATGTCCAAACTTGACAGCATTCAGGCTCTCTGACTCACCGAGTCTAAATTCCTCATTAATAGCACTCCTGTTCACACCAATGAGGAGGCCAGATTGGGTTTTTTTCCAAACCACAATTTTTAAACACAAGCAATTGCCATTAAGCCTAAAACAAAAATAGGATACAAAAAGAGTAGTATGATGACTTACAGAACAGAAATGTTTTGAGTTGATTTGTGCATCGTTTGATTCACTATACAAAAGTTCATGTTGAAGTTTGTAGCTAGTTCTATTTTTAATTCTACGTTTGACCCACGTTTTTAATTAGCATTTTATTTGACTTCAGAAGTACAGAAGCTTAAAAGATTCACTAAAATGAGTCATAAATTCCAGCAAAAACATTTCCACACTGACACAGTGATGTTGACAGTAATAACAAGACGAAGTGGAAATAAAAACAAAAGCGGTTAGTGAACAGGACGAGTCGTGCGACCACATGATGACATGACGACAGTAGGTAAAAGGGGGTTGAGGGACACACCTCTCCGCAGTGGGCAGGGTGAGTTTGACATGACTCCTCCCCCTTCACCTCCCGCGACACAATCAGGAGATACTCAGACTTCTGCGTCCGCCCATAGTCTACACTGACAAGCTGTAACAACCAATCAGAGCCTGTAATCACACAACGCTGTTCAGAGAGATGAGCGGACGAGTTTGGTGGTGTCTGTCCCTCTCTTTTTCTTTCTCACCTGCTCAAACTTCCATCCATCTGACATGGTGGAGACCATCTGAGTGAGTTCCTCTTCTTGACACTGCAACACCCTGTACACATGTTTCATCGGAGTCTGGAGAGATAGAGAGAAATAAAGAAAGAGAGAGAGAAAGACTGAGAGTCAGACACTACCATCTGGTGTTGGGAGGATGAAGGCTTTTTGACTGGTTGCCCCTGCTGCCTATTCTGAGGAAACAGCTATCCACCATCTTCCCCATACAAGAGTCCATAAATGCTTATGATTGGCCAGTGCCACTGTGATTGACAACAAAGAAGAGGGTATGCCATCCCTCTCTCCCAGAAAGCTGGACTATCCAGCACAGAAAGCAGAATTTAATCTAGGCTGATAGGATCAACACTTTATCTCTTAACTTGCTTTCCACAGTGAAAATCTAGAACGCCATAATATTGAATTAGAGCTCATACTCACATGAAGGGTTCTGGCATCTCGTTCCCTGATCCTGTCCTTGATAAGTTTAATTAGTGATATGATGTTGTAGAACTCTGCTTCCTCGAGAGCTCCTAAAACACAAATCTTTACATCAGATACTGATAGAGAGTGAGTGTTAACAAGAAGCAGGGTGCAAAGCTCTGTGGGTGGAAGGTCCCACAGTGGTAGTGCCCCTCTCTGTGACATCATCACAGAGTGTGTAGGTCATGTGACACACTGGCAGGACATTGTGCCAAAGAGACAGATGGACAGAGGGACACATAGTCCAGCCCTTGGAAGAGAATCACTAAGGGGTCTGAGCAAGACATAGGACATCCCACAATAAAGTAACAACCCTAAAAGAATTTTCCACCAACTCCTACCAATCAGAAGCTGGTGATCAGTGTCTGTAAGTGTATTAAAAAAAAAAAAAAGAAACAGAAAATAATCAATGCTCATAACATGCATAATACACTCATAGGACACTATAAACTCATAATATTCTTACAGCCTTACAGCCTATACACCAGTGTGCTTTGTTATGTGAAGAGGTAAGTGCAGATGTTCAGTCTTCCAAAGAAAGTTAATTTCACCCCCTGGGTGCTGGCACAGATTATAGCCATGACGCAGGCCTTCCAGGGTAGAAAGTGTAACTTGGGATACGCTAACTGGTGCACCTCTAACAGATACATCCTCAATATATCAGAGTAGGCCCCACCCACAATCCTCACCTAAGAGGGGGAAAAAACTGTTGACTAAACACCAGAGACATACTAATTAAAAATTTACCATCAGGCACAGTACTTATGTCAACAGATTAAAGCAGAGAATGGACCCAAGACCGACCAAACTCAGCACACATGTAATAGTTAAGTGTCCTGGATTTTCACATCCAGGATACCAGAGTTAGGGTCAATGTGCACACAGGAGAATAGGACTCTGAAGCCACACTGGGGACAGGCTCACCAGTTTCTCTGCACCATGTAGTGCAAATAGCACCAAACCCCACCCTAGAACGACTACCTTGAACAACATAGCAACCACTTTAGCAACACCCAAGCAACCACTTAAAAAACAGCGTCCACCTAGCAGCATTCGAGCAACCACCTAAAATAACATAGCAACCACTCAGGAACACTCCAGCAACCACTTAAAATAACATAACCACTTAAAAACTATAGCAATGACTTAAAAACATAGCAACCACCTAGAGAATTCCAGCAACCACTTAAAGTGGCAATCACTCAGCATCACCCCAGCAACCACCTAAAATAATATATCAACCACTTAAAAAAACATAGCAACCATCTAGCAACATTCCAGCAACCAC
>JAOUQZ010000044.1:1706362-1723892 GCA_028564935.1 Neosilurus hyrtlii | reverse complement strand
CCCCAGCAACCACCTAAAATAATATATCAACCACTTAAAAAAACATAGCAACCATCTAGCAACATTCCAGCAACCACCTAAAATAACATGGCAACCACTCAGCAATATTCTAGAAACCACCTAAAATAACATAATAACCACTCAACAACACTCCAGCAACCAACTAAAACATAATAACCACTCAACAACACTCCAGCAACCAACTAAAACATAATAACCACTCAACAACACTCCAGCAACCACCTAAAATAGTATAGCAACCACTTAAAATACAGAGCAACCAGTCAGCAACACCATAGCGACAGCCTAAAAAACATAGCAACCCCTTAGTAATCACTAAAATTGCATAACAACCACTCAGCAGCACTCCAGCACAGTAACATAGTAACCACTTAAAAACCATAACACAACAACCCCCAAGCAACCACCTGAAACTATATCAACCAACTAGCAACACCCTAACAGCCATTAAAAATGCCATGTTAACACTGTAGCAAAGACCTAAAAGGGCATAACAACCATATAGCACCTTAGCAAGCACCTAAAATAACATATCAAGCATTCAGCAACACTCCAGCAACTACCTAAAATAACATAGCAACCACTCAAAAACACCTAAAAATAACACAACTCCCAAGCAACCTCCTGAAACTTTATAACACGCAACAATCGACACCCTTACAACCCTAACCCTAATCATTTAAAATTACATGTTAACACTGTAGCAAAGACGTAAAAAGGCAAAACTAGCACATAGCAACACCTTACCAACAACCTAAAGAGGAATAGCAACCATTCAGCAACACTCCCGCAACCACCTTAAATAACATCAAAACCCACAAGCAACCACCTGAAACTATATAGCACCCAACCAGCAACACCATAAAAACCATCTTAAATAACATGTTAACACTGTAGCAAAGACTTTAAAAAAAGCATAGCAACCATATCGCAACACTTTGGTAGCCATCTAAAATAACATTACAACACCCTAGCAAGCACCATCAAAACTCTAGCAACTACACAGAAACAACATAGCAACCACATAAAATATTCTAACATCACAGCAACCCCAGTACAGTGAAAGTGTGTGTGTGTGTGTGTGTGTGTGTTACCTTCCTCTGTAAGATTTTTGTTTAGGACCAATTTGCCATGTCTCAGGTAGTTCAGAACAGGCCCAAAATACACTGGATCTCTGTCAATCAAATATGCCCCCAACTCATCCTACACACACACACACACACACACACACACACACACACAGCTTAACAAATGTTCTTTTGGAGTACAATACGTGTGTAAAACTCACAGATTTAATCTGAGATAAATGCAATAAAATATTTGTCCCTGTGAGATGTGAGCTTTGAGCTCTGGTAAAGAAACGTAGGGTTAAATATTAATGCGTAGAGGAGTGTGTGCTCTCTTCAGACCAGCAGCTCGCTCCTTAATAGCAGGAGGTTCATGAATAAAACACATGCGCACACTATATGTGTGTGTGCGCGCGCGTGTGTGTGTGTGTGTGTGTGTGTGTGTGCTCTTCTCCTGAGTAGTTCAGCACACAGTCTCTCTCTTCTGCCTTCCTTTAGAGACTGTATAGGTTATATGAGACATACTAATAATATTCATAAACAATCAATCATTAACAGCGGTTAGCACATCCGCCTCATAGCAAGAAGGTCTCCTGGGCTCGGGGCGTTGGTCCCCCCCTTATGCTTGCGTGGGTTTCCTCTGGTACTCCGGTTTCCTCCTACAGTCTAAAAACATGCACAGTAGACTAATTGGCTGTTCCAAGTCACCCCTAGGTGTGAGAGTGAGTGTGAAAGGTTGTGTGTTTGTTGACCCTGCGATGGCCTGGCGAGCTGTTCAGGGTGCACCACGTCTTTGCCCAGAGTCGGCTGAGATGGACGCCAGACTCCCCATGACCCTAGTTAAGATTAGACGGCTTAGAAAATGAATGAATGAACGAATAATCATGAATAATGTTAAACAGTGTGTATAATGTTTATATTTAAGTATCTGTTATACTGTACTGGTATTATTTTATTATTACATAGAGGTGACATTATTTCAGACCCTTTTAATACAAAGCAGCTCATCAGGAGAGAGTGGATCAGTGTTAATCTGGGCACGGATTTCTTTCCAGAGTTAACGGGCGTAGAAAGTGGGATTATATGGGATTGGTGAGAATTTGGGTTATTTTGAGATTAGAACCTACCATGAGCCCAGGAGATGAGGAGAGGAAGCCGGAGACGGAAACAGGTGGCTAGTCAAAGCCTCAAACGTGAAATCCACTGGCTGTAAAAAGCCCACTGTAGCTCATAAGGCCTTTGAAAAATATATGAGTTACGCTTCTGTGAGTTTAAACCCCAGGAACGCTTCACTTTACATCACTTTGGATAAAAGCGTCTGAGGGATTGAATACAAGGGGGAAAAGGCTTTGGAGGCTTGAAACATTTATGCGAGAGGGAGGGAAATCTGTCTATATCAAAGATAACATGTATTGACAGATTGAGATTTATTGGCTCAAAATTGTGATAAGGGTCACGTGAAAAAGTTTGGAAGTGCAACTGGTTTTACATGTCAACTAATGCACATGTGATATCATGTGAATGTAAGGAAATATGAATATATCATATGTAAAAAGAAACCATTTGAAACTGAAGGAGTCACGCTCAAGCTCGTGCATGAACATTAATGAATCACTTGTAAAAAAAATTTTTTCATTAATTAAATCAAAAAGTCAAATATTTTAGAAATTCCTACGTGAAAATGAAGGGATCGTGTTAGAAATCACATAAAAAAATTAATGAATCATATATAAATATGAAAATAAACAATTTGTGCATGGGAAACACAACAATCTACAAATCAATTGTGAAATAAGAATCGAGTATAAAATTATACTAGATGTTAAACAATCCCAATAATAAAAAATAAACAAATCTGAAAAAGAAAAAAAAAAAACCCCACACATGTGAAATTAAATGAACCATTCACTCATCTCACTCACTTGCTGAGCCGCTTAATCCTACCAGAGTTACAGGGAGGCTGGAGCCTATCTCAACCAACTCAGTGCGAAGGCAGGGTACACCCTGAACAGCTCGCCAGTCCATCCCAAGGACAACACACTCACACACTCAGCAATTTACATTCACATTTACACCAAGGGGTGATTTGGAACAGCCAAATAGGCTAATGTTCATGTCTTTGGACTGTAGGATGAAACCAGAGTACCCAGAGGAAAACTTACGCAAGCATGGTGAGAACATGCAAACTCCACACAGAAACGCCATCACTGAGTCTGTGGAGTTTGGCACCTGTGGGCTTCTTATGAAGCTCTGTGATGTAAAAGTAGCATTTAGGATACATATAGATGTCATCATTATCATCATCATTATCATCATCCTCGCTGTACCTAGCCTAGAGCCTGGGAGTTCATCATGACCTCTCAGTGTGTCTGTGTGTGTGTGAGAGAGAGAGAGAGAGAGAGAGGGAGAGACAGAGAGACTGTTGTTGTCAGGTGAAAGAGTGGATCTGTGTGTCAGTGTGTTAAGTTCATGGCAGTCAAACATCCCCTCACAAAGCAGCTTTCAGAGCGTAGAAGCAGATGGGTGCAGCATTAAGACCTCTTAAAGTACATTTTACAAAATCCTACAACATCTTCCATGCACATGCAGTCCGGTCAATTCTTGAGTCAAGTCACGTGTAAAGGTTTACACACAACAACAACCTACCAAAATGTTTTGGTCAAAACAAAGCTGAAGGTGTTGGTTTTCTCTGTAAAGAGCTAAGCTTGTTAGCAGCACAGCACAGCTGTATACACTCATATAAACACAAAACTCCATATAAGGTCATGCAAGCACACAGACATGAGAGAACAAAATCAACAATTAAAGTAAAGGCCCAAATACGAAAGTGGAACATATTTTGACTTATTTCCATGCCACATAAACCCCCCCATATTTAATCTCCTAATCATATCTAGTAGCCACCCATCAAGTGTTGCCTCCCTATCACATATGACCACCAACCAGGCAGGGGTGTAAGTATGCACATGCCCCCTCCATGACATGTGATGCAGCCACCGACCTCTTTACGAACCGCTGCGCATTTGGAGGCGGCCTAACACACTCTTTTGCATGAATGAGCTCACAGATGCCCATGGATTGGCCGGTGGTCACTGTGAGTGACGGGAGCGAGTATGCCGCCCCTCCCTCCCATGAGAGCTGGGCCAAATAGCTCCTGATGGCTGCGGCATCAACTTGGATTCGAACTTGCAATCTCCAGGTTGATAGACAGGCACCTTCCAAAACATCTCCCAAACAAACCACTTTAAACATTCACCACCCACTGCAGGTCCTTCTGTGGTTGTTACATTTAACTTAATGCTCTCTCAGGTATAACAAGCCTGTCTTTAGTAACCACAGCCACACTAACTATACCATCAGTGAAAGACAGTTATCATCATCATCATCTGCTGCTGCTGCTGCTTAATCTGGGGTCAGGTTGCAGGGGCAGCAGCCTAAGCAATGATGTCCAGACATAGACTGATAGATAAATAAATAACATTGGAAAAACAAGAAATAAATAGATTCTGAAAATAATTTTAAGCAGAATTAATACATAAATACAAAAAGGAGGTAGAAATCTACAAATATAATTGAATTATAAAAAAAAGGGGCCTATTAGCCATGTTTATAACATGCTCTCGTGGAGAATACAGGACTTTGAGGTGAAAGCAATGTCACTATTTGTTTGTGAAGACTGCAAAAACAAATAAACAAATAATTGTAAAAATCTAAATGTGTTTAATTGAATTATATATCAATTTTTCTAAGAAAAATGCTTAGTTTGGTGTTAAACAGGATTAAAAGAGATGACCTAATTGATTTGAACTCATAAGTGGGCGTGATAAAGCAAAATTTTGAGGACGGAAATTGACACTTTCGACTTAGTTAGCTTAGCTAAGTGTTATAGAGCTGGAGACGTGAACTTAGTGTAGCTAAGCGATCTGATCTGCTGAACCTACTACTAGGGTCGCGGCGGACGCTGGCCAAACAATCACAGGGCAACTCACATGCATAATCATTCACACTTGGGGCAATTTGAAAAAGACGATCGGCCTAATGCGCATACGTTTGTAACTGTATGCCATGCAATGATGACTTAGATTTGTGCAAGTAAATGTCCAGAAACTAAAGTGTGACAGACAGACGGACGGAAGCAAAACTTTCTGAAACAAACATTTGGTGCCTCTAGCTGTGTAATGCACTTAGATTTGTGCATTGTGTAGTACTGGAGGACTACTAGGGTCGCGGCAGACGCTGGCCAAACAATCACAGGGTGACTCACACACATAACAGGCGATTTGAAAAAGACGATCAGCCTAATGCGCATACGTTTGTAACTGTATGCCATGCAATGAAGACTTAGATTAGTACTGGAGGACTTTGGACACACATGCCTTCAGTGGCCCTCATCTGGCCTGGAGCCCCAAGAAGTTGCCTACTTCGCCAGCCTTTGGCCATGCAAAGCCAGTGTGCATGTTTTTGGACTGTGGGAGGAAACTGTGGTACCCGGAGGAAACCCATATAAGCATGGGGAGAACATGCATGCCTGAGACTCGAACCCAGGACATTCTTGCTGTTAGGTGGACATGCTCACCACTACACCACCATCCCGCCCCATTTTGATGTTGTTTTGGAATTATTTGTGTCTTTGATGTGGGCTGTTGTTGCTGTTGTTGTTTTGGTGGTTAGTTTTGGGAGTTTTTTGTTGATGTTTTGTGCTCTGTATGTTGGGATGTTTAGAAACTCCCCAGTATGTAGAAACATGCAGGTTAAAGTATTATAAACTTTGTAGTTGAAATGTTAAGCAGGCTATAAGGTGTGTGGTGCGCATTTAAATCAGTTCAGTGGCCCCCGGTGCGTTCTGGGACCCCGTGGTTCAGTGCGTTACCTTATCCGAGTGGAGCTCCGGATCCTCCTGGCACAAGCGGTACAGGAAAGACTTGGGTTCCCGGCACAGAGTTTGCGCGGTTGTGAGAAAGTGCGTGCCCCCGACGTTGAGTCGGACCCACCGGGACGAGCCGGGGCGCCTGCACGGGGAATGATCGGCTCCCGAAGCCGCCGCGTCCGCGTCTGCGTCCATCTCCTCCCCCAATTCCAGAGCGCACTAACCGCACCTTCTGATCCGATCCGATCCGATCTCTACTACACGACTCAACCAGGAACTTTCCAGTGCACAGATGTTCCTTCTTTCCTTTCAGCTGGTAAAAGCGCACGTTCCCGTGTTTAGGAAGGTCGCATGGCTGCTGTGGCGCGCATCTCCACACTACAGTGAAAGAAACCACCAAGGCGCACAAAACATCTCCTGGAAGTGAGGCGTCACCAGACCGGACAGGATCACTAGAGAGCGCTCTGTTAAAGGAGAAGAAGCCACAGTGGGGAAAAGGCTGGAGCTTCATCCTTCTGAAGGTGGTGGATGCGTGGAACGATGACGTCACGGGGGAGGCACCTACGTTGATTCTACAGAACACCTTCAAAGAAGAGATTATGGTCAGGTTTCCCTGTTTGATTTTTTTTCCCACTTCTGAACAACATTTGAATGCCACAATAATGAGAGTTGAGGCACTCAAAGTCCTAGAATGCGACACATTCCACCAGAATGAACTACTCTGTGTTCAGAGACTAGTTTAGCTAGTTAAGACCGACAGGGCGATGGTTATGGTGGCACTGACTTCTTTGGAGACTCGACTGAGTTCGAGTGTACGGGTAAAGAGATGAAAGGGCTAGACTGGAAATGAGATTAAAGCACCGCCGCATCACTTGGCTTCAAATTAGTCTAAAGCAGGGTGTCCTATCTTTTCCGCAAAGGGCCGGTGTGGGTGCAGGTTTTCTTTTCAACCAAGAAGTAGCCACATCTTCCACCTGTTTCAATCACTGATTTAATAAAAAAAAATAGAATGTACATTAGTGTTTCAATTTGAAGCCTGGTGGCAGCCATCTTGGTGAGACCACCTTGCTTTAGGATCTCAAAATGGAGCTGTTAAAATGATTTAAAATGAAATGTACACCTTGGATGTAAGTATTTCCATTTTCTTCACCTTTTTTGTATGTTATTTGAGTATAACTTTTAACACATTATAACATTAAAGTGGTCTTACCAAGATGGCATCAGGCTGGCTTCAGGTTTTGCCACATGCAAACAATAGAATATACGGTCCAATCACTTTCTGAGATTAGTGGTTCACACAGGTGGAAGGTGTGGCTACTGGTTGGTTGAAGTGAAAACCTGCACAAACCCCAGCCCTTAGCTGATAAGTTTGGACACCCTGGCACTCTAAAGGAAAGAAAATGTGACGGGTTTCCTCCCCTCTCATCATATTTTTAATAAGTAAGGTATAAAGTAAAGAAATCGAGGCTGTAGTTAAAAATCTTTTACATTTAAAATTTAGTTACTTGGCAGCACATCCGCCTCACAGCAAGAGGGTCCTGGGTCCGACTCCAGGGCTCAGGGTGTTTCTGCTTGGGGTTTGCATGTTCCCCCCATGCTTGTATGGGTTTCCTCAGGGTACTCCAGTTTCCTTCCACAGTACAAAAACATGCACAATGACTTTGCATGGTCAAAGCCAGGTTTGCGATTATTTATTTATTTATTTTTGGCTTAGGGTCTGTGCATGGTTGCTCGTCGCCATGAGCTGCTCCGTGTGCACTCTTTAGGCAGCTATCGGACAATTAGCTTGCTTTGCTGATCAGATCAAGTTCATCCAAATACATACTGTAAGGCGAATCAAATGACTAGGTTATGCGAAAGTCATATGCAAAGAGTGTATCATGATCTCAAGAGCTTTTAGCTATTAAAACTTGTTAGAGGAATTTGAGACAAGTCTGAGATTCTGCAGACGACGAGTCTAATAATGATGTCTTACCTTCAGTTATGTCTCTCAGACTGCAAAAACCTTTGTTCCTAAGCACAGCGGCATCAAAGACAAGACTCATTTTTGATAGAGAATAAACCTTAATTATTTATTAAATTACCCGTAAATGTGCAAAATAACAATCTTTGCTCCACTGTCAGTTACATTCCTATCTATATTGAAGTACTTTGAACAGTGTTTAATAATTGCCTATATTCCTGTGATCACTCTGACATTTCCTTTCTGCACAAAATTAAAGCTTTCTGTGTACATGAAGGTAGGAAGCTAAATATCCAATGTACACAAAACGGGTGGATTGTTTCCAATCTGGCCACGCTGATACAGGAAAACCTGTCCAGCCTTATTAAATAAATAAAATGATTCATGCCCCAGGCATTAGGGTGGCTGCATTAGCTTTAGAAATACTTAACTTTAAAAGAATATATTTTTAAAATGCAAAGAAAAAAAAATCCTTAAACCATGAGAATATAGTACTAGCAGAGATGTCATTATAACAGACTTTTTAGGGGAAAAAAAGACAGGAGGCGGAGTTTCTGTCGGCCTAAACCCCTACATGCTTTATTTCAGTTCTAGGTGGCGTCGAGCTCGAGAGCTGGACGAGGAAAAATACACACAGTGCCAAAGGCAAACCCAGGCACCACCCACATGTGCAATCACACACATTCTCTCTCTCAACACACACACACACACACACACACACACACGTGGGCCGGGCCTGTGAATGGCAGAGGCTTTAAATTATTAGAATATGAATCGATCACTGAGCAAATAGAAAATGTTTATGATATAGTAAGAAGAAAAAAAAAGAAAAGAAAAAAAAGCTGTAAAATATCATAGTTTACAATAATTCTTCACATTCAAAGGCTTTACATTTCAAAAAAAAAAAAAAAAACTAAACAAACAAACAAAAAAAAAACATACACAGCAAGGCCCTCGAACGTGACTTCAATCCAAATATGATTCTCATATATTAGAATTTAAATAACACAGAGTCGCCGGGCCCCCGGAGAGAGAAGAGCCCGAATAACCTTATACAAGAATAAAAATACAAAACCCGGATCCAGGAGTCGCCTCGCAGCACTCGCCTCCAAGTTCATTATTACATCAACTATACATCACAGTCATCAGTTACCAACCAGGAAGAGGAGACACACACACACACACACACACACACACACACACACACACACACACACACATCTCCATCCTGTTAAAAACGCCCAAGTGAAAGAAGGAACCAAAATGTGCACACATCCACACACACTCATGTATTCAATCACACACACGTCTCCACTCAGGAAGACACACAGTCAATATCCCATCGCAGATGATTTGTAGGAAAAAACAAGATAATAAACCCATAAGAACTGAAAATCAGTCGCGCTATTGGCTCATGGCCTTATGGAGGGGCGGAAACGGGAGGTGATGGATTATACCCTCAGGAGAACTACATTACCCATAGTTCTGCAATGAGGTGATGATTGCAATGGTTTCCTGTCTTGTTTTTGTTCAGGTTTTTTTTTTTGGATCTTGAGGGTGAAAAAAAAACAAAACCCAACAACACAAAACCACCACATCCTCCAATCAGATCAGCTAGACCAGCTACTGCGGCCAATCAGGGCAAAGGACCCGCCTTAACTCTATATGTAGACCAATCAGAGACAGGACACACCTTCCGCGTTAAAATCCAGACAGAAAGAGAAGAGAGAGTCAGAGATCAAGCGTGAAAGAGCGGCAAAGGTGTGTCTGTTCTGTGATTGGTCAAAAGGGAGCTGGCAAAGGGGGGGGGGGGGTGGCCGGGGGCGGGGAGCTCCTATACACTGGGGTTCTGGTGTTTGTGGTAGATCTTCCTCCACACTTCTTGGATCTTCTTGCACCATTTGTCAGCATTGCCACTCGGGTCCATCAGGTAGTAGGTTCGGTTCGGCTAAAAGTAAAACAAATTTTTTTATTTTATTTATATGTATATGTATATGTATATATATATATATATATATATATATATATATATATAAAAAGTAATGATGAGCACAACAGAAGAGAAAAGGTCAGAGAGGTCAGATTCTGAGATGATAATAATAATAATAATAAACTACAGACTCTCTGATGTAAGAACTAAATGTACCACAGTGCATTATGGGTAGCCTGAGGGCACAGGGTAAGAAAATACATTATAATTCAGTGTTGGATTACAGACGTGCACTCACTTCCTTCTGCTGGAGATAGAGGGAGACCAAAGGAATGAGACAGAAAAAGAGTGGAAAAATGAAAGAGAAAGAGTAATGCAAAGAAAACAGGAGACGGACGGAGAGAAAAGACAAAAGGTGAGAAAAAGAACGATAGGAAGACAAAGAGTAAAAGAAATAGAAAAAGAAAAAGAAAAAGTAACACAAAGAAAAATAGGAGGCACAAAAAAAGTGTGTGTGTGTACCGTGTGAACGAAGAAGGTTTTGAAGTTCTTGGCTTCTGGCCGCAGCTCGGGTGACCAGGGGATCTCCCCCTTCAGGACCTTATTCACCGGATCAACATAGTACAAGTGAGGACCTTCAGTCAGGAGCAGCTGCCTGCGGCGTGCAAACAGACCCTACACACACACACACACACACACACACACACCACTCATCATCATGTTCAATGCTACATCGATACCACACACTGCTCTTCACTTCATGAAAGCAGAAGGTCACCTTGCGCTTGTCGACTGGACCCATCTTCAGAATGAGGTTATTCTCCACAAACTGGTGCCTGGAAACCGAACACGAGTGAGGCATCTCAAAATATTTTGTGTATACACACACACACACACACACACACACACACACACACAATATGTGTACTTTCATGTTTGGTGTGTTTGGTATAAATGTGTGTGTGTGTACCAAGGGTTTGCAGCACTTTGCTTATCCAGTAGGAGGCGCTTCTCCTCTTCACTGAACTGCAAGTCCAGCTCCATGCTGTTGCTGTCCAGCTCATGAACGTGTATGAACTGATCTACGCTGGGGGCGGGGTTACAGACAGGTAGTGGACATTCTGACGGTATTGTCAACGAGGGCGAGGGGCCGGGGTGCGCCACCTGCATGCTGCTGAACTGGCTTAAGAGGTCGTCGTACTGAGGGAGAGAAAGAGAGAGACGGTAAGAGAAAAAGAGAAACAGACTGAGGGAAAGAGACAAAAAAAGAGAAAGACAGACGGCAAGACAGAGACAATAAGACAGCCAGTGAGACAACGAGATAGAGAGACACAGACAGCAAGAGAGACAACAAAATAACTAGTGAGAAACAATGAGACAGACAGCCAGACAACCAGTGAGACAGTGAGACAACCAGCAAGACAGACACTAAGACAGACAGAGAGACAGTGAGCAAGACACCCAGTGAGACAGATGGACAGAAACAGAGATATAAAACCGACATTGAAAGAATAATGTATCTACATTTAAAAGTTTATGAGTAGTACGTGTGAGAGTGAGTGTGTGTGTGTGTGTTTACATTCCCGTAGCAGTCCTCATCATCCTCAGACATGGCGGGCAGGTAGGGGGTGAGCTTGGGCGGAGTCTGCAGGTGCAAGTCATCCCAGCTGATTGACTCAAAGAATGGGTGGGATTTCAGCGGATTGTACCCGCCCATTTCCTCACAGCCAATACGCTTACAAGGATCCAACAACTGTGCCGCAGTTTACAGAAAACAGATGGTGAAAGAGAGTCGGGATGGAGGAAGTAGAAATATTTCAGCTTTGAGCCTCAGGCATGTGGTTGGTTTATTTTATTTTAATCACAGGGTGCTCGTTGTTTGCACATTAACCGACTTTGTACTGCAAAAAATTCTGGACACTCACCAGAAGTTGTTCGACTAGATTCTTGGCTTTGGGGAAGAATTTCTCAGGAAACTCGTACTCTAATTTAATAATCTTCTGGAATATGAGATACTCATTCCTGAAGGAGAAAAGGGGAGATGAGATTACATTCTGGTTCTACCCGTAATCGGCAGGTCCTTAATAAAAGCAGTGTGTTATAAAAGCATGCGACGAGAAGCTGCGGCTATCCTTTAGTTATTTTGCTTCCTAACGTCCACGTCAGCCAAGGATGCCGATTAAAAAAAAAACCCTGCATATTGAACAAGTTTCCAACAATGAATAAGAATCAAAACGCTATGATAAAACAGATTATTTCATCTATTGTGCGGCTCATGTGTCACGCCACACAACAACCAGCAACTCCATTTCAATTTAAATCAATCAGCTGGTCAGATTATCACATGAGTGCAATACGAATCGATTCAGGAAGCATACACTCACCCCGCTCTGAATGGTGGTAACCCGGCAACCAGCTGGTAAATAATGCAGCCTAATGCCCAGAGATCCGAGCTGAAGAAATAACACGCATTGACAAACAAACAAATAAATAAATAAGTCTCGATGCAATCCAACACTCTGGTTTAATAGACACACCATGTATGGAAAGACACTGTATAAGTGCATACCTCTTACAAGCAGATTTCTCCGTCAGTAACTCTGGGGAGACGTACTGAGCCGTACCGACAAACGAATTCGCTCGAGCTGCGGAAAAATAATGGGAATAATGGGAGTCATTTCAAACAGTGAGTGGTAAACTGACATGCAAACGTCTAGTGGTTTCATGGTAACAAACAAGGACGTACACTTCTGTGGGTATTCCACAACAGTGAATGCAACAATAACTGGATACAAAAAATAAATCACACAGGGGACCATTTCGTAATATACCAATGTAGAACAAGAATAGCAAGTTTGAAAGCCCCAGCTTCAGCGCGTCACAAGTAAATGCCCCGGAAACCTAATATACAGTTTCGCCTTTGTGACCTTGAAAAGTAGGACAAGGTCACTCACACACAAACTCATCCTATCACTCATAGTAGTGAACGAGCATACCAAGTTTGAAACCCAAACATTTTTTCCATCCAGTGTTGGGTCCAATTCTCACTGACGTCTTGAATCGATGAGGGAAAAACTGAACCACTCCATAAAGTCTTCTCCAGCACATCCCGAAAACTTTCAGTAGGGTTAAGGTCGGGACTCTGGGGTGCCGATACATATGTGAAAATGATTCCTCGTACTTCTTGAACACTCGCTCATTATTTGAGTCCCCATTTTATATCCGTACCATCAGGGAAGAAAAAGTGTATTGATGTGATAACCTGCTCATTCAGTACATTCAGATCATCAGCCGACTTCATTTTATCGCCACATTAATGTTGCTGAGCCTCGACCGGACCAACTGGAGCAAAAATGCCATAAAGATTACACTCTGTGATCAAGGACAAAAGCTCTCCATGAAAATTAGAGTGGGCAGTGTGATCAGATGATGAAAGAAAAACGTCTAATCGTTTTATATTATTAGCTCCAACCCCTCGAGAGCTATAGGAATGGGTTCCGTCCGTCCGTCACACTTTTGTTTCAGGACATTTACTTGCCGCGCACTGAAGCTGGGGCTTTCAGACTTGCTGTGCTTGTTCTATATTCTCATGTTAAGAAATGGTCCTTTTGGCGGGAGCGCCTGGATCCCTGTGGTCTATTTTTTACAGCAACATTTCTCATCATTCTTTATTTTTATTTTGTCCCGTTTCCTCCCACACTCAAGACCATTAGGCTAACTGGCTGTTCCAAATCACCCCTGGGTGTGGTGCCTTGTGATGGTTGGGTGAGCTGTTCAGGATGTACTCCGCCCTTCTCCCAGGGTCTGCTGAGTTAGGCACCGGCCTCCCCAACACCATAGTAGGATTAAGTGGTTCAGTGAATGAATGAGTGAAATGTAACCCAAGGATGTAAACCAGGAACAATTACACTGCATGCAAACCAAGCTAGTTTGAATGAAATTTAAACATGAGTAACTGCTTATTTGCATAAGGTTTTGAGTACTAACCTGTGTGTGTGTGTGCCTTACCCTGCCTACTGTCAGAGGAAAGCTGTTTGGCAGTGCCGAAGTCTGTGATCTGAATGTGCATGTCTTCGCTGAGCAAAATGTTCTCTGGTTTCAGATCCCTGCAAAAACACACACACAGATTAACATCGATCATGTCTTCATTCAATAATCATCTTGTGGAACTGCTGTGTCTTTTAGATTTGAACATGCTTTCCAGATCCTGATTTAAACCTCCAACCTGTGGATGATGCCTTTCTGGTGCAGGTACTCGAGCGCACAGACGGTCTCAGCTGAGTAGAACCGCGTGCAGGTCTCGTCGAACGACCCGATCTTGCGGATGTACTTTAGCAACTCGCCGTTCTTGGCGTAGCTCAGCCCGAAATCTGATTGCGGCTCAGGAAATGGTTCAGACATTCTCCCAACAATCGAGAGTATACTTTTACTTCAATTCAACTATCAAGACCTGACCAATCAGGGCACAGAAAGCAAACGTGCTGAAATTAAGCTCTGTGTGTGTGTGTGTGTGAGAGATGGGGCGATGTTGAGGATACAGAGTTTCTCCTCATCCTGGAAAGTGAAGTACAGTTTGACGAAGAACGGGTGATCCAGGTTGGACATCACGTCCCTCTCTCTCTTCACATACTGCGCCTTGTTCTCCTTCATGATGTGACGCTTCTCCAGGATCTTAACTACACACACACACACACACACACACCACCTTCAACCTCCACCCTGGGTCTGCACTACACGTCACATTTTCAAAGGGTGCAAACACAGGCCATCGTCTTTATATATCACCTTACAGAAAAAAAACAAGCTACTGCTTAAACTGCACTCGAGGGTGGAGCTTGTTGGACTGTTAGCCACACCCCTAAACACAAACTGCCACTCAGTATCAACCTTAAGAGGAAATAAGGGTTCGAAAACTATTCCTTAGCCCTGGGGTGGTGCCTTCAGGTGTACACTTCTGTAGCGTCAGTACGAATTTTGTTAACGATAAACGTTTCAAATTCCTTAAATCTTTATTTATTCTACTCTATGTCCATTCTCATGCCCAATACTTACTTAAAAGTGCAATAGAGGATTGTTTATTTTTGCTTGTACAAACATTTACACAATATGTACAGCATTGAAAATGCGTAACAGTCCACAGTGCTTGTTTGCGTCTAGTCAAGTTATAGACACTCCCCAAAATGCTTTAACTCCACCCACATCTCAGTTAGAAATCCACAAGGCAGCGAGGAGAAATTTGTTAGAGGAGGAAAGGTGGGAGCTGGATTGAACCAGGTTGCTCCTGGACTTTTGACATCCTCTTGTCCAAACCCTAACGGATCCAAGGTTGGTCCTGGGGGTGGAGCTAAAGGAGTACCAATCTTATTTAAAGGTCTAACAGTGCACCAAACACCACACGACTAACATTTCTGACTGGACTGGTGGCGGGAACGAAAAAAAAAAAAAAAAAATCCCAATCATTTGTGCACCCATGCTGTTTATTTGGCTGACGGCTCACCAGTTGCTCTTTCATGCCGCTAGCTAAGTGCAAGCAAACCTAATAACATCGGGAACACGGGAGAATTCCTTACTTGCATACTCCTTCCCCGTCGCATGTTCTTTCGCCAGGACAACCTAGAACAGATTAAGGAAAATTTTAATTCCATTATCCAGACTATCGATTTAACCCTCCGTTCATACACCCCCCCTCCCTCATACATCAAGCGTGTTTTACGTACCGTAGAGAAGGAGCCCTCTCCCAGGATTTTGCCGAATTTGAAATCCTCAGGTCTTTTCTTACGTGGCTGAGTCGGCTGAGGGGGCGGGGCCTGGCCCTCCATGCTGTTGCCGTGGCGATGGGGTGCCTCCTGCTGACCTCTTACCATGGATGGACACGGGCAGAGACCAGAGGAGTGGAGGGGCACGACATCATACTGCACAAACAGATGAAGAGGCGGAGTGTCAGAGTGCCTTTGGAGGCGGGGCCAGAGACAAAATCAGCCAATCAAGCTGTACTGAGCTACTGTTAGCACCAGAAAGCTCCTTTTTATTATATCAGTAAGTATTTTATATCACTTTCATTATAACAAACTCCCAACGACAGCTATTTCTTTATTAAATAACAGCGTTATACTGGCTGGAAAACTCAGTCTTTTCAGGCTCTTCACCTTTCTTTCTTGTACAAGTGAGTGTTAAGAGGACACCAGTGGAGATGATGCTAGCTACGACTTATTAGCGATGCACATCTGCATAAAGGCTCAGTGATGACTGTAGACCTGTGAAGAATACAAACCCGGTACTGCGTCAGTCAAGACTGATCTGATCTATGGTTTCTAGCAACCAGTTTTAAATGCCATTGCTATAGCAACAACGTGCACAGGAGACTCGTATAGCTTCTTAAAATGATCTAATATGGAAATTACAGAAAGGTACTAGGGTCACCTATGGGCGTTTTTTCATGAGCATGCACCAAGTTATTCATATCTGTGAGCGGCAACAGTAGGTGAACCTTTGATTGCAGTATCTTGTAAGACCCCCTTTTGCAGCAATAACTGCAGCTAAATGTTTCCGGTTACTGTTGTTGAGTTCTGCACATCGGCTTGGAGGAATTTTAGCCCATTCCTCCGTAAAGAACAGCTTCAACTCTGGGATGTTGGTGGGTTTCCTCACATTAACTGCTCACTTCAGGTCCTTCCACAACATCTCAATTAGATTAAGGTCAGGACTTTGACTTGGTAATTCCAAAACATTAACTTTATCCTTCTTTAACCATTCTTTGGTAGAACGACTTGTGTGCTTAGAATCACTGTCTTGCTGCATGACACACTTTCTCTTGAGATTCAGATCATGGACAGGTGTCCTGACCTTATCCTGTAGTATTTGCTGGTATAATTTCAGAATGCATTGTTCCATCAATGATGGCAAGACACCCTGGTACAGATGCAGCAAAACAGGCCAAACCCACGATACTACCACCACCATGTTTCACAGATGGGATAAGGTTCTTATGCTGGAATTCAGTGTTTTCCTTTCTCCAAACATAACGCTTGTCATTCAAACCAAAAAGTTATATTTTGGTCCCATCTGTCCACAGGATATTGTTCCAATATCCTTCCGGTTTGTCCATGTGATCTTTAGCAAACTGCAGACAAGCAGACCTTTTTGGCGAGAAGTGGCTTTCTCCATGCAACCCTGCCACAAACACAATTGTTGTTCGGTGTTCTCCTGATGGTGGACTCATGAGCATTAACATTAGCCAATGCAAGAGGGGCTTTCGGTTGCTTAGAAGTTACCCTGGGGTGCTTTGTGACCTTGCTCACTATTACATACCTTTCTCTTGGAGTGATCTTAGATGGTCAACCACTCCTGGGAGGGTAAAAATGACCATAAGTTGTCTTACTGTGGATTGATGGAGACCTTTGAGCATCAACAACCCTTTTTCGGAGGTCCTCAGAAATCTCCTTTGTTGGTCACATAATACACTTCCACAAACACATGTTGACACTGATATCCGTGTTCTTTAAATGAAACCCCTGAAAACACCTGACTAATTTCACCTTCAAATTACCTGCTAATCGTAGAGGTTCACAAACTTTTGCCACTCAACTGATTGTTCTTTCTCAATAAATAAATTCATTCATTCATCTTCTGAACCGCTTATTCCTAATTAGGGTCGCGGGGAGGCTGGCGCCCATCTCAGCCGA
>JAOUQZ010000044.1:1666522-1695294 GCA_028564935.1 Neosilurus hyrtlii | reverse complement strand
CACACACACACACACACACACACACACACACACACACACACACACACACACACACACACACACACACACACGTGCACATCACGTTATACCTCTGGATAAATCCTGGAGATTTACTGATGTTTGTGTTTATGATTATTGAGGCATCGTATTTCTACACCGGTTACGTTTTATCACTCGGAGCTACGTTTGAAAACTTCCTGTTGTGGGTAAACAAAACACGACGCAGACAAGTGTGTGTGCAGCAGGAGCGAGCTGTAACCAAGTTAAGGCAATGTCAGGGTTACCATAATAAGCGAACATGAAATTATTAGCAGTGATAAAGCCGACACCAGGTGAAGGCGGGGTTACACCCTGAACAGCTCACCAGACCAATCGCTTCCCTGGTCGTCCCCATCAACCACGTAATTGCGCCTCGTATTGAACTGTACTGCCATCTGCTGGACTGTAAGATGTTTAGCAAATGCAGTGTCTGGCTTTAAGGTACTGGAAGTGAAAGTGGAATCATTAGCTGATGGATTCACACCAATTTATACATTCATTCATTTACTGATCCGTTTTATTCTAGTAGGGTCGCGGGTTTTTGTGTGTGTGATTGGAGCCTATCTCAGCCAACACTGCCAGTTCATTGCAGGGCAACACATATACAAACCATTTACATTCACACCTGGGGGCAATTTGGAACAGACAGTTTGCCTAATTTGCTTGTCTTTGGCCTGTGGGAGGAAACTAGAGTACACAGAGGAAACCCACGCAAGCATGGGAAGAACATGCAAACTCCACACAGAAACGCCCGAGCCCGGGTATCGACCCAGCCCGGGACCTTCTTGCTGTGAGGCGGACGTGCTAACCGCTGTGCCACCCTATTTTTATCATTATGCAATACCATTAGTTAGGACCACGCTATGGTCCAAAGAGACGCCCACTTTCCCTTCTCTTGTCTTTTTCAGGAAGACCGACGGTCCCATTGAAGACTCTGCCGGACGAGCGTCTCAGGGGTGATACAGGGATCCTGGACAATGTTTAGTACCTACAGAGTGCAGCGTCTTTATTTAAAGAGTTTACCCTGAAAATGTGTTTAAATGTGTTTGTGATGTCATTCTAATCAAATCAGTCATTTGTAGAAAAATAAATGAATAAAATGCAACATCATATTGAATAAAATTTTTATTTAATTTATTACAAAACAGATGGCAAGTCCTGATGTTCAGAGAAGAATCGGTCTCACGTGTGTACAGTTCCTTAATGAACACAGTGCCTTGTGTCATCTTCTCATGGTGGAACTTGTTAGCCTGTAGGCTTGTGGACATGCATTACAAGCAGTTTGGCAGAAAAGTGCTGGTACGTGGGTTTCATAGACCACACCCACCAATTTTGGTAGCTGTTGCGCAGTTGTGGAGACGGCGCTAGCAAACAAATTCCAGGATAACGATTAGCACCAGAAAGTCTACAGGGTGTTCACCATGGCTTCTTCACCTGTTTCAGCATGCTCGTTTACTTCGCTCACCTCCTCCTCCTCATCTTCTTCTTCTTCTTCTGTCTCTTGCTCCTCTATGATCACGCCGAGGGTGTCATCCTCTGAAACTGTACCACTTAAATTGTTCACGTCTCTAGCAACACTTAGCTCTTCTTCTTCTGCTTCCGTGTCTTCGTGCTCAGTGTTATTGTTTATTTCTGGGCTACTTTTTACGTCTCTTAACGAGACCTCTTCCTCGATTGGACTATTGGTTTGGTTTTCCAGGGTCTCCGTGGCAACACTAATCTCCACCCTGTCTACGCCCGTGGAATCCTGAGTGCATCCTTTCCTGGCGTCCTCGACAGCTATGATCTGTCTTTGCACGTCCAAAGTGCTCTGCAGGTTGGCAGCTATATTCTGAAAGTAGGCCTGAACATCAGGGAGGATGATTTGCAGGATATTTGTTTCAGCTTCAAGTCGAGACATAGCGCTGTATTTCTCCCTGATCTCCTCCATCTCATGCTGGTGCTTCTCTTCAATCCCTCTTCGCTTTTCCTCAATGTCTTCGGTCAGGAGTTGTATTTGTTCCTCACCCTGCCTCTGCATTTCCAAAGCTTCCTTCAATTGCGTTTCAAGCCCCTCCCGTTCCTCGTCCATCTCTACCACCTGGAGCTTCTTCTCAAGCACCGCCCTCATCTTTGCCCAGGCCACGATCGTCTCGTGTTTTTTCTCGATCAGCTCTTTCACCGCCGAGACGTAATCCAGGAACTCGTTATTAAGCACTTCCGTCCTTTCCTCCTCTTCACACAGTCTCCTCTCCTCTCTCTTTTTGTAAATCCAGCTCTCGATGTCTTTCACTTGCTCCTTTGGGTTTTGGCATATTCTGCTCAGGGTGCCGTGGCTCTTCTCCAGTAGTTCGTAAACAAGCAGTGCATGAGCAACACCTCCCGTTTTATTCACTGCAAGCAATCATGCAGAAGAACTTAGTTAGGAAAACACATTCCGGTCAACCAAGGCAAACCATAATGGCCTGAAGCTAGCTAGAACTGACATACACTAGCAATTCTGGAGTATTTTATGATGCTAATTAGGACACACCTGCAAGGTTAGAGCGGATAGTCAAGTGGTTTCACCTGTGACCGCGCTTTCACTTTCTCCTTGACGGTTCTTTTCCTCTTGCAGTTCACGCTCCTTGTCTTGCAGGTTGACTTGGAGCTCCTTGACCTGTGCGCTCTTCTCCTGCAGCTTCCGTCCCAGCGTCTCCAGTTCCCTAAAACACAGTTCCATCTCACCAGCTACGGTCTTCAAATATTCGTCACGCTCTTTTGCTAAATTCTCCACATCGACGCCTCTGTCCTGTAGCAGCTTTGCCATCCTCGTCAACTCTTCGCTTGTGCTCTCCAACTGCTTTGTTCTGTCTTCCAGCTCCTTTTCCCTTTTCTGCAGTAGGTTCCTCAACTCTTCAAAGGGCAGAAAATTCAATTATGCATCAATTACTTATTACAGTGCATAGATAACTTTTCTCAGTTTAAAGCTCACCAATCAGGTGGACCGATTCCTTGCTGTCCACGGTGTCTTGTGCCATGTTCTTCAGTCCATCTGAGGATTTGCAAACAGAAAAAGAGAATCAGACTGGATCTTCAGCCAAACACAAGACATGTGCAATGCATGAGATGCTTCGTAATGTATTTCATTGGCATGCTATGAATCCTAGACCATAGGGTTCTAGGTTACACAACCCTACCAAGCCTGGTTCAAATCACCAGTTGACCTTCAATAAAGGTATGAAGTGATGTACCAATGATTCAGTAAATCATGGTAAGTCAAGTCTGTTGGGCTTTTATACTCGATCCTACTGGCTCATCAGGCCGGAGCTTATCCTTGGTTTCTGTATTGTGAAGCGACTAGGAGTTCAGCTCCTCCTGGATGAGATGCTAGTCTATTGCAGGTTACCCTCCCAGTATTTTTACTGTTACCCATTTATACTGCTGGGTGAACAAAGACACAATTGTGGTTAAGACTTTACCCAGGAGTCTAGCACAGTGGGGGTCTAACAGGGATTCGAACCACGACACCCCTAACCACTACATATTTACAGTATTTGGCAGACACCCTTATCCAGAGTGATTTACATTTATCAGTTTTTGATACAACTGAGCAGTTGGGGGTTAAGGGCCTTTCTCAAGGACCCAACAGTGGCAGGTTGGTGGGATTGGGGCTACCAACCTTCGGATTAGTAATCCAGTGACTTAACCACTGCCCACCATCCCCACGTAAATCATGCCTGTCCTACAATAATCTATTCCTGGAACCGTCTTGTTAATGTCCTGCCAAATTGGCACTAGTTCCGGATCACTCTGGTAGCTCCCAGGGATGTGAGATACCACTGTTTACTGTAAGTAGCATCAATTTCATCTCTTATACCCACCAGGAATCATTATATAACTTAGAACCTGTTCAAGTGCCCTGGTAATATCACCACCACAGACCCCATGCCCACGACGAGCAGAAGCTCCTGGTGGACTGGCACATTGAGGTAAGGGCTGGGTGTCTAGCAGGCCATGGCGATGACCTCCATTAACTATGAGGCCAGCTGCTACCAAGTCAAGGGATCCACTTAAGTGGCTTTAAATGGCCACCATTTGGTCCAAATAGCATTGGAGGGAACTTTCCAGAATAGATCAAGAGATTGATGTGCAACATTGGATAGTGTGGTCTGACCTTAGAAAGGTCAACCACAAGGTCAAGGGCAAGACTCTTAGGGAACCGTGCCCCACAGAGAGATGCTAACAGGGGCACTAATTGTAGATTGAAGGTCTAATTGTTTTGGGAATGAGGCAGCTTGTATAGAATCTATAAGTCCAAGCATAGTGCATGGTATGGTAACTGATAGTAATACCAGCCATTCTGCTTGATAATCCATTGGCTTGATGTGGTGAAGACAGGAAAAAGAAACTCGGACCCGGCAAACTGGTTCTGATCCATCCCCAGTTATAATAATGAAGCAACACATTATCAAACCACTCTTATCCTGGATAGACTTTCGAGCCTGACTCGTGTAACTGGCTGCACTTTAAAAGCCTTGGTGAGTCGCGTCAGGTGTGTTTAAAAGAGCACGTTTCGACACGCTTGGATAAAACAGTGTCAAGAAATGCAGACACAGCAATGGAGAGAATACGGGGAGTCAAACAACTCCCAGCTCTGCCCTAATTCTAGTGCTACTACAAATTATTATCAAAATATCTTTAAGTAGTTTAGCACGTTTTAATGTTTGTTATGGCTATTTTGTTTATGACTCTTGTCAATAATGCCTCTGGCTAGCAACGATATCCTCGAAATCTTTATTCTGCATGATTATACACTCGAAAAATGAAAATGGTCTCATCTTGTAGGTTGCCTTCACCTGTGATCTGCTGTTGTTGATGCTCCTCTTCCCGCATAACGACTTGTAGCTCCTCAACCTGTGTGTCATTCCCCTTTTCCTGGTTTTTCTCTCCCAGTGTCTCCAGTTGCCTCTTGCACATTTCCAGCTCACTCGCAACGTTCTTTAGTTCTTCCTCTTTCTGATTTGCCAGTTTGCTTATATTCTCCAGGTCCAGGTCTCTATAGAGCAGCAGACTCGTCTTTGTCCTCAGCATTTCGGTTGTGGTTTCCAATTCTTTGGTTTTGTTGTCCAGCTCTTTCTCACGTTGCTGCAATAGTTTCTTCAACTCTAAGGGTAAAAAATAAATAAATAGGTGGCTTCCATGTTTCCAAGCAATGGAACAAAAGGCAGCATTTTTGGCTGAATACTTACCAAGTATGAGGACGGATTCCTCCCTGTCCATGCTGTCGTGCTCCATGAGCTGAGGTCCTGCTGAGGATCCACAATCAACAGTGTTATTTTTCATTTGTTTCCACTATTGTGTTCATCAACCCAACCTCACATCATCATCCATCAAGCATGTACATGAGAAATACAAAAAATTATAGGTAGATTTGTTGAACTGGATTCCTTTACCATATAGTGCTGGCGGTATGTTATAGAACAGTTATGCGCTCATCCTAACGTAGGGACAAACTACGTAAACAGACTTAGAAAGGAAGAATATGCCGTGTGCATGTGTTTCCTTTTGTTTTTGATTTTCCCCCATTTTTTTCTCTAATTTAGTCGTATCCAATTCCCACCCATCAAGTATTACCTCCCTATCACACAACCACCACCAACCAGTGAGGGGTGTAAGCGTGCACATGCCCCTCCGTGACATGCGATGCTGCCACCCGCTACTTTACAAACTGCTGTGCATGCATATTTTGGGGTGACCTAACACACTGATTGGCTGGTGATCACTGTGAGTGACAGAAAGTGAGGGTATGCCATCCCTCCCTCCCCTGAGAGCTCGGCCAATTAGCTCCCATGGACGCCTGGCCATGGATGGCCGTGGCATCAACCTGGATTTGAATTTCTATAAATATATATTATTATTTTATAAAAATAAAAAAAGTTACTTCTTGTAGTTATTTGCATTTCTAAAAAAGAGTTTTATTCCTTTTTAACTGCCCCAGGCCTCAGACCTCAGACCTCAGACCTCAACAGTGCCTGATCTCACTAATGCAGTTGTCGCTGAATGAGCAGATTCCTCCAGGCATGCCCCAAAATCGAAAAACAGAGGGATTAAAGTATTAGAACTGGGATTAAATCTGGAATGGCAGATTCACCAGGGACATTATGAGGGCTAGAGAGTCAGGTGTCCACATACTTTTGGTGTATGCATGCTGTTGATAAGTTTTGCATTTCTGTAGGTCTAGTAAACATGAGAATGACTTCCTGTTCATTTTATATAATTAAACTCAGATTTCGTTCAGACTCCAGTGTAACTCACTTGTATCAGGTGAAAGTGGTTCCATTCCTAAAAAAAAACAAACAAAAACAAAAACGTTACATTTAGTCATAGTCTCCAATAGTGTGCCTAAATTGTCTAATCTGATTGGCTACATTTGTGGCATACACCATCCCACGACTCACCTGACATATACAAATGTATCGACTTCTCCACTTTGTTGTGGCCAGTGAGCACCTGACAGGTGTATATCCCTGTATCCGTGGGTGCGATCGATTTCAGGTTTAGAGACACGTTTCCTCTCTTGAGCTCTGGGGTTTGCAGACTCGCCCGGCCTTCGTAGCCCCTCCCTATGCTCACCTGCCCGTTCTTATACAGATAAATGCATTCTAGCCCCCGAAACCACCGGACCTCCATGGCCACAGCGCTGGTTTCAGGTGACAGGTGAGAGGACAGCATGATGTCATCGCCAGGGTAGGCGAACACACGGTTGTAGCGGCAGATTAGTATGAACATGACTGTGGATGAAGGAAATGCTTAGCTACACATGTTTGCCTAAAATATGATATTATTATGATTTGATATTTATAATAATAATAATATCAATTTCAGTATAAAATCTATACTTTTCTAGTATTATTGTTTTTAAATAAATTTCTTTTTGCTCATAGCTTGTGGGTCATCTATACTTTTCCCACGTTTCTGGGAAATAACATGGTCCACTAAGTGGGTGTGGCTAAGGGTCAAAGTATAGTCTATTCCTTTAAAGCTGCACATAACGTATTTGTGAAAAATGTTGATATTTTTCAAAACCATGTGGCAAAAATGTTAAAATCTAAAAGAAAAGTATAAAAAGAACAAGATTTTGGTATCGCGTGCATATTATTTACACTTGTATTCATTTACAGAGCTTAAATTTGGAACTAACACCACAACAAGGACCTCATCTAGACATAGTCTCTACTTTCAAAGCTGTAAATAAATAAATTCCACTTTAAATAAGCATTCTAGGGGGAAAAAAAAACAAGCTTGCATGTTTTACAATTTTTTTCTTACCTTTTTTTTTAATTACGTGCATTAAGGCTTTAGGAATTTTTAACAAGTCCAAACCATAATATTCTCTTCTATAATTTTTGTAAGAAGTCCAAAGGGAAAGAAAGAAAGGAGGCATTCCGTCCTTACCTTGTCTTCGTGCTCAGGACAGCAGCGTGTGAACTCGCACATATATACACACACACATACTCACACTGACATGCAGACACACCCATTTCTGTCAGATCTGATCAAACACTCTGAGTGCTCACTTCAGCTCATTCAATCTGCTGCAGGCTACAGCTCAGGAATGTCTTCTACCAACACTCGGCCCTATTATTACACAAATCTCTCTCTTTCCAGATATACACACTGTATATATAATTGTTCATAGCTTAATAAGTGGAACGTAAATGCCTACTTAAACTTTTGTTGTTGCCAGAAATCTAATAATAAACCAATTAAATGTTTGGCATTTGGGTGAAGCTCTTTCAGCCCAAAAGTCATTGATCAAGCACGTTTTGGTTTTTTTTTTTCACTTCACTGACTATTCCGGCTTTCTTCCATGGGAATGTTTGCTCTGGCATTTCCCAAACCACACCTCTCACTTAATCTCAGATATTGTGATTGGCTGTGGGGCCAGACTTTTAATTTGTAATTGATCAATATGTGGTATGTACAGCTATTAAAACAACAACAATGACACACACACACACACACACACACACACACACAGGAAATTAAATCAACAGTTGAAACATTACAGAAATTGTTTAATTCTTTTGATACTGCAATAACAATTTGTTAACGGTTAGCTGAAAACATCTGCTTTATAAAATGATAGCTACCATACTACAGTGAACAAATTCTCAATTCTGACTGGTCAGGGGTTGACAATAGTTTCTGGTCATAGGATTATTCATTCATTCATTCATTCATTCATTTGATGAACCGCTTAATCCTGCAACCCTGGTAGAATTAAGCGATTCAGCATGAATGAACGAATGAATGAATGAACCCTGGGGCAATTTGGAACTGCAAGTTAGCCGAATGTGTATGTCTTTAGCGAAGGAAGGAGGGGAGGAAACCAGAGTACCTGGAGGAAACCCATGCAAGCATGGGGAGAACATGTAAACACACGGAAACGCTTTAGGTAAGATAGGATTATATAGTACATATTAATCCACTAGTCGTGGGATGCTACAATGTCCCACCTAGTGTCACTTTACCAATAAATTCTGTGACATCATCTCCTACTGACCGACCTACTCACTCTGTGATGGTGTCACCAAGAGTGGTGATGGGGTAGTGAACATGGAGTCCGGCCCTGGGTAAAAGGCATCAGTAGTATCACCCCATCACCTACTGTTTGACTTGCACACCCTGTGATGATGTCCAAATGTTGGCTGGTGTAGGAAAGACCATTTATAGCTGTTATATATATATATGTAGGAACAGAACAGTTATGGATTTTTGAGGTGTGTTAAAATTTTTAGGTCTAAATGTGAACCTCTGAAATTGTTGCCTGTGTAAGTTTCCAGAAACATGTAAAAGAAAAGTAGGAGAATAAGCTGTGAACTCAGCGCCGATGACGGCAGCAGTGGCGTGCGCACGAATATTAGCCGGAACTACCATGCTTTCTGACCAATAGGATTTAAGAACTCAGTAGGTAGCACTGAGGTATTTTAAGTTTGTAAAAATACCTCAATGTAAAGGTATGTAAAATAAGATAAAAAAAAATACATTTTTATTTTTACTTATTTACTTTGTTTTATTGATTGGAAATCACTATGGTCTAACATGCTACCTACACCCAGTGTCATTCTATGCAGATTTACCGAATTCAAATAACTTGGGACGAGCACGCCATCACTTATTATTTATTTATTTATTGTTTCAGTTCCAGGATTGAGAATGTGTGCAAGACGGATTCTAGGGGTCGACGGGTGCGTCACCTTGTGGGGTTTTGAACCAGCGAGAGATCTGATTAATAATACTTAATATATAATATATGTAAAAATCATCTCCTACTGATCGATCTACTCACTCTGTGACCCCTTTTGTGTGACATCCCCTACTGATTGACTTGCACACCCTGTGATGATGTCACAGAGACTGATGCTACCACTCTGGTTTATAGAGATGTGACATGTGTATGTCAAGAAAAACTTAACTGGAGTAACTTCAAGGAGTCTCCAACATCGGTGCCTTAACAGTCAGAGTTAGTCAGAGGTAACCAAGCTGTCCAGACTCATTTTTTGTCTTAAAAAATGTCGGCAGGAGAAGGAAAGACCGTTTATAGCTGTTATATCGTGAGTGACAGCGACAGGAACAAACTTTTTTTTTTAATGTTCTCCCTGTGCTTGCGTGGGTTTCCCTCTGGGTACTCTGGTTTCCTCCCAAAGTCCAAAGACGTGCACATTAGGATAATTGGCTGTTCCAAACTGACCGAGAATGGTTGCCCCGCGATGGTGTGGCGAGCTGTTCAGGATGTACCCCACCTTCACCCAGTGCTGGCTCAGAAAGGCTCCAGCCTCCACCGCGACCCTAGCATGATTAAGCGGCTCAGGGAATAAGTGAATGAGTGTTATAAGGGAAATTTGGTTCTCAAAAATGTCCCATCTGTGACAAAAAAAGGTGAAATGACCCTAAAACTTTATAATCTCTTGTTATCGCTGTATCGTTGATTAGTTTCCTACTACAATCCAACAGGATTACCACACACTCCCTTATTTATATAGACAAAATGGGCTAATTATTATGCATATATGGATAGATTGAATAAATCTAGACAACACACATACTAAGTGATAGATATGTTCTGCCGAATTGCAAACAACAGCACAACAGACAGCACTTTCCTCTTGAATATTTTGTAAACAGTAAGTATTGAGCTATTAGGAAATGGTATGGTCCGTTCTGGGGGTGCTTGGTACCCGGATTTCATTCATTCTGACCAGACTGGGTAAAAACACCCAAGAACATTATGTTTCTACGTCATTTCAACATAAATGATTCGTATTCTGTCAACAAAGTGGGCATCTTATGGTAAATGTACTTAAATAAGATAAACACCTCGTGCAGCGCCCCCCCCCTTTTACAGACTGTGGGAAAACCCGCTCGCGTTGTTACCTAGCAACCGTTACAAACGACCTGGCGTTTATTTTGGTGAGTGGTTGAGGTATGTTCAACGGAACTAATGTATTATTCAGTGTTGTTGTTTTTGTTTTGAAGTTGTGTTCAGTGTTGAGTAGTGATTCTAGATGTATTATAAACTTTACACAATGAGTCGTTAAGGCTTTAATAATGTGGGGGGGGGTGGTAAATTCTGGAACATTCTTCAGTTCTTTAGGCATAAATAATAATAATACTTTTGTAAATACGAGCGCGTGCACAATCATGCTGCATTCAAGTACAACCTTTATTTTATCTCATAGCGTTTAATTGTTATATTAATATTCACTAATAAATCTGTCTGTGTAAAAGTTTCTAGATGATAAATTAACAGAGACTCTTACATGAACAAAGAGATTCTGGTTTTGCTGAGAAATCTTAAAAAAGTGCTGTTTAGTTCTTACATTTACGATGTATATAAGGAAGAGAACAGTTATGGGACTTTTATTTTATTAATTAAAGAACAATATGAGACTATTTTTGAAGTGGCACCTGTATGTAATATTAACATTTAGGCCTAAATGTGGACCTCTGAAATTGTGTAAGTTTCCAGAAAAAACTAAAACGAAAGTAGAAGAATAAGCTGTGAATGTGCAAGTGCACTCAGCGCTGCCGCCGATGGCAGCGGTGGTGTACGCACGATATATTTTTCCTGCCGTTTTCCCCCATTCAATGGGTTGCTTGTGTGGGCACGTGGGAACGTGCGGGTTTTAGATTATAGCAGTTGTAGGTGATGGAGTCCCTCCCTCACCCACCTCTGGCACTGTAGACTTCTTCCATTAACTGAGAAACATCTCAGAGAATAGTGCGTACCAATAAATAATGAGTGTATCAAATATTAGTCAGGACTACCATGTCTTCTGACCAATAGGATTTAAGAAGTCAGTAGCATTGAGGAATTCAAATAACTTGGGAAGAACACGCCATCACTTTTTATTTATTTATTTTTTGTCTCTGATCCAGAATTGAGAATGTGTGCCGGACGGACACTAGAGGGCACCGGGTGCGTCACCTGGTGGGGTTTTGGACCAGCAAGAGATCTGCTTAATACAGGTGAGACTGGATTCTTCATTTAAGTGTTTATATGAGCCTAAATCATGGAAAAGCTGAATATTTTTTTCATAATGAGCTCTAAAAAAGCCATGTTTCCATGCTGTCATGGCTCCAGGTTTGGCGAGGAAACAAGGGAAGCGGAATGTGTTGCTGGTGGGCAGCAGTGACCCCAGACACATCCTTAAGACCATCTCAGGGCTCAAAGACTCTGAGTCCGTCCACGTGAGTCTCCGAAACACACTTTTCATTGGCCAGCCAATCTTTACGAGACGAGAATAATCAGATTCGTTCATGTTAACTTGTTTGCATTCTTTAGTGGCACGGTGGTGATTGAGGGAGAACCTGTATGAGCAGGCTTAGCTGTAATGTTTTTCGTTTAAAAGCTCTGGGGTCAGGAACGCGCCCAACATGAAATGTGGCGACGTTGATGATGGTGGCATTATTCAAAGTGACTTGTACGAAGTGAGGTAGAAACCTAATGCAGGTGTAAGGCAGTTAAGCAAGTTGCTACATGCCGTGCAAGACTTTGTATATGTGCAAAAAATCGCAGCCTGATGCATTCTGACACGAGCGCACTCAAGGCCAAAGCCCATCACGCAATCCGAGTGTGGGATCGATGCGCTGATGGCTTCCGAATGGTGCAAGCTTGCCGAAATACAATACAGCTCTCCAAGAACTAGTGGAGGATCAGAACAGGGAGTGATGTTATACCGCAGAGGAATAATTAGCAATGTGGAAGCAGTGAAGCAGAGGAACCGCTCCCACCCTAAAGTTCATTATTTTCTAGTAACAGCATGTCCCAGGTGTTTACAGGGTTGTTTGTTGACAGTTTGTGAAATGCCTCCTCAGCTTTGGGTGATTGAGAACAGTATGGATGTGGTTGCAAGACAAATGCTGCTTCTCTACGTATCTCTAAGCGATCCGAAGAACGTGAGCATGCAGGGTGGGTGTGGCCTTTCCCGGAACTAGAATTGATCCATTTCTTACTGTAGTTCAAGGACGTTTTTTTCCCAAAACACTAAGCTGTTCCTTCATCCCCCTCATGGTACAGAAAAAACGGAGGTCTTCCTTGAGCTGTTCGGGAACAGCAAGATCCGCTCTCAAACTGACTCCAAGTTAAAAGACATTGCAGCTCAGCTCTCCCTCTCCGTCACTGACTCTCTGGACACAGACACGCCCACACACCCCTGCCTGGACACTAGCCTTCTCAAGGTGTGTGGATATAAATATCATTCATGTCCAATGAATGTTAGGATGCAACTCTTCTGCAGAGGTTCCTGTTGTTAAACATGTTATCTTGGGTGCAGTTTAGGGAGCGAGACGCACTGGTGTACGTTTTCACGCAGTGGCGGCACCATCCTTCCGCACCACTCAGCGTATCGAAAGCATGGGACGCTCGTGTCAGACAGCACCTCGGGACGCGCTACGATGCTCGCAGGGGCTGCTACGATTGGGACCTCACCATGAAGCTACACGACAGAGGGGTGAGTGAAGTACACGACGCCATTACAGTTCTGTCAAATTCTCACTCCTTATTGGTTGGTCCATTTTCTATAATGGCAGCGTTTCCTTCCTTTTCATGTTTGCAGTGCGGCGTCATACACAAACAGCAGTACACCAGATGGAGGGAGAGCGGCGTGGCCTTTGAGCTGAGGGAGGGGCTTTACAGCATCGCCAACCAGACCCTGCTCTCCACACGTGTGTTCAATCGTGTAAGTGTCTTCGGAGTGTAAAACATGGAGGGCAACTCTCTGACTGGCTCCGCCCACTCATCTGGGATTTTGTGCGGCAGTTTTTCATGATAGCAAAAAATAACTGAATCATAAAGGTGTGTGTGTGTGTGTTCTAGAGAGGAGACAAGGTGGGAGTGCGGGGATACTGGGGAGACATCGTCTCAAGTCCTTACTTGTCCTTTGGCATCGAAACGGAAAACAAAGAGCTCCTGAAGACGCAAAACAACCAGCATCTAAAGGTAGGAAAAAAACAGTGGTGACTGTGTGTGTCATCCTAAATGTATTAGTATTAATTTAGTTTAGGGGTTCAAGTGTCAGCTTGTCATTGCTGTGGTTATTATTATTATTATGCCAATTTTTCCTTATATGGTCAAAAGCCACGTCACTCTTTCTTTGTGACATCTCTTCCACATCATCACTATTATTTCCCCCTTGGGCAGGGAGCACTATTTGACAGGAAGTGTCCTGAGCCCATCATTTTTACATCTCTGTTGAACACCTTGTCTTGTCTATATCTCAGACTGCTCAGGACATCTCCCTAGTGAACGTGCAGACGCTCTTCGAGGCCCTGTCCAGCAGAGCAGGACACACACATGTCTCTCACCTTGGCGATGACACGGGAGCAACGAGATCGTGTGTTGAAACCCAGATCGAGGAGCAGAAGCAACTCGGCCAGCAAACAGGTAACAGCTGTGTTCGGTTTAAAGTTATCATCTCTGATGGTCTGTTTAAATGGACACTGATGCAAATATTTGTGTGTGTGTTTCAGGAGAACCACAGGGCAGTGTGGGCAGAGTGGCAGAGGGTTCGAGCAGGGAAACAGAGAGTCAGCTGATCAGTCTAAAGGGAGTGAGTGTGTCATTCTTATCTCTGGACTCTCTGCCCGAGCTGTCCAAGAAAAGCAGATACCACCGCCTGTTCAACACCATCTACTGTTCAGCCAGGTGGACACACACACACACACACACACACACACACACACACACACACACATATATTTATATATACATATAGGGGTAAGGGTCTTTATCACAGTGAAGTGGGCGGGACTAGTCAAAAAGAATGCAAAGTGGGCGGGGCACAGTAACTTTCTTTCTTGTTGCATAAATATCCCCCCATTCTTAAATAAGGATTTCACGACTCCTCAAAATATTAACAAAGCGGTGTAAAGTCAAGAGACTGATGACTGCATGAGGAGTCACTGACTGCGAAACCTGCTGCACTGGAAAGCCACAGGTTTAGAAAGAGAAAGCCTGCCAGTGAAATTGAGTTTAGTGAACTCATTCCTGAAAGCAGACTCGAGCTGAGTTTTCATCAGGTCAGTTCTTGATCAGGCTTGTGTAGACAACTGGAGGACCACTAGGTGGCACAACACCGCTGTCGTAGTCGTATAGTGCTTTTACAGGAGGGCGGTGTGACAGACACCTGACTCTTTCAATCTTTAGTGTAGCAGAGGGGTCCCTCATGCAACAAAACCCTCCTGAAAGCCATCACCCTGTTGGGTACGCACAGACGTCCTTAGATTTAGATTGGTGATACCAGGGAAACCATGGCAACAGGCCAAAAACTTGGGTCATTTAAAATTTGTTCGAAACCCGCAGTTTCCATTGTACTGACTGTATTAAACGTGTTCCAGCATGGTGCACCACTTGGACTCCTCCCTGTCGCAGACAGCTGCACCTGACTGCGTCCTGATGGTCGAGCTCGCCAAGTCAGTCTAATACTTCACATTCTGTTCGGATTTTTTACAAGGGGAGGGGTTAGAGCATGCATATTTTGTATGGGTTCGATATGCATATGTGTGTGTGTGTGTGTGTGTGTGTGTGTGTGTGTGTGTGTGTGTGTGTGCGTTAGGTACCTGTTGGACTTGTCTAAGGAGCAGGAGGCGGCTTTTGCTACAAGAGTTAGTGAAATTGCTAAAGAAATGGGATTTGTGCCGGATCACACCCAGGACAGCACGTACGTGACGTTCAGACTGCAACCATGATACAGAAAACACACAGGGCCATGCAGAGACGTCTCAAGTGGCAGGTGCTCAAATCTAAACACGTGGATCAAGTGCCCTGTGATGGACTGGCGAGCTGTACCAGTCCAGCTCCAGTTCGACCAGTATTGGTTAAAAACTCCCCTGCTATCTCGTCTTAACATCTCCATGCCTCCACTGGTACATCATCTGAGACAAGCACAAATAAAGCTGTACATTCTGAAGCAGCAAGAGGTTTTGTTATATTAACAAGCAAAAGCTGTTTGATACTTTATACTTCTTTGTGTTTATTGAAATCGGTATTTCCATCAAGTGCAAAACAATGTGGAATAAAAAAAAGGTGTCTGTCATTGCAAAAACAACACGTAGAACACATTTTATCACCCTTTCTACCCCACACTGTTCAAACTGGCAAATCAAATAGAACTAACGAGCATTGTTTATAACTAAATATATAATTTTGCAGCAAATATAACATCATATTGAAGAATTAAAAGCGCCACTCAAGGTCAATAGTGCCTCTGCAAACATGGCCGTGATGGTACCAGACTCCCGGGTGCTTGTCATGATGAATAATTATCATATTAAAAGAATTCGACACCTTCAAAATCTTTAAATTATAAATAATAAAAATTTGTAAGTGCTACTAAAAATTCTTGACGTCCCAGACACTTGACGTCCATTTTTAATACACAAGTAAGCTGTTTTCGAGGGCAGCTCATTCAGTGTGTTATCAATCCTATGGTGAGAAATCTGAGCCACATGTAGGTTCGAAACATAACAGGAAGCAATAATCTGTTGATATTTGTGTCTGGTAATGTTCCCACCCATCTTCCATAGCTTTGTGATACCTCTGTACTGGAGGTGACCTTAAACCATAATGTTTAAGGGTCCAGGAACTCTGGGTCCAGCAATTTTCTAGGTGGTCAGTAACAACACTGGTGGCAGAGCAATATGATATTGAATTAATAATTCACCTCAAATATCATTTTTCTGCTAAAATCAGTTTCCACGTGTTCGGGCCTTGGTGAGCACGTCATGCTGTTCTAGCTGTGTCTTGTACAGGACCTGTATGGTGGATGGTGACCACTGTAAGAAATATGTAGAGTTGATGCGGAAGCAGACATTGCTGGCTATGAGTCCTAATGTAGCTTTTGAGGGAGGCATCAGGAGGAACTACAAATTTTGTGCAGCAAGTTGTTTTGTGGATGGTTTTCCTTGTATGATCGAGTTTACCTATGTGTACCAAGGGGGTCAGAAATGTCTTACTACTGCTTGCAAATTATTTTCATTTGCTTTTAGGAGATCTTGAAGGTTTCTACAGTTTTCGGAAAAAGATTTTACAAATTGCCTGAAAGCTGCTTTAATACCTGTATTTTATGTATGTTTAGTTAATCAAGCACTTTTCATTAGTTTTTACTAATTTTACTAATTATTACCAGAATTTGATGTTACAAGACTTTTGTCCAGCCTAGAATGGATATGTTCGTCTTTTATTAGCTGTAAAAAGAATAAACAATCTGTATACTTGTAGGATTAATGGAAGTCATAGTATTAATTAAAATCGGTAGAAAATGGTGAGATTCGGGCTTTTATACAGCAATGTCCACATGTGCAAGACTTTTGTCAATGACTGTACTGGCTGACAGGCCCTTCATTCATAGAGCGATATATGAAAACATCAAAGGGTACCATGGTTACAGAGGGGAAGATGCTTGAACATATAAAGCCCCCTGTCTGCACACACACACACACAAACTTGTACTTCTATCATTGTGGGGACATAATTGACATAACGCATTCCCGGACCCATCACAACTAAATTCTGAACTCTAATCTAAACCTCATTTCACTCTGAGCCCTAAAACCAGGTCTTAACTCTCAAACAGCCCTTTGAAGAAGTGAGGACCAGCCAAAATGTCCTCACTACCCAAAAGGGTCCTCTGTTGATTAAAATCGTATTGTGATCCTCATTATGAATCAAGTGTATACACACACACACACACACAAACACGCACACACACTACAAAGCACTCACTTTTACACAGTTTATTATTACTAACACACAGCAGTAGGTTTGAACATGCTGGAAAAAAAGAGTATAATAATAATAATAATAATAATAATAATAACAATGTCAGTTCTTCTAAATAGCATTTTAAGCAATACAATATACAGTACTGTAAACTCCACATGCACTACATAATAAATATTGTTGGGAGGGTTTTTTTTGTGGGTCACGTCTTCACTTCCAGCGCCCTCCCACTTTGCCCTTGCTGCATCCCGTCCCCTTCTTACTGCCAACCGAAAACCAAAAAAAAAGAAAAGAAAAAATCAAAATAAAGAATATTCTATTATTTAAATATACAGTGTGTGTGTGTGTGTTTAAAATTTTGTATGAACACAAGAAATATCTTACAATTTTTGCGCGTTGGAGATGCGATTGAGGAGCACGACCATCTAGAAAGAGAGCAACAGAAACAATGGACCAATCAGATTCAAATATTTCTTGTGGAACACTCTGCAGGCTTATTCATTCATTCATTTTCTAAGCCGCTTAATCCTTTTTAGGTTTGCGGGGAGGCCGGCGCCTATCTCAGCCGACTCTGGGCGAGAGTGGGGTACACCCTGGACAGCTCGCCAGGCCATCGCACGGCAGAAACACACACATCCACTTACTCTCACACCTAGGGGTGATTTGGAACAGCCAATTTACCTACTGCGCATGTTTCTGGACTAGGGGAGGAAACCGGAGTACCTGGAGGAAACCCACGCAAGCACGTGGCGAACATGCAAATTCCACACCTCAAGCGTTGGGATCGAACCCAGGACCTCCTTGCTGTGACCCTGTTAATAACAATAATAATAATAAGACAAATATAAGTCACCTCATATTTCTGTCTTCTCATCTTCTCAATGAGGTCAAACTTCTCCGACTCCAGCTGGTAGATCCACTCCCACATCTCTCTGGCCTGTGCTCTACACAAACACACACCATATTTAACAGTTAATTAATATTAATATTAAAAATATTTTTTTCCCCTCCCTAATTTTAATCGTATCCAATTCCCACCTGTCAAGTGTTCTGTATCACATACGGCCAAGACCAACCAGGGAGGGGCGTAAGCATGCACATGCCCCCTCCCTAAAATGCGATGCTGCCACCTGCACATTTGGAGCCTAACACACTCGGTCGGAATGTGATATCCGCCCACTTTGTACGAATGAGTTTACAGACAGCCATGGATTGGCTGGTGATCACTGTGTCCCTCCCTCCCGTGAGAGCCTGGCCAATTAGCTTCCGGTTGCGGATGACTGCGGCATCAACCTGGATTCGAACTTGGAGCTCCAGGCTGATAGTCATGCGCAACTTGTCAATGCGTCAGTTGGGAGACACAAGACCCTATTTTTGACCTAACTTGTGTTAAGTGTGTGTGTATGTGTGTTTCTACTGAACCTCAGGCCATCCTCTCTCAGGTTGTCGATCACCAGAGGTTTGCGTCTCTCAGCCAGGGTCTTCCTCTTGATCTCCCTCCCCGTTTGTCTTTTCCCTCGTCTCTTCTGCTCCGCCTGCCTCGTCACACAGACCGGTCGGGATGACATAAACAGATTCTTAGGTAAGGCATGCTTAAAGGAAAGCCACTGTTAATAAAAGATCAGAGACCTTAGCCAGAAATCCTCCGAAATGAGCTCCCATGTTGGACAGCACCCTCTTCTTCTTGGCCTCGTCATCAGCCCTCCTTTTCACCTCCTCATCCTCCTTCCTCTGTCGCTCTTCCTACAATCACATTAATCAGGTAAGCTGTTTATTTAGTCTTTACTGCTTCCTGTTTGAGCACTGAGTGGATACTCGTTCTCACCGTGATCCTCATCTGTCGGACTCTCTCTTTCTCTGCTCGAACCCTGTGCTGCTCGGCCCGCGCTGCCCTGCGATTCTCCTGACACACACACACACACACACACCAAAACTTATCCCTATTCAATCCAGGCTCCAGTATGTCCATATCATGCTGATTTTATTTTCCCACAGCATCACAAAACCACCACCAGAATATTCTACAGTAGGTTTGATGCAGTATTCTAATATGATATCCCCCTTCATCATGGGTTGCATGATTTTTTATATATATATATATATATATATATATATATATATATATATATATATTCATTCATTCATTTTCTAAGCTGCTTAATTCTAATTAGGGTTGCAGAGAGAATGGCGCCCATCTTAGCTGACACTGGGTGAGGGTGGGGTACACCTGGGACAGATCGCAGATCGCCAGGCCATCACAGGGCAACACACACACACAACCAATCACATTTACACCTTGGGGCAATTTGGAACAGCCAGTTAGCCTACTAGTACCCGGAGGAAACCCATGAAAGCACAGGGAGACCATGCAAACCCCACACAAAAATGTCCTGAGCCCGGAAATTGAACCCAGGACCTTCTTGCATTGAGGCGGACGTGCTAACCACTGCGGCACCCTGATTATATATATTTTGAAATATAGATTTTACAAGTGCTTCCTTATATAGGTCAAAAGTCATCGCAGATGACTTACAATAATGAAATGTAGGATTACATCAGTTCGACAGTTACATAATCATTTTGTCTGTTCACCAGAAGGGTGCCAATAGCCAGGAAGAAACAAACAAACAAACAAACAAACAAACAAAAAAAACAACAACAACCCCACACAGATATCATAGATTTCCCACAATTCTTTCTTTCAACGCGATCAGCTCCTCCTCTTCTCTCTTCCTCTGGACAAAGTGGAGTTCGATCAGCATCTGGAGCTCGAGCTGGTCCTTTTCCATCCGCTTCCTGTGGATGTCCTGCGCTCTCTCACACACAAACACACACACACATATGCATGTTAACGCTGTATGTATGCAGAAATTCAGTAGTGTATGATTAATCAAGTGTTGACTCACATCAAAGTCCACTCTGTCTCCTTCAGGGATTTTCGGTGCAATGTGCTGAGACTGCACCGACCTGCATGTTTGATCAACACATATAACACAGTGCAGATGGTTGAACTATTACCCAGTGTGTGTGTGTGTGTGTGTGTGTTGAATTGAAGCATTGTGGACGTACTTGTGCTTGGGCCGATCCTCTTCTGAAACCAACCATGAAGACATGAAAGAAAACAAACACTTTGGTAACACTTCATGTACATCTCAAGGATTTCCACAGATAACCACTAGAGGGCACATCAGAGTCAAACCGTGCCAGGTTTCCGCAAAATTGTTCGCGTTTTGGTTTTAAAACACGTAGGCCAGCTCTGTCTGTATCGCTTCTTAAAAAAATATTATGCCATTATCATAGTGACAGGAAGTTAAAAATGAAAAATAAGTGTACGTGGGGTATTTTGGTAAGGTTTTTGTTAATTTGATGGCCATCCTGTTGTAAAAACCTTCCCAAAGTCTGAATGATAAGCTTGCTGAGCACTTTAATGCTTCACTTCCTGCTTAATTTATGTTAAATTTACTATTTTATCTATAAAAAAATGTTTTCAGGATAAATGACATCTCAGGTTGGAAATCTGGGATCCTGTGTTCTGCTTCTGTGTTTCCGTGGATGTTTAAAAAGATCAGTTTAACATTAAGCATTAATCAATCTGCGATGTTCTATTTATGGATTTACAGTAATATGGACCTTAAGGGGTGATCCCACTACAGGTGCGATAGGAAAGTGAACTTTGCGCCTCCACATGCAATACGTCCATCTCGCAAAAGCCACGTTACATTTTGCGGCTGATTTGTTATTGGATGTTTGACCAAAAACAGGTGTTTGATTCACATTTTTGCTCACAAACTATTCGCTTTTTATTCGCAAGGACAAAATGCGAATAAAATACAAAATGACGACAAGATACACAGAACGTGGCGGACACCAGCATGTCTCAAAAACGTTCTGCATGGAAGTCTTCAACGCAAACAAAAAATTCGTGAGCCAAATGACCTTCTCTACTTTGCGACCTTCTTACGCCGTTTAAGAAGAGTTTGAGACTGCTCGGGCATCAGAGCCTCGTTTTGCGACATTTACGGAAAGTTCATGAACCAGACGACCAACACGCGATGCCGCGAACGTTGCAAGACAAATCTGAGAACGTTTTGAGAAGGAAAAGTGACAGTCACGAATTGTCACTCACATCAGCCGATTTTCTATCGCACCTCTAGCGTGATCAACCCTAACAGTACGTAAACGTAAAAAAAGTAGACGCAATGCTGATACACGCAACTCCTATGTAACTTCGTAAACTCGACTATAAAGACACGACCTCAACCGTAGTAGAGAAATCATATATCTACCCTCAATAAAACGATCTGAGACATAATTAGTTTGTTCAGCAAAGTTCAGAAGTCGTACTATACGAGCAGTAATCTTTTCAGAAGTGGAAAAAACCCCTCAAAAAACGATGTGGTTTGAGTGCATGATGTGCGCGGCAGCCATCTTGCATAAATAAAAAGAAGTATAAACCTAGCCTTACTAAAAGATCTTCTATATTCATGAATTTTTGTGATATAGGGATATCTATAACCAAAAGCACTTTAAACATGTGAAAGTGAAATTCACCTCCATCTCGCTCCGCGTGTCCGTAATCCTCCTCTACATGGAACAACAGGAATAAAGAGGATTTCAGTCTGCACTTCAGCACCAACTGTGTGACAGCTATAAAACAAGCTTACCTTCCACCTGTTCCCTAAAACAGACAAAACAAATTACTCTCAATGTCTCAATAATATTGTTCTTAATGCTTCATTATTTAAAAAAAAAAGGCATTATGGAGCAACTCACTCCGGCTCTTGCTTTGCACCAGACATGGTGGAAACCACACCGCAGCGCAGACGGAGACTGATTTATTTGATGCGCCCCCACACACACGAATCACGTTATTAACCATGACAGGTGAAAACAGAGTGTAGGATCATGGCCCTGGGAAGACTTAATCCATACATATTAACTGCTAAAAAACTGATAATGACTAAATCCAGGACAGAACCGGGGCCGGCTCTAAAAATACACCCACACAATTCAGACACACGCACAAAGATATGCAGGTCAACGGCCCATCGAACTCGCTGTGCTGTTTGAAAAGGTAAAATGTATGCATGGGGAATGCTTTTGGAAGGAGTCTCCAGTGTTAAGGGTTAATCCCCCCCCCTTTTTAGATACATTTTCAGTTTCTCTGTTGATTCTTTTCATAATAACTTTAATTCCTGACAATTACCCTTGGTGGGGCATTTTTATGCTAAATGCATTTCTGCTACTGTTTGGACTGCTTGAACTGTACCTCCCAGACCCTGTGGTGTGTGTTAGTGACTAAAGATTGTGGCGTGGTTTTAATCGCAGGAAAGACATTTAAATTGAGACTGACATGGAGAAATCTGGAATCTGGTGTTTGTTCCTGAGCACACAGACCAAGAGCTACAACTGCGCTACAAGGTGGATTAGATCTCTAATCCACCGGAATTAACATTTACTCCTGACCCCAGTGAGTCGGCATGTACACACAGATCACAGAGCGGAGCCGATAGCAACCACAAGCACTACAACCTTTTTATTTTTGTGGCAAAACAAAATAAATCTCTTAAAGGAAAATCCCAGTAAATAAATAAATAGATAAAAATTAATAAGGATAGCCATCCAGCAATTGAAGACAAAATTTACAAGGTCAAGGTCAAAAGGTCAAACAGAGGACCTGACCAGCCTGTGTACACCTACACCCCACAGGACGCCTGCAAATTTTAAACTGATCCAACCAGCAGTTCTTGAGAAATAACCTGAACAATATTTCAGGTCACGGTCAAAGGTCAGATGAACAAAACAAACTACACTCCACCTTCATCTTAGAGGTCCCGAGGGACTCATAAAAATTAAAAATGTTAGCATGTATACCCTCCCCAATATGGCTGAGGGTTAACAAAAAGCATTTTTCCCACCAAATATTTTAATTAGCTTTAATTAGCAATGTAGCTAACATCTACACATACTTGCCCAAATCAAGCATAAAACACCATCATTCTGCCTGTGAAGTATGGTGGTGGTAGCATAGTGTTGTGGGGATGCTCCTCATCTGGAAGATTAAAGGGGGGAGGGATAAGGCTCAGTACAGGAAGATAAAGGTGATGAATCTTAAAAATTATGCAAAACTATTTAAAAAAACAAAACAAAATCCGTATTCCAACCTTGTGAAGAGATTGCTTAAAAGACAGCTATGCTTTAGTTGATGCCAAAGGTGCCTGTAGTATCATCAAGTATTATCTTTCTGTGCTATAAATAGTTATTTCCTTTTGAAAATCAAACACACCAGACAAACTTGTGTACTTCAATCTTTTTATTAAAAACAAACAAAAAAAACCTCACAAGTTGACACCCCCCCCAATAAGGATGTATAAAATACAGAAGCAAGCTTTCTTAAGTGAGGCCAAAGAGAGTAAAAGAAAAGCAGACAAAAGCAAGAGAGCCAAAAGAAAACTGAACACAAACGACTGGCCCAAGAAAGGAATAATTAATACAGTGTACAGCCGTGAGCTAAAAACAGTACGTTACAAATATCCATCATTTCAGTTTTTAGTTTCACATCACAGAATAAACAACGTGTGAGAACAAGAACTACTCCAAGATCTACATGGTTATTAAATTCATAAGAAGAGAAAAGTGGAAATAAACCCTTTAGTGTAATAATAATAATAATAAATCCTACTATTATCAAGTCTGTAGAATCCTGTGTGACAAAAATGGTCGCACTGGTGATAAAAGTGCTGCACTGGTTTAAAACCGCCATATATTCCTGACCTTCATCTAACCGAGCTTTGATCCTTCAATCCCGCTGGATCACACCGTCACCGAGACATCCGGACGGCTCCGAGCCGCGTTCCCTTCAGGTGTGATCGCTGCGTGACTCGATTATTAGCACTCGTGTTAAATAGAACCACAGTACTGTACATTATTTAAGCCCTTTAGAGCAACAGTGGGATAAATCCATTGTGAGGAGACGCTTTAAAGTTTTAAGGCTATAAAAAAAATCGGGGTGATTCATACTTCAGTCTCACTGAATTCTTCTCCATGATAATTTTTTTCAGCCTAACTTGCTGCCAGAAAGTGCGATTTTGGACTTGGAAGAATTGCAACAAACCCGGAGTGAAATTGTATTTTTCAATGCAACAGTCGTCCGAGTCCAAATGTCCTGAAAATGTCGGAATATTAAGAAAAATAATGAACAACATTCAGTAAAATCCTAATGAGCCGACGCAGCTAAGGTAATACTTATTGTCCGAGTCCTCTATTAACTGAAGAACCTGTTTTCCAGGTACGTTCTTTGTAGACGTGGAGGCTTCACACATGGGCGCCGCCATCTTGGATTTTGGACTTGGCCAACTGTTGCACGAGTAAACAATGAAATAGCTAAGCGCAATAGTGAAGTGCCCTCTATACGTCAAAATCGAATAGGACTTCTACCTGGATTTAGACCAATTTTCCTCTAAAAGATTTCACTTTTCTCTATTCGTTTCTGCACTTAACCCTAAACGGACAAAAATGGACTCCACCCACCGTTGCTCTCAGGGGCTCATATATCATTCATTTTAAAAAGCTGGCATAGCGCACAGTCTCCAGCAGCGACATACTTATTTTTTTGTTCTGGACTTCATACTGAGTCATGTGACTTGACATGAAGGACAGCAAAGAGGGTGGGGGTGGGGTATAACGTAAGACTTCAACATTCGAGCAGAAAAAATAAAAATAAGAAAAAAAAAAAAAAATACGGTCGGAGTGGTTTGTTCATTAATCCGACTGCGATGTCTAACTAAACAGATGTAGAATTATACATTCATGTCTAAGACTGAGGTTCGGATTGTTCGTGTCCTGAAAAACAACCTTTTAAATAGTACAGGCTACTCCCTGGCCTTGGTCATGTGACCCCTAGCGATGGGGTTACAGATGCGGATACAGCTGTTTGAATGATGCAGGTTTGATTTCGCTAGGCTTTTGACGGATGACAATGATTTCTTTTAATGAAATGAAGTGTGAGGGTAGCACTCTACGCGATGTGCATCGTACTTGCGCGCTAGATTGCATTCCTGTGCTTTAGTTTTCACGCAATTCATTTGCATGCTAGCTACCTTCTCTGAAATTATGCCCCATGATGCCCTTTTCATCTGTTCTGAACCTGAAAGATGGAGCCTAGGTGTTGCTTTTGCTACTCCCTACCTCCCGAACACTAAAGGCATTGAAGACAGGAGCAGTTTTCATCATCATCATAAGTAATTTCTCCACATTATCTGTGATTGTATTCTTTCTCTGGTCCCTTGCATCATTCTGCGTCTCACACACACACACACACACACACACACACACACACACACACACGAACGAAAACAAAAAAACAAAAACAAAAAAACAAAACAAAACAAAAAAAAAAAACCACACCAAGCAAAACACTTCCTGTACTGACTTTTAACCTCTCCACCTCTACACCCTACAGCTCTTTCTTGGCGGTGTGGTTGTGCTCGCTTTGTGGCGCTTCTACTTTCTTATCATTTGTCATGAGCTGCAGAAGATCCAGCATCGCCTTCCTGATCTCCGCCCCAAACTTGTGGCAGTCCTGGCAATCAATCAATCAATCAATCAATAAATAAATAAAATCATGAGAAAGCATTTTGGACTTTGAGAGAAAACAAAAATCTCACAGTCTGAGGGCAGGAGCGCTTGCTGGACACGTGGAAGCTGATCATCTTCTCTCCGATGATGCAGTAAGACACGCCGTATCCGTCGTCGGCCACCTGAAATACAGCAGACAGACGCGTTGGGATGCATGACCGAGGAGGACCATCACTGACAGGGTTCTGAAAGGTTTAAAGACTTACGGGCCCAAATCCTCCTCCGCATGTGATGTAGTCGGGGTGATTCACCAGGTCAAATAGCTCCACCTGCTGGAACGGAGTCTGACTGGTGGACAGACGCCATGGCTCGGACAACACCTACCCTCCCCCGCCCCATATGTTCATCACACCGTTTATTTATCCTTATATGTTCATTTAAATAATATAAGCGATGCTTAGTTCATGAACTCCGTCTCTCACCTCTTTGAGGAAGGGCGACTCGACCCCCAGGTATTTCGAGACGACGTAGAGGCAGAACAGGTGTCGGTCTATTCCGGCTCCGGTCATGGCCAGGCGGTAGAGCATCTGATGCTTGTCAGTTGCCAGGCGCAACAAACGCCTGCACTCATCCACTGCCTGTGCAGACAAAAAGGTTAATAAAGAACAACGAAGTAAGGTAGGATGAGAATAAGAACGAGACAGACGGAGTGTGTGTGTGTGTGTGTGTGTGTGTGTGTGTGTGTGTGTGTGTGTGTGTGTGCGGGCTTACTTCTCCATTGTGGAATGCTTTGATGAAGGCACAGCTCTCACTGGTACACGAGCGCACGGTTTCGGTTCGGCCCTCGCGAAACAGGCGCGTCATGGACGCCTCGTACGTCAGACAGAACATCCCTCTGTCCTGTGCATGAGAGAGAGAGAGAGAGTGTACATTCTATGTGTTAAGCTAAAGAAAGGCATGTTGGGACATCATATACATACTAAACCTCATACATATTAAACCTCAAGACTCACTCTGTAGTAGGCGAGCTGCAGGGCTAGCTGGATGAACGCGTCGGGGCTCATGCGGACCTTCTTGATGCTGCTTTTGCCGAAATCCCGGAAGGCGAAAACATGGAAGTCGACGTCGTCAGCCAACACCTGTGCTATCGAGAGAGACTGAGCGATGCGCTCCTGACACTGAGACAAAAAAAGACAGACATTAAAAGGCTGGGGGGGTGGGAAGAGAATCAACCCAGAATACAGTTTGGAGATAGGGGTGACACACACCTGCGAAGGAATGTCCCAGGATAATCTCTGTGGGTGGGGCAGAGATGGATTCCCGTCACCTTTGCAATGTCCCTCTTGATTATAACCCAACTGGAAACTGTCCGTGGTCAGGACATACTGAAAGGGAGTGAGAGTGAGAAGGAGGTGAGTTCTCCAGCCGGGTCTGCACTCCAACCTGTATTTCTGTCTCTTCCAAGTCTCACCTCCCACATGTGAGAGACGATAGGAGCGTCAGCCCAGGAGTGCTCAGCGTTCAGACCGTTCTTCCCGTTCTTATACAGCACGACAGTAAACGACTTATCAAACCACCTGTGGAGCACACGCTGTACATTAGTGTGTAAGGTCAGACCAACTACCATTACACGTGATGTTCCCTGGAAACTCACCGGTCGTAACATTTTCCGTGAAGGAGAGACTTAGCGTAGCGGTCCATGCTAGCGTTGGGGTCATCCCCCATCATGCCTTGCTCCTCATCCTCCAGAGTGACGAAAAACGCAGCCTTCTCGATGCTGTCTAGAGATCTCTTGTTTACGCCAGAGCTGAAGAATTCCTTTCTGGCTTGAGCCCATGGAACTCTGGGAAAGATTTAAAGACAAATTTTAGCTCGAAAAAATGATCCACTGTGTGTTGTGTTGGATGAGGGGGTGGAGCCAGAAGAAGCTGGTCTGGATTAAACTTTTCTAAATGCTTGATGCAATGATTTATTTTTTGTTTTTTATTCAACTGTGGCATCAGCGCTTGTCTTTCTTAATGGAGGTGTGGCCTCTGGGCTAGTCCCATATATGAGGATCATATATGTTCCTTTTAATTTGTAGCCCAGATGCCTGTAAAAAAAGAAATAGTTTAAGAATATATTACCAAAGAAAAACCGTATATAGTTTATGCCTATATTTTAAAAAAATAATTAAAACAGTTTAAGTTAAATATATATTTATATAATTTATTTAGTGCCTTGGAGTTTAAATTTAGCACCTCAAAGTAAAAAGAATGGTTAATATAAACATACTGACCATTAATTTCTTTATTTCGTTATTAAGATAATATAGAATATTCACAAGTTTAACATAATTCCTCTCTATATGAGGCCTACAGAGAAATTTGGAAATATGGAACCCATAATTATTTCATGTGTACAAGATTCAGTCATGGGTGTGGCCTATCTGCCTGTCAGTGGAGGTAAAAAAGGTGTAGCCGGTGTGCTCGTCAGTGCTTATAAAAAGAGGTGTGTTCTGTGTGCCTGTCAGTGTAACTAAAAGAGGTGGGTTTTGTGTGCCTGTCAGTACTAATAAAAAGAGGTGGGTTCTGTGTGCCTGTCAGTGTAACTAAAAGAGGTGTGTTCTGTGGGCCTGTCAGAGTTAATTAAAGGAGGTGTGTTCTGTGCCTGTCAGTGCTAATAAAAAGAGGTGGGTTATGTGTGCCGGTCAGTGCTAATAAAAAAAGGTGTGTTCTGTGTGCCTGTCAGTGCTAATAAAAAGAAGTGGGTTATGTGTGCCTGTCAGTGCTAATAAAAAAAGGTGGGTTATGTGTGCCTGTCAGTGTTAATAAAAAGAGGTGGGTTATGTGTGCCCCCTCCTCGAATCGCCACCTTATCGTGGTGGAGGGGTTTGCGTGTCCTAATGATCCTGGGAGCTATGTTGTCGGGG
>JAOUQZ010000044.1:1633633-1646665 GCA_028564935.1 Neosilurus hyrtlii | reverse complement strand
TGTGTGTGTGTGTGTGTGTGTGTGTGTGTGTGTGTGTGTGTGTGTGTGTGTGTGTGTGTGTGTGTGTGTGTTTGTTTGTGTGAATGAGAGAGAGTGTAGAATGACCTCTGCAGCATAACCAGCACAGGATAGATCTCTCACTCTCTCTCTCTCTGTCCGTGTGTGTGTGTGTGTGTATGTTTGTGAAATGTTGTGAGTGTGTCCTGTGCAATATTTATGTATGTATCTGTGTTTCTGTGAACCACGGGGCACTAAGACCTTCTCATGTAATGTTACACATATAAATATGATTACTGTCTCCTTGTCTTCATTTACACTTCAGAGTATCTGTTCTTTACTTTATTCTGTTTGTAATTGAAAAGAGCATTAATGGAAATGCAGTTCTATAAATGAATATGGATAAAATCTCTGAGGGACACTTTAATGCAGATAATACTCACAGTATTATAATCCATTAAAAGGCAGATTAACAAAGATTAGAACCATGGGGGAGAAAAATGAAATCTAATGCAACAATTAAAAACAGCCTTAGAAGCGTTGATGAAGAATTTATGCAAGGACTTATTTCACATCTTCAGAATTTCAGCCCTGTTTATTAAGCAGGAATAAGGTAATACTGGTGACCTCATCTTCGTTACACTTCCTGCAAAGACCGTTCAGCAATGAGTGTAAGGTACCACCACCACCGCATTATGTTATGGATAATATGGCATACAGGTTCTATATGGGTACCGTTTTAAATACCCATGAGCTTGTCTGATGATACATACATGGATGTGTATATGGATGTGACCATGTTAGTGTAAAAACTCTTTATTTTAAAAAATTTACAATATGGCTGAGGTTAGATCTTTGAAGGTCACTTAAGGTCAAAGCTAATTGTCTCATTTGAAAGTCCACATATGGTTTCCTACTGGTGTTAAACTACTAGTAAGAATGACACCCAGAAGGTGCAAGATATGCCCGTTGCATAGCATCTGTGTAACCATTTTTCATAAATAAGGCCACTGTAACCTTGAAAATGAGGTCAAGGTCACGGTAATCAAAATTGGTCTGAAGCTTTTTCAAGTGCACTTCCATACTGAACTGGGTGAGGGTGAGCCAATTCTTTCTCGAGATGTGGCGTAGAAACCATTTTTCACAAATAAGGCTGCCGTGACCTTGAAAATAAGGTCAAGGTCACAGTCAAACTTGGTCTGAAGCTTGTCTAGGTGCATCTCCATACTGAACTGGGTGAGGGGTGAGCAAATTATTTCTCGAGATATTGTGCGGAAACCATTTTTGTCCACGCCCAGCCACCAGCCCACAAACATAATACAACAAGTGTCCAAAAGGAATAGATGGACATTAATGAATAACAGTGTAGTGTAACTGGTGAAGCTCTACACTGAAGGATGACCTCCAGTTGACCTCCAATTGACCTGTTAGGCCATCCTTTTCTTTTATCATATCTAATACCTTGTAGGGGTCTATCGTAGCTTCCATGCTGTGATAATACCAACCATTTATCCCAGTATGGATCTTGTTGTTAAGCTTTAAGCATTTATATTCTCAGCTAATCCTTCCATTAGTGGATAAAACGCTGGGGTGGATTTCTTCCATTTTCAGTAATTCTTACAGCATTTAGATTCTCAACTTAGCAGATGGTTTGAAGCTATAGAGATGTCCACAGGATATTGTGTTTGGATTTCCATGCCAATGCTTTTAGGTTCATCCCTGGCTAGTCCTGGTTACCTGATCTACTCAGAAGTGCAAGGGCAGCAATGTGATCCTAGAGTAACTGAGAATAAAATGTGACAAACCCCTCTGTCCTGTAAGTAGGTGCCCTACAGGGTGTAAATAACTGTATTTGTGAGACTTGCCCTTGCAGAATGCCCTTTTATTTGGGAATGGGGATGCTCTGTAAAGTCCCCTACAGGCGAGAAAATGACATCTAATGTGCTCCTACATGGGGTCCCAACTAAGTCTCTCTCTCTCTCTCTAGCTCTCTTTCTCTCTGTTTTTGCTGAGGTACACATGCTGCTTCTGGGAGTCCTGTGGTCCATCCTGGCTGCTGCTGGCTGGAGTTCTCATTCTGGAAGTCCCTCGCTTCTGCTGCTGATGATCCAGATGTGCACTCGGAGTCTGTGAAGTTGACTTTTCACTGCTGGTGATATGAACTTTTCAGCTAAAATGATTTAGGACGTGCAGTTGTGGAATAACCAACCATTATATGTATGAGTTCATAAATTCCCATGATTGTCTGGTAATCGCGTATGCCACTCCTCCTTCCCGTGAGAGCGAGCTCAGCCAATCAACTCCCATTGACTCCTGTCCGCAGATGGCTATAGATCTGAACCTGCCTTGTCGAGGTGCTACTTAGGAGGCCAAAAACTCAAAGTATTAGATTTTCCATGTTAACGGTATCTCAGTAACTCGAGCCTTGGTTCTTGGAAGGGCCTAATGAAAGGAAATGCTCTAATGAAAGGTTCACCGAAAATGTTAATCACTTGAAAAGGCCGCAGTATTGAGCCTTTGGTGAGGCTATAAAGAGTAGTCTGTGTCAGATGAGACACATTTATTCATGAAAGAATTACATTTCCCCTTTCGAATATTTCATTAAAGGAAAATAAAATAGATACCTAACAGGGATATCAAATTATCTACTAATTATCTAGCAAATCCTACTACTGTCACAGGGAGGCTGAAGCCCATCTCAGCTGGGGTACACCCTGAACAGCTCGCCCCACCATCACAGGGCCAGCCATTCACAATTACACCCACACGTCGGAGCAATTCGAAACAGTCAATTTGCCAAATGTACATGTCTTTGGACTGTGGGAGGAAACCCAATCAAGCACGGAGAGGACACAGAAATGCCCTTGCCAAGCCCGATACTCAAACCCAGGACCTTGATACACCACTATGCTATCCAACTGTAATACAGCATGTTTTTTTCACTCTTGTTTAATAATAATAATAGTAATAATGTGTGTGTGTATGTTTAAATATGTCATGTCATGTCATTTTCTGAACCGCTTAATCCTAATTAGGGTCACGGGGATTTGTTTCCGTCTCAGCCAACTCTGGGCGAGGGCAGAAACCAGGCCATCACAGGGCAGAAACACACTGATGGCTATGCAGCCTACTCTTGACGAAAATCAGCAATGGTTCTTTTACATGCCTCTCACCATAGACAGTGAGATGCCGGCCTTTTGATAACCCAGTTAGCTGCACTGGGGGGACAGCATTGAGAACCCGCTGACAGTGGGGCTTGAACCCCCAACCAATCCAGCACGTATTCCAGCACCTTACCACCAGGCCACCACTGCCCCATGTTTAAATATGCACTTTTTTATTGTTAGTACAGGCTGACCTAATTTTTAATGTTGGACAAACAGTGTGTGTGTGTGTGTGTGTGTGTGTGTGTGTGTGTGTGTGTGTGTGTGTGTGTGTGTGTGTGTGTTTCCAGATGTTCTCACAGTACCAAGTAATCCAGAAAGAGACAGATTAAAAAGGATTAAAACATTTAATAAACTAAAGCATGTGAAAACAACTGCACGCAATATAAAATAAATAAATAAATAAATAAATAAATAAATAAATAAATAGATGTTTAAGATATGCTTTAACATTTGAAATCATATTTAAATGCTGAAACTTGTACATACTGTCCTTGTACAAACATAGCCAGGGCAATTTTTTTTTTTTTGTAACAGGTAGTCAAATAACAACCTAGCATTATAAAAATTGCCTTATGTATTATAGCACCCAACTGGAATATGCTATCAATGCTATAGCAACACCCTAGCAACCCCCTGAGATACCATAGCAACCATGTTGAAAGATTCTCGAGCCTACCTGCACGAAAGGAAGATCCAAGCAGTATAGCAACCACTTAGCAACACCCTAGCAACCACCTGGAATATTATAACACTATAATATAATAACTACGCAGCAACACCATAAAAACCACCTGGTACTGCATAGCAACCACCTATCGACACCACACAGGAAAATCTTAGCAACAAACTGTGTTTGCACATCAACTAGCTAGCAAATCTACAGCAACCGCCCGGAATATCACAGTAATTATGAGTGCTCAGAATCATATGACATTGATTTTGGTTTTTCAAGGTCAAACACATGGAATATCATACCTACCATATTACAGCAACCAACTGTGTTAGCGGAGCAGCCACTTAGCAAACCCCTAATAAACAACTGGAGTATTAGCATAACCATCTAGCAACCATTATAGAATATCATAACAATCACCTAGCAACATACTAGCAACAACTGCAATATCATAGTAACCACTTATAGCATAGCACCCACTTGGCAAAACCCAAGCAAACAACTGGAATATTATTGCACCCACCTAGCAACTATTATAGAATATCATATGAGCAACATGGTAGCAACAATTGTAATATTATAGTAACCACCTATAGCAAAGAACTATATTAGCATAGAAACCACTTAACAAAACCTAGCAAACAACTGGAGTAGTAGCACAGCCACCTAGGAACCATTTGTTAGACCTGATACCAGAAAACTGACAGACCCAAATGCAGGACAGAACACAACTTGAATAGGTGCAAATGTGAGTCTTTATTAAAGCACACAGGGAACTACGTGCGTGAGCTGTGGTAAACGTGGCTGGATCATAGTGCGAGAAGCAGAATTCTCAGAGATGGCACAAGACGATTTGGCAAGGAGCAGGGGGAGACGCCGAGCCTTATATCCATGAGCCAATGATGGGGAACAGGTGGTGACGATCAGGGCTGGGCCAGTAATTACACCCGGGCCGGAGGGAATCAGGTGACATGAACAGAGAAAGAACCAGAACAAGACATGAGACAGACATGATTCGCCGCCCCTGGCGGGTTTTAACAACATTATAGAATATCATACAACAACCTAGCAACATATTAGCAACCAACGGAATACCATAGTAACCACCGATAGCAACGAACTGTGTTAGCATAGAAACCACTTTGCAAAACTCTAGCAGTCAACTGGAATATTAGCGCAGCCACCTAGCAACCATTATAGACTACCATAACCCCCGCCTAGTTCCATACTAGCAACCATCTGGAATGTGGTATTGGCTGTGGTGGCCTTCCAGGTTTAGTCTTAGGGTTACTAATGCAAAGGTGGGGGGTTCAAGCGCAGTACCACCATCCTGCCACTGTTGAGCCCTTGAGCAAGGCTCTTAACCCTCTATTGCTCAGCTCTGTAAAACACTGGATAAGGCTTCCAAATGCCGTGAAATGTAAATCATAGTAACCACCCATAGCAACGAACTGTGTTACCATAGCAACAATTTAGCAAAACCCAAGCAAACAACTGGAATCCTAGTGCTACCTCCTAGCATCAATTTTCAAATAACAACCACTTAGCAACCAACTGTAATATTTTATCAGTCACTTGATAATTGAATTAGCAACATACTGTGTTACCATAGCAACTATGTAGCAAACAGCTCTAGCAAACAACTGGAAGCATCCATGCAGCGAGGCCCTAAAACCCACCTGGAATACCATAGTAACCACAGAGCAACAGGCGAGATCATAACATCTTAACAGGTTCGATAGTTATAAGCCTGTGTGAATGGTCACGTTCCCACAACATTGCTGCTGAATCGTCGATTCTGGTTGGCCAGAAGCTGTCCACTAAGTGTCAGTGCTATTTCTTTTAACTTTTAACTTTTTGCTATTTCGTTAACTTTGTTTTAATTTGGGCTCCATCACGCTTCCCTCGCTGTGATTATTTACCTATAATGCCTCACCCTTATTCCTAAAGTTAGATATTTTTGTATGCATAATTATATTTGGGGTATTTCTGGTTGTCATTGTAACATGCTGATGTATCATTACTGCACTGTGCAGGTGTACTGAATAATCTCAGGGGTCAGAAATGTAATCAGTCATGCACTGTTGACGTGTGGTCACTTTCAGGCACTTGCTAATGCAGCCATTTCAGTGTGTAAATACTTTAGGCACGCTTAATTAACAAACGACCTTTAATTTAACAAAGAGGCTTAAGCAAAGCTTCCCTAAAGGGCAATAACTGTCTGTCCTACTTATTTTCCAGGAAAGAGAGAGAGAGAGAGATTTTTGAATTAAGGAGTTTAAAAGAAGAGAGGGAGACTCAGAGTGTTAGGTACCTCTGACATACAGCATGGATAATGTAAGAAATAGGCACACAGACAGACAAACAGATAGATAGACAGATAGTAGATCGATAGATAGATAGATAGACAGACAGACAGACAGACAAACAGATAGATAGACAGACAGACAGACAGATAGATAGATAGATAGATAGATAGATAGATAGATAGATAGATAGACACAGACAGATAGACAGACAGACAGATAGATAGATAGATAGATAGATAGATAGATAGATAGACACAGACAGATAGACAGACAGATAGATAGATAGATAGATAGATAGATAGATAGATAGACACAGACAGATAAACAGACAGACAGATAGACAGACAGACAGATAGATAAACAGACAGATAGATAGATAAACAGACAGACAGACAGACTGATAGATAAATAGATAGACAGAGAGACAGATAGATAGAGAGATTAGCTAGATAGATAGATGGATAGATACCACAAAGGAAATTTGAAAAAAAAGAAAGAAACACAAGAAAGAAATCTGAAAAAAAATCTCACATAAGAAAAAAATAGCCATCAAAGAAAAAGGAGGAAAGAAAAAGAAAAGAAGAAAAGAAAATGAATGAAAAGAATAAACTTATATTGTAAAAATGAAAAGAAACTGAGATTGAAATAAGGAAATAAAATGAAAGAGAAATGGAGAGGAAAAGTGTAGTGGTTGGAACGTCTGTCTCACGACAAGAAGGTCCTGGGTTCAAGTCCCAGGCTCAGGTGTTTCTGTGTGGAGTTTGCATGTTCTCCTCATGCTTGTATAGATTTCCTCTGGGTACTTGGGTTTCCTTCCAAAGTCCAAATGTGTGTTGCCCTGCAGTAGCCTGGCGAGCTGTTCAGGGTGTACTCTGTCTTTGCCCAGTACCGGCTGAGATAGGCTTCAACCTCCCTGCGACCCTAATAAAATTAAGTGGTTCAACAAGTGAATGAGTGAATAAAGAAAGTAAAAGGAGACGATCATTTTCGCTTCAGTCTTTTTTTTCTTCAATCAGTGTGATTTTTATTTATTGTTTTCCAGTAAACAGATTACTTCAAGTTATATTTAATACTCTTCGAAACAATGGCGTCCTCTAGCGCTGGATGTCGGGAAACTCACATTGCTTCACTAAATTGTATGCACAGCCGGCAATTATTTTTTAATATACAATTTCCCACCACTAGATGTCGCTGCCGCTGTGCTATTTTTTTCTGGAACAATGAAGCCGTAGTGCGCCGTGGCTGCATCCCGAGGAGGACCAGAAGGAGGAGGAGGAGGAGGAGAGGGATGCGTCGTGCTGAGGATGCTCGAAACGCCCCTAGCAACAACCATCTTTGAAGAAAAAAAAGGAAAGAAAAAGGGGGGAAAAATCGAAAAAGCACCCAGATAGACGGATGAATAAAAATGATGAGAACGGGGATGTAGGTTGGACGATGCCGCCGGAGCGCGTGTGCCGTTTTGTCATCTCCCTCCTGCTTTTGTGCTGCGCCGTGAGGACGCACGGGAAAACGGTGGCGGATCCCGGTGAGTGCGGGAGAAAAAGATGCAGGAAGGGTGGGGAGCAGCGACAAGGGGGGCTATTCTCTAACCAGATGCATCAGGCAAAGGGGAAAAAAAGAAAGAAAACAAGCAACACCCTGATGATATCTGAAGGATGGTTGGAAAATTGCCGAATATTCGATTAACGTCCGTTGCTTTGTGTTCAAGCTGATTTGCCGTCAATTCATTTTTTAAAATTATAGGCTTTGAATTTAAGGCTGTGGGGTGTTTTTTCTACCTGCGTCCAAAATGAACAAACACAGCATCTCTACAGTCCTGAATTGTAACCATTTGAGGTCCAGTTTCATCAGTAGGCGCTCATTTGGCACCCAAGGGATGAAAATAAATAAATAAATAAATAAATAAACGAGTACAAATAAATGAATATATGACATCATCTGAGCGCTTCAGGCCTGTCATTTATGCAGATTCGTACCATGACACACACCCGACACATGCCTTGTGTTGCTTTTGTTTGTACCATACGCAGGGTAGAGCTTGTGCTCCATATGCAGGGCCGGGGATGTGCTGAAAAAGACCCCAGAATTCCATCTCCGATTCACTTTTGTAGCTGCGGTATTTATCATGCGGTGATATTTTTCCAGTTCGGTTTTTACGACTTCCTATGTTACCCATAATGCCATTCGACACATGAGGCTTTAAGAGAGAATTCAACTTTCTTTCTGTGCGGAGAACGAAGCCTATCTCAGCTGTCCATCATAGGGCTAAAACACCCTGGGGTGGCACCCTGGCATAATGGTTTATCATGTCTGCCTCAGGCCCCGTGTGCATCAAAGGTGCTTCTGTGCGGAACCCTCCGGGTACTCTAGTTTCCTCCTACAGTTCAAAGACAGGCACATTAGGTAGCTCTAATAACAGACCACCCCTAAGTGTTTATTTTCACTCACCCATTTGCTGAACTGCTTAATCCTTTTAGGAATGCGAGGAGGCTGAGGCTTACTTCAGCTAACACTGGGCGAAGCCAGGTTGCAATGGGCTAACACACACACACACACACACAATCATTCACACTCACACTCACACCTAGGGGCAATTTGAACCAGCTGGTTAGCCTAATGTGCATGTCTTTGGACTTTCTGAGGAAACCGGAGTACCCAGAGGAAACCCATGCAAGCATGAAGAGAACATAGAAACTCCACGCTGAAATGCGCTTGCCTAGCCTGGGACTCGAACCCAGGACCTTCTTGCTGTGAGGTGGACGTGCTAACCCCTACGCCACCGTGCCACTCTAACTTTCCTACTAAAATCACATAAAATGAGCACCATAAGAGCATATTCGCATGTTAGCATAACTGGAAGGCTACAAGTAAAAATATTTCTTGTCTTTTTATTTGTATTATCTCATTGTAAACACTGTCATCAACTCGTGAGTTAGCATTCTCCGACTGCGGAATTTAGTAGACCTTACCGACTTCCTGTTGATGATTTTCTGTTTTCAGAGGTGCAAGTGAGGGTGAAGGTCTTTGACAGCGGAAACCTTTCGCCCCTGTCCGATGCCACCGTCGTCATCCACGGCAACCAGAGTGTGCTGGCATCCAGCCAGGTTGGCAGTGATGATGTGGCAGCAGTGAATTTTCAGTACCGCATGGGCACGTGGGTAATCATCACAGCATCCAGGAAGGATTATGTCACCAGCTCAGTGCCATGGCACGCCAGCAAAGTGCCCTGTGAGTAAACAAAAGTAATGCCACATCACAAGAAAGTCTCATTCAAAAGTGTGTGTTAGTGATGATCTGGTGATCCATTCACCATGGAACAAGATGTTTATTTACAGAAGGGGTCTCCAATGTCAGGGTTGTGTAACAGATATGATGATTTCCTGATTAGTCGCGGATACCAAACAACCGCTTCCAGCCCACCAGCTTAAAATACAAACACTTGCCTTTGAGGGTATAGAAAATGCAGACTACAGAGGAAGGTAGCATTTTTTCAGAATCATAATTATAAATACATCCCATGTAATATTTGGTTAAAATATCCCTGAGCGAGTTTCTACACTGACCAGATGCTTTCGGTTGCCATCAATAAGCTTCTGTTAGAATTCTTCTTGCCAGAGTTTAGTCTTCTACTCTCCATAGAGTAGATGGGTATATAGACCTAGATCACTTTCTCAATCCTACTGGCTGGGGCTACTATGGCACGCAGATGATGACTTCCAGTAGAGGCAAAAGCATCACCACGTAGTGACCATGCATGCATTTGAATCTTATAGCACAGCCTGGTGCGGCATAAATCAAAGAAATTAATCCATGTCTGATGTAATAAAATGGAAAGTAAACACAGGGGTGAAGGTGGGGTGCACCCTGAACAGCTCGCTAGTCCATCGCAGGGCATACCCCGCCTCCACCCATTGTACTGGGTGCCGAATGATTGTAGAACATTTCAGAACTTTCCAAGACCGAGGTCTGTTAACTTCCTCTAAGTCATCATGATCATGATGGAATACATTCACAGAATTTGGCTGATGCCCTTATCTAGAGCAAATACATTTGAGCAAATGAGGACCAAACAGTGGCAGCTTGGTGGTACTTGGGCTTGAAACCTCAACCTTCTGTTGGAGCATAAAGGTCACTGTCTAGAGCCAAACAAGTGTGGACTGAAAAGATGCCATCCAATCAAGAACTGTAATTTCTGCATCGAGTTTGCACGAGTTTCCTCGATACAGAAATGACACCATTGCCGAGCCTGGGACTTAAACCCAGGGCCTTCTTGCTATGAGGCAGACATGCTACCCACTACGTCACTGTCATCTGTGTTTTAAAATGTCAAATTTGAAGCAGGGGCTCATTGATTAAATGACATCCCTTCAGTCCAAACCTGCTTGACTCTAGACAGTGACCTTGGTGTCCCAGCATTCAGAAGGTTGAGGCTTCAAGCCCCGGTATCAACAAACTGCCACTGGTTGCTCCTCAACTGCTCTCTAAGGGGAATCTGCTAAATTCTGTAAATATATTTCATCGTAATGACTTCGTGGAAGTAAACAAACCTTGGTCTTGGAAAGTTCTGAAATGTTTCGCAATCATTCTGCACCCAATACAGAGCGGCTCAAAGAAACTCTTAAAAATGACATAGAGGACATAGTTGTGTATGTGTCTCAAAATTTGGGTCTTTCTGTAAGAAACAAATTAAACTAGAAATGTATTCATGGAGCGCAAACCTCCACCAGGGCAGTACAATCGTTACATGGGTGCTAGTGGCAGATGAATATGTAGAATTGAGGTGCCCCCTTGTAACCTGTTCCGCAATTATTTTTGATCTCTGTTTATATTTCTCCTGGTGCATTCTGGGTGCTTTCTGCCTACTTGCCCTATCTCATAATGTTAGAAATCCTTCATAACTGTCCTGGATCTGGATACGGTTCTTGATCATGGCCAAAATGTAATCAGTTCTTTGTTGGCCCATGAGCCACATTTGGTTAAAATTTCATAGGAATCCGTCTGTTAGTTTTCGAATTATCGTAGTTACAGACAGACACACATGACCAATCTCACACTCTTCCCCCTTGATGGAGGTAGACAAAAACAGTAATACAGCATAGATGGGTGAGATCAGTTGGACAGTTAGTTGTTTGCTTCGTCAGTACTGACCAGGTTTTTTTGTGAGTAATGTTCAGAAGAGAGAAGAAGAGGGCGATGGAGTCTTCAATAAATGATGATGTAGTGTGATTGTTCTCGTCTCACCTCATCTGCCTTTATTTGAATGATGTCACTGATCATTCTTTAACACTACACCCTGGTGTAGGGGTTAGCATGTCTGCCTCACAACAAGAAGGTCTCGTGCTCAGCGAGGGTGTTTCTTTGGGGAATCCTCTGAGTTCTCTAGTTTCCTTCTACATTTCAAAGACATGCACATTAGGCTAATTGGTCGCTCCAAATTGCCCCTGGGTGTAAGTGTGAATGGTTATGTGTGTGTTGGCCATGTGATGGATGGGCGAGCTGCTCAGAGTGTACCCTTCATGAGGTCCAGCCTCCCTGCGACCCAGGTAGGATCAAGCAGCTTGAATAACAGCTCACCCCATTTACTGAACTGTTGAATCCTTGTAGGGTCTCAGGGAGGCTGAAGCCTACTTCAGTCAACACTAGGTGAAGGCAGGTTACAATGGGGCCAACACACACATCATTCACATGCACACTCATACCTAGAGGCAATCTGGAACAAACAAATAGTGTAATATGCATGTCTTTGGACTGTGGAAGGAAACCGGGGTACTTGGAGGAAACTCACACAAGCATGGGGAGAACATGCAAACTCCACACAGACACCCAGGACCTTCTTGCTGCCAGGCGGACATGCTAACCAGTACACCACCGTGCTGCCTGTGTTTAATTCTTGAAATATTAATACAGAAATTCATTTTTTTCACAGATCTTTTTTCCCTCCTTCTGTATTTCAGTGTTCTCGTCAGTCAGCCTGTATCTCTTGGCTCAAAGGCCAGGAACCCTCATCCTGTATGATGATGTCATCCATGTGTTTCACGGCTCTCCAGGTAGAAAATTCTGAAGATATCTTCTATGAGTCTCACTGTTGTGATGACGACTTGGTGTGTTGGTTTGTCTTCATGGCAGAACAGGATTGTATTCCTGTCCCATTCGGCAAATGTTTTTCTGATTCCTATTTACAGCTTCAACTATTTAAAACTCCCACCTCTTTTGAGGTACCAGGGATTTTAAATTTGTTGCAATTTGACAGATGATGCTGTTGAGATGCTGGACCTTCTTCCCTTTATCTTCACAGAGTTATTAGTGGATATAATGGTGGTAAGGGAAGTACACTGGGAAAGGAATAGTGTCAGGTGGTGCCCTATTAGTGTGGTATGTACATGTGGAACAGTAGACAGATCACAAGGTTGCCAGGTGCTCTCAATGTAAAGACAAAACAGATGTGGAGACAGTGTTTCATTCCTTTATTTCTATTATAGGATATTTTGGAAAAGATTGAGCGGGCGATTACAGAATAGAGAATGGACAGATATCAGGAATGTTTTCCTTTGCAAAGGCGAAAAGGAAAAGAGAAGAATTAAAATGCCTTCCTTTCAAAGCCTGAATATTTTGGGATGTAGTTTGAAACTTTGGCTGAAACTTGACAAACTCACCAAACACAACTGAACAGTGTTAGGTCTTTAACCAGCTCTCGAACTGTATGCAGGGTGACTCTCAGCTGCCTATTATAGGAACACTCCAACAACAACAACAACAAAAAAAATCACCAGACAATAGCCTACAGGAAAAGTCAAGTCTGATAGCATCGTCACTTGATTTGGTTCGAGTCAGTGCATTTTCTCTCTCTCTCTCTCTCTCTCTCTCTCTCTCTCTCTCTCTCTCTCTC
>JAOUQZ010000044.1:1601336-1615005 GCA_028564935.1 Neosilurus hyrtlii | reverse complement strand
GCACACTCACTCACACACACACACACACACACACACACACACACACACACACACACACACACACACACACACACACAGAAAAGCAGTTTTCAGTATATTTTTTATCGGAAGATAGATTGAGATCACTGTTCTTGATTAACTGTGATTGCAGACCACCCTCTCTACGTCTCTTGATGTTGAGATGCGTTTCTGTTCACCATGGCTGAAATGAGTAATTATTTGAGTTAGCATAGCCTTCTGGTCAGCGCCACCCACTCCAGCCACCCATTCTCCTCCGGACTTTTTCTTTGACCGCTGTCACACTGTCTCTGGAAGTGAGCCTTTATCTGTACCTGTGTGGGTTCTAGAGTGACAGTGCAATCATTTCCTGAAGCACAGACAAGCAGCGCAGATCAAAAAGTCTATTAAAGAAAGGCTTTTTTATCTCTGCGGGAAGGATGTTCCGCTTATTTACTCCATCGAACACGTTTGTTTTGCGTTTTTCTGAAGCTGGCGAGTAGTTGCACGTTTGTACGGACGCGTATGGGGATGTGGTATTTCACTAATCCGATATGCCACATTTCACCCTTTCGGTTGTAACAGCTACCGCTGGGAGAGAGATATTAAGTGTATGTAGAAATGTGTGTGTGCGTGTGTGTGTGTGTGTGTGTGTGTGTGTGTGTGTGTGTGTGTGTGTGTGTGTGGGTGGTTCGCACAAAACAGTGCCTGACTAAAGATTCCCTGATTTACTGCAGCAATCTCTAGATGCTAAATAAGGAATAAAAAAATCTGTTGTATAAACGACTGTTTATAACTGCCCTAATGCAACATTAACTTGTTTCCAGGATGTTACTTTTATGCATTTAATGTAAAAAAAAAAAATCATAATAAAAAAGATTCTACATACACATCACAAACAGTCGTTGAAGATAAGTAAGATGCACCCAAGTAATGCGTAAAAGCTCTGTGGGTGGGATGTCCCAGGGTGGTAGCGCCCCTCTCTGTGACATCATTGCAGTGTTCAGAGGTCAATCCCTAGGTGATGATGGCACGGAGTGTGTCAGTTATGAGACACACTGTTGGGACTTTGTGACAGAGACAGAAGGACGACGAAGAGACAGAGACATGGAGTCTGGCACGTGGTAAAACCCCACTAAAGCAGTCTGCCCCTTACATGGGACATCCCATAATGACACTAAAGTACTATGGTATAGTCAGTTATATGGATTAGAGTGCTGTTGGATATTTTAGCGCCAGCCCATTATTTCCTCTCCCGAGCAGTTTTTTTTTTCCTGGCCTCTGAAACACCGCTAAGCTCATTTGCATACAATCTAAGATGTTTTTTATCTGATGGAGCTGACAGCGGTAGACTGAGACAGATAACGCGAGAAGCACTGCTTTGCAGGACCCCGATAAAGCAACAATAATTGGTCTTTTTGCCCAAGCAGGTGTCCAACTCTAGTCCACGATCTGTCTTTGTGAGATAAGACTCAATAATAAGATTATTAAAACAGAGCACGAATGCCACCACTGATCTCGTCACACACTGAAGTGACCACTGTCTTACGTTATCCTCATATACGGAGCTACAGATCCGTTCTGCTTATATAGATGCAAGGTAAGTTGTGTGGTGGCGTATAAAACTGGACTTACACATCATAGCAAGATGGTCCTGAGTTCAAACATGTTAGAATTTACTGTGAGTAGCTGCAGAGGGCAGCGGCAACTTGCGATACACGCGACGACGTTCACACGTTGCTCTGCGGTGTTCTGCGGAGGTGTTTCCGTGAACTTCCACAGGTCAAGTAGCATGAGAAAGGGGCGTTAGACAGACACTTTAGTCTTATACTAGACAACAGTAACATTAGTGTTGATTTTCTGCAGAAAACACAAAACATTTTACAATTGAACAGGTCCCACAAACCCTATTTCCCACAATGCTCAGCCAAACAATGAACTACAACCCCTGTCACATGATCCACTACCTCTGTGGACTTACCCAGGTTTCTAATTAAAACCACCAGTTCCTAATTGTAGCCTAATTATAGCCTAATTGTTAAATTCTCATTTCCGATTGGTCGGAAAAAGGTTCATTCATTTTCTATAGCAGCTGCTGTGAGAATTCTTTGGCAAGGACTTTTTTAAACACGTGTAATCACTGCTACTGAGACGTTTTCTGTTAGAAGCCCCAAGGAGTTTCCCGTGTCAGGGCTCCGAAACAGTCGGTAAGTTTTCCAGCTTTAAGGTTTCAATTGCACGCTTGGTGTTAAAAAAAATTGTTGAATGTTTGGTGGAGTTTGAAGTGTAATGATGTCCCAACCATCAGTAGTCTGGAGAATAAAACTTTCCCTGCGCTCATGAGAAAGCAATAGTCTCCACTTTTAATCACATAAACACCAACCAATCATTGGCCTTTGTGAGCTCATGTATGCAAAAGAGTGCGGATAGCACTTTCCTCAAAGTGTGTGATGCTACTCTGTAATGCAGAATGAGCCACAGTTTGAATAGATATGTTGACGGAAGCACAGGTTAAACTCCACCCTCCCTCCCCTCCACCCTGATGGGGGTGCTGGCTGGAGGGTAGGAATTGGCAAATGATCACCAAAAAAGACCCAAAAACCCCTCATACTTGTTGGCCATTGGAAAACACTCAATGACAAGATAATGCCTAATTAATGTTTATTAGTACAATAAATGCATGATGACAGTAAGAAAATATTTAATGGCGGATATTTATTAAGACATGAAAGCTGTCAATGTGATCATTGTGGGCACGGTGTCGTTTCAAATCCACACTGATGGGCATCAAACATTCACATTTAGAAATTCCTTCGGGGCTTGTGGAACGTCAGATTTTTCAGCTTATGTGAGACGATGGTTGGGGTTTCAGTGGATTCCTTGTAAGATAGATAGATAGATAGATGGGTTATCTGTATGTGATCATTTTAAGAAACACTCCTATCATCCCTCTCTCTCATTTACTCACCCCCTGAGTCCTACTAGGGTTGCTGGAAGCTGGAACCTATCTCAGCCGACACTGGGTGAAGACGGTGCACCCTGAGCAGCTCGCCAGAGTGTTGCAGTGCCTTAATCTAAAGGGAGGCTGGCGTCCATCTCAGCGGACTCTGAACAGCTCACCAGACCATTGCAGGGCCAACACACATACGACAATTCACACTCACACCTGGGGCGATTTGGAACAGCCAATCAGCCTACTGTGCAAACTGAAGTACCGGAAGGAAACCCAAGCAAGCACAGGGAGAACATGCAAACAGAACACAGAAACGCCCCGAGCCCGGAAATCGAACCCAGGACCTTCTTGCTGTGAGGCGGACGTGCTAACCATTGTGCCACCGTGCCGCCCCATTTCAATAACTGTGGCTATTAATTTTATATTTTGTTTATTAATATGAAATAATTTTTGTTGTAAGTACGTATGAAGAGGCGACCTCTAATCCTGGGGGTCACATCTGTGTATTCGTTTGATCACTGAACTTTTTTCAACCACATTTCTGCTCATTCATACGGTTATTATTCATTCTGCCAAGTTGAATCTGTGTTTGATCTCTTTTGATTTCATGCAATTTCGAGGCATCTCATCCTTGTTGTCTGTCTGTGTAATCAAGCCTGCAAACCTCTTGTGGATGTCTCTCTCTGTACACTATCTAATGCACCTTCTTTCAAAAGGCTCTAGCACACAATGACAGGAAGACGAGTCTCTTTTTTCAGTCGAAATTTCCATTTATTAGCAAAAGTAAAGACACATTAAACATAATCAGATACATACAATAGATACCCGAGTCCCTCAAAACCCCAATCAGGGATGGCTATGTTGAGACATTTTCCTTTCGTCTTATCTGATGAAAAGCCTTCGCTCAATATGAGAACTGCTTACACCTTGTGCAGGTAATTATCCAGCAGTAATTTAATGCCGATGATACTAAGAGATATGTAAGGTCGCCATGTTTCTATCTCGGAGCGAAGTCCTGATTGGAATTTTAATGAATTCCTCCTATCTCAGGTGCTGTTTGTTATGAAAATCGCCCTCCGTCCTGATATAATGATATAAACCAATATATCCATGTCTCCTTTTTTATAGTACCAATAATAATTCACATAACGGTTTTAGATTAAACACCAGGATCAAGTTAGTTTATTCTACATTGATTTAAGAATCAAAGTTCGAGCAGTAATTTCACATGACACAACAAGTCACGGCAAGTTCAAGAACAAGACAAGAGACTCGTACAAAGACATCTTGATAAAATGGCTGAATGCATCTTGGTCCAATCTCAGATAAGTTCATAGGAGTCAAACAGAGCCCTGTCGTTACAACATACACCTTTTTTCTGATTTACAGTGTTTTGCATAAGTATTTTCCCTGTGAAATTTCCCACATTTTGTGGAAACCGGAACTCAAATGGACTTATGTTTTGCCAAATATATGTTAAGCCTTGGTCACACATTGATGATTTAGCCAGCTTATGTGTTGAAGAGGCTATGGGTAAGGTTTGCGTAAGTGAACAGCACACTGGTATAAGTCGTAGTACAGCAAGGTGCATGCACAAAACTTTCGACTTATGCTAGTGTACGGCTCATACATTCCCCATATTATGGCCATAAATTGTTGGTAAATTATGCAATCGTTCAAATATGTTATTTATAAGTTACTCATAAGTTGAATATAATGCAGAGTGTACTTTGAGCTCCATTTTATATCCCAATCCCCCTAAATGCTGCCACAATGCCCATACTATGCTAGCTGTAAGTTAGAACGACGTTCACTAAAAGTTCCGTTTACGTCCGGACCACATCAGATATGTCTACATATGTTGATATATGTTGGAGATAAGTTCGATATAAGTAAGCTATAAGTTTTATGAAGGTTCTGGATAAGTTAATAATAAGTCATATATATGTTCCAAACTGGAAAAACATCGATAGTTCAGTGTATGCCAGAGTTTTTTAGAAATTTGTCATATGTCCGCACAAGTTCTGCAAATCGTTAATATGTGACAGCGGCCTTAGAAGTCTAGACAAAACAGAATTTTGGGGTTAAACCAATCATCAAGATAATTTATCACTTAAAATTTGTGACTACATAAATATGTATCCCTCTGTTGTGTAACCTCTATATTAGCCAGACATTTTACCGACCAAGGTTGGTGGAGAATGGCCAGACTGCTTTAAGTTGACAGTCCTTTCCAATGGTGGTAATCAGAAAAGGATCTCAGCATATCTGACATTAAGTTGGATGAGCTCTTGCAGCAGAAGACCACATCAGGTTCCACCGTCAGCCAAGAACAAGATTCTGAGGCTATGATGGGCAAATAGGACAGGCTAGAAATTGAGGCTACAAGTTCTAAATTAGTTCGCCAGTAGTCAGTTGTTTATCAGAAGTTTGGAAGTTCATTTGGAGGGATCAAAGAAGCATGGCCAGGCTGGTTCAAGCTGTCAGGAAGTCATGCTAATAAATAACCACTCTGTACAACAGTGGAGAGCAAAAAAACGCAGCTTACAATGGTTAGAAGACCTTAACAGAACCACTCTGGGTAGCCGAGGAAGGAACACTATACTACAATGGACATGTGAACCAGGCCAGTTTCGTCTGCCTAGGAAATTGTGGGTTGTCTGTAAATACTTATGCAAAACAATGTATGTATGGAATGATGGCACTGAATACTTTTAGAAGGAAAACAATTTAGCCATTTATTTAATTGAGAAACATTTCAGTCAAGCTCTAAATTTAGCCCTAAATGAACCCCTTTCGTTAGTTGATTAGTGAAGTTGCCCTGCTCCTTTCAAGACACCGATATTCCCTTTAAGAAATCATGAACATTAACCTCAACTCCGCTAATCAGAGTAAAGGATAAAACCTGCAAAGGTGCTGTATTTGTTGCTGTTTCCACCATGAGCTTTGCCACCGTCCAGCTTGACGAAGACTTCATCTCCAGGGTCCAGGTGCAGGATCACTGTGTTTGAGGCATAATCGTAACTCTGATCTTGGTCCTGAGCTATAGCACTCGCTCTCACCTGGAGAAAGGAGTCAAGACAGACAGACAGAGAACAGGATGTGAGACTTGAAAGTAAGTATACTGTATGTACTGGAAGCATGAGTAACATTGTTGAGTCACCCAGAAGTGCTGACTGCAGATGTGTGTGTGCTGAGATGGATAAGAATGGAATCAAGGTCAAATAAACACAAGTCAAATATTTGCCATATAGCCAAGGCTTTGAACTTTCTAGAAGAGTATTACTCAAAAGTTTCTAGGTCAAACTTTAGCACGTTGGCCTGATTTGGTGTGACCAATAGACCAAGATTCAGATATAGCCTCAGATACAGTATTCTCAACTACCGGTTCATTTGTTATCGATACCTGTGGCTTTAGGAACAGGTGTTGGCTCCAGTATTAGTATTTGAGCAGCAGCTTTTTCAGGTCATTTGAAGTCCAAGGATAATACATGGAGGCTGTAACTGTATATACCCAGCATGCATTCTCTCTTGACTCTGGTTCCTAGGTCTTGAACAGGGTATCCTTCACATGGCTACTAATATAGGGTATGTGGAATGGTTTCAAGCCCCATTATTCTCAACAGACTGTTAGAAATTGTACAGTAAGGGGCCGGTTTCAGTTAGACTCCACACGTTGTGCTGCTGTGGTTTCAAAAAGTGGCTGACAAGCTAAAACTGAAGCTAGGTTTTCAGCTAGTGTGCTATCTATGGTCTTTGTTAACCTTCAAGACCCCACACTAATGCCAGTGTCTTGGACTCCCACTCTGCTGGCCTGGTTCTGGCCTTGTCTTAGGAGCAGATTCTGTCTTAGTCTTTCTGATGTCCAGATCCATCCTTACTTTGTGTCTTGTAAACAAGTCCACTTTTTTTCCCATGCCATGCCCAGATCTAGAGCCAGAAATCTCAAGCTTGTCTCAAGCCAGAAATCCGGTCCCAGTACCGACAACCAATCTCAGGCTCTGTCAGACTCATATCTAGTCTGTTTCTGGCACATATCTGGTAATTTTGCCTCTGGATTTAGCCCATCCAGAATGAGCACACACACACAAACTGTGAGCACACACACTTGGAGTACCAGTTGGAGGGGAAGGTGCCTTGCTCAAGGGGACTTCAGCCATGAAGGTGGAGGAAGAAATGGTGCAGCTCACCCCCACCCCCACCCCCACACATTTTTCCTGCTGGTTTGAGAAGCGAACCAGCACCCTTTAGGTTCCAAATCTTGCTTTGCTAACCATTAGGCCATGGCTGCCCCCAGGAACTAGTGATTGCCTCAGTCCATGACACAGTCTAAACTCGGGAAGAGCTTGAGTTCTGCATTTAATTCATTCTTGTAGACCAGTAGTGAGCACCCACAACCACTAGGCACCGGAGCAGGAGGCAGCAAACCTAAGGGCACTTCAGACATGGATGTTTTCCTGTCAGTCCTGGAAATTGAACTGGCAAACGTCCTGTCACAAGCCTGCTCATTCATACATTTTATGGCATTTGGCAGATGCCCTTATCCAGAGCGACGTACATTTATCATTTTTCATACAACTGGCCAATTGAGGGTTAAGGGCCTTGCTCAAGGGCCCAACAGTGGCAGTTTAGAGGTACTTGGGCCTTGAACCTCCAACCTTTGAATCAGTAACCCCGAGCCTTAACCACTGAGCCACAACTTCCCTTGCTAACCTTATTTATATACACATTTGCACATTACTCTGTAGTAGACTCAGACTTTTGTGCATCTTGTTGTATGTCTTTACTGTATGCATGTACTGTTATGGTTGTAGTTATGGGTGTTTTTTATATGTTCCGACACACTGTCAGAGTTTTGCATCTTCACTGGTTGCATCTCTGTGTGTGTTATGACTGGCCACATGTGATTGAAAAAGCTACTGATTCAGGATGACACAATAAAGGAGGCCAAAGAAATATATCTTTCACATCAGATCATGCTTGGGCGTGTACCCCACAAAATGTACACTGACATTGCATTGTTTTTCCCCTTTAACTTTTTAAAAAGCATTTGCCAGAGCATGCTTGTTTCTACTGCAGGGTACTTAAAAAAAAATCACAGCATTTTAAAATTGTATGTAAATCTATTCCGAAGCTGGATATGACTCAAAGAAATTTGTGAAGTTGATAGAAGATTTATTCGAAATGCTTATTTTTTTATTAGGTTATGAATAACAAATGCAAAATTACTATTCGTATTATACAACAAAAATTACGAGCTAAAATTTCCTTAAAAGGCTAAAGATCACCAGTTGTTTACGTAACCATGGTTCTCTGAACGACAGCCGAATCATTTATTTCTAACACTGTCATACATGTGGTCAGTTTGGGGCTTTGCTGAAGGATTTGGATGCCTAGTGCAGGTGATATTCACCATCTTTGCCTGCTATCCTTTGTTCAAACATCCATAATACCGTAACCAGTGTTCTCTATCTCAATGAGTCATCCTGTCACCCATCATTATGGGATAGCTTTGCATCAAATTACAGAACAACACATGCCATTCCCTTCTTTTTTTGATTTTTTGCTAAACTGTAGTAATCCTACAAGGGAAATTATTGCCTCTGCATTTATCTCATCCAAAGTGAGCTCACACACACTCGGAGCAGTTGGGGGTTAGGTGCCTTGCCCAAGGGCACTTCAGCCATGAAGGTGGAGGAAGGGAAGGTGCAGCCCCCCCCATTTTTCCTGCTGGTTCGCAAATCGAACCAGCAACCTTCCTGTCCCCAAGCTTCTTCTCCAATCATTAAGCTACAGCTGCCCCTTTTCTTTGAAAAGAGATAAAACTCTAGTTTAGTTACTGTAAACAGCTCAGGACCATCAAGCTTTCCTTCCATAGATGATGCAGTCATCAAAATAATGAATAAAAAATCCTAGTGAAATTTTTCAGCATTCATACTTTTCTACTTTACATATTATCAGTCCTCATATACTGCCAGAATTGTTGTGTTTTGGTACAGAAATTGCCAAACATGACCAAAAAGTTTAGCAATAAAAGTAACAAGCAATTTCTTACCTGTCCATTTTTCACGAGATCTGCCCACATGCTGGTACCATCACCGCCCCTCATCAGTACATTGTAAGTAAAGAAGTATGTACCAGGCACCCTGCACACGAACTTCCCTGACGCACCATCATAACTGTTGCCAATGTTGGTGACAACATCATCAAATCTCAGGATCTCGTAGCCCTCCTGCGGGTTCCGTAGTCCAGCGTAGAATGCTACACGCTGGCCTGTGGTAAAGCTGCCAATACTAGCTACTGCTGTCATGCTTTGTTCACCTGGTGGCCCCATTGGTCCTGGAGGACCGGGCTCTCCAGGTGGTCCTGGTGGTCCAGGAGGTCCAGGTTTTCCCGGTTTTCCTGGCCTGCCATGGATGTATGTTGGCAACGGTGGGCTCACACTGTGGTCACTTAGTGGCTCTGCTTCAGCTTGGATGTGCGTTATGGTTGTGTCTGCATCTGCTGTTGAGCTGATTCCAGTTCCCACGGTGCCTGTCTTGTCCAAGTACGGATCGCATACCATGCGGCAGGTACCCAACATCTCGTAGCGGCTATCCTCATTGCCGCCGACCGAGTTCACCAAAACTGGAATGAGCACAACCAAAATGAGAAGAAGCATGATTGCGGTGGCGCCCAGCAGAATCTTCCGGGCCGCCAGCGCCAAGTTGTCTCCGTACGCTGGAATGATGAACAGCGAAGGGCAAATAAATGGGTAAGAAATCTGTGATGGCAGAGGGACACCAAAGTCTTCTGAATGTGTGTGTGTGTGTGTGTGTGTGTGTGTGTGTGTGTGAGAGAGAGAGAGAGAGATACTAAGTCTGTCGGATGAGCAGAGAGGAGTCCCAGCAGGTATTGAGAAGTGGAGCGCAGGAGATTGAAGGGATGGACAGAAAAGATAACGATGCTTTTATACTGTTTCTCCTGACTCAGTGAGGGCAGGAGAAGAATGGGAGGAGAAACAAAGGAGGGGGCTAGGACAGTGAGCAACTGAGGGAGAGATGGAGGAATAAAGAGAGGAGTAGAAGCAAAAATACATTCATTTAAATATACTTTTATTTGTTTAAGGATTATGATCTGGGATTTTAAGAATCAACAATCAAACAATTAAGGGTTTTTGAGATTCAGGCAAAATGAGATCAAACCGAGGAAGAAAATAAAAACATAAAAGCACGGATAATAAATGAGAGAGAGAAAGAAGAGACTGAAATTCTCATCATCACAGTCAGTACCAGGGAATTAAGTGACAAATTGAAGAAAGTACGTGAAGAGCTTAGCATCTCTCTCTCTCTCTCTCCCTCTCTCTCTCTCTCTATTTTATGGACCATTACATAATTCTGTCCTTATGCAGTCTATAGGACTTCGCTGTGAAAATAAATTGTAATCCCCCACACACACAGCTAGGAATCATCAGATGAGGTTATTAGTAGAGGAAAATACATCAAGTGTGGCAAGACATTGAGACCATGTTACCTTGGAACTTAAGCTCGTATGTACTACAAGAACTGTAGGAAGAACTAAGTAGTAATAAAACTAACTGAAGTAATAAAATTGAACTTTATCACATCAAAACTGGGATGGTAGGCAGGAATTGAAATCAAAACTGAAAACACCTATCCATCTATTATTTATATCGCCTATCTCTTAGCGTAAGCTGGAGCCAACAGCTCAGCAGTCAATTGCAAGGCAAAACTAAATACAGTACACTCATTTAGTCAGTCATTTACTGAACTGCTTAATCCTACTTGGACTGGAGCCTATCTCAGCCTACTCTGGTGGTAATATCAAGGTACAACCTTCACCACTCCATCGCAGTGCCAATACTCAAACAACCATTCAGACTCACACCTATGGGGCAATTTGGAAAAGCCAATTAGCCTACTGTGCATGTTTTTAGACTGTGGGAGGAAACCAGAGTACCCTGAGGAAACCCACACAAGCACATAGAGAACATGCAAACTTCACAGAGAAACCTCACCGAACCCAATGATCAAGCCCAGGACCTGTAAGACAGACGTGCTAAGCACTACGCCACCATGCTGCCCAAAACTAAAAACAATGAATCTCATCCATCAATATCTTAACTTTTCACTTAAGAAAATTCATTTTTTTCATTCATTCATTCATTTTCTAAGCCGATTATTCCTAAGCAGGGTCACAGGGAGGCTCGCGCCCATCTCAGCCAACTATGGGTGAGGGCGTTGTACACCCTAGAAAGCTCGCCAGGATATCGCAGGGCAACACACACATCCTTTTACAGTAACACCCAAGGGCTAATTTAAACCATCAATTAGTCTACTGTGAATGTTTTTGAACTGTAAGAGGAAACCAGAGTACCCAGAGGAAACCCATGCAAGCAACTTCAAAATCAAACCCAGGGCCTTCTTCTTAAGAAAATTTGTGGAAAAAATTCTTTCTTGACTGGAAACTGTTAGTGTTTAGTATTGGGGAATTTTAATATACTGTCTGGTCAGTGAATTTATAGCCTCCAGGACTTGCAGGAGGTCGTGGTCCAAAGATGCCTGTAATATACCCACCTGGCCTCTGAGCTCCCGGAAATGTCTGTGTCCAAAAAGCCCAAGGCAGACAGTACCTGGAGTGTCGGGTGTGGGCCCACAGTACTAGTGTTGAAGAAGATATTGATGAATGAGGCTCATTGTTTTTAACCATTTCAATATTTTTTTATATTTCGTTTTCAAACATTTGATGACGAACTGGATATCCTTTACTCCTCAAAGTCTAGGCTGTTCCTGGATACTGCTTTCATAAAAAAAAACATGATCAGAATCATCTGTTTCAAATCTCAACATTATTTAATTGTTTTAACTCATCAAAAGTTACCACATCCTAAGTTTTCTCCATGGGTACTTTTCTTGATGTATATTAACAGATAATATGAAGTTGACCAGGCAGGTCTGCCTCACAGCAAGAAGGTCCTGGGTTCGAGTCTTGGGCTCAGCGAGGGTGTTTCTGTGTGGAATTTGCTTGTTCCTCCCGTGCTTGAGTGAGCTTCCTCAAGGTACTCTTGTTTCCTCACACAAATCAAAGACATGCACATTAGGCTAATTGACTCTTCCAAATTGTGCCTAGTTGTGAGTACGAGCATGACTGTTTGTGTGTGTTGCCCTGCGATGGAATGGTGAGCTGTTCAGTGTGTGCCCTCCTTCGCCCAGAGTCTACTTAGATTGGTCCCAGCCTCCCTCCGACACTAGTAGATTAAGCCGGTTGGCAAATGAATGAATGCATGAATGAAGTTGACCAGACAAACCATGAAATATTGTGGGTTCATACTGCCGACAAGGAAATACAAGGCAAAGTGAAAACCTCCAGCTTTTTCTGATTTGGGGTTGTAATAATAAAGACTGACCATGCCATGAGTAGAAATCGAGAAGCGCCCACATCATTCAGCCTAGAAGATGTGACCTACTCAGTTCCGATCTAGAACATTGCAGACTGAGGCGAATTCTGCTCTCTTTACTGCTTCACAGTATGACTCAAATGCTTCAACTCCCTGCTTAATTAATTCATTCTTTTATTTGCTGGAGCTACAAGATGCTTGAAAATGAAATTCGTCACCCCTTCTGACTCAAACCTCCTTGCCCCCGGTCCAGTGGATTTGTGCCATCCAGTGTTGGCTCTCTAGGGCCTGTCTGCCTGCTCCCTCTGTCCATGAGAGGAGAACAACTTCCTTCTCAAAGATCATCTACCAACAAGAAAATTTGTGAGGGTGGATTGCGAATACCATTATTTGATTTTACTGGAGAGAAGATGCAGTGTACAAATTAGAATTGGTTCAGGGCCATGAAGAGGACAGATTGAGTGTGTGAGTGTGGGCATTGTGTGAAGTTTGGACAACAACCTAGGTGACTTTAATTTAATAGCACGCTGATATTTTGTTGTACTGCCTTTAACTTAAAGCATGCATTCGCCACAGCATTGTTTCATTAAATGTATGCAATGTCACAAATTCTTATTTAAGTTTTCTCCTGCACATCTTAAACATTGTAAATAAAATGATTCAGGTCAGGACTCTGTTGTGCCTTTTCATGGGTCAAAATGATTCACAAAATGAGGCACTATTTCACTATTTGAGCCTGAATTTTAACAGATAAAAACCTCCACTGATGGGATAACATGGTCATTCAGTGCATTCGGATCATTTTATTGCCACATAATGTTGCTGAGCCTCAACCTGACCAACTAAAGCAACCCCAGATCACAAGGCTCTAAAGGCTTGTACAGTGGATACTATGCATGATGGGTATATACAGTATTTTCAATTGCCCCTGGGTTCATTCATTACTGAAACCCATGGCTTTATGGACAGGTGTTGGCTCCAGGACTGATGTTTGAGCAGTCACTACCTCGGGTTATTTGACGTCCACAGGTAATACATGGAGGCTGTAAATGTGTATGGCCAGCATACATTCTCTCTTGACATTGGTTCAGTTCAAACTGCCCCTGCCATGACCAGATCTGCAAGTTCCTAGATCTTGAAAGGGGTATGAATATCCTGCTCATGGCCAATGCTATACCGCATGTGGAAGGATTTCAAGCCCAATTTAATCCAGTCGAGTCTCAGGCTCTGTCACATCTTACAATCACATAATTTGTATTTTGTGGCTTCACCCAAATGGGGATGGGTTCCCTCCTGAGCCTGGTTCCTCTCAAGGTTTCTTC
>JAOUQZ010000044.1:1585482-1597280 GCA_028564935.1 Neosilurus hyrtlii | reverse complement strand
ACTTAAGTTTATATTTCTCTGACCTACAAGTGCCTCTTTCATGTAAATGTAAGCAAGATGACTGAATGATCAAAATCTATGTCAAACTGGCCAAAACATTCAATTTCAGTGGGGGTTGAATAATTTTGAACACAACTGTATTCTAAACCACTTGTTTGGGTTGGTGAAGCATGGGGAACTTTTCGAGATCATGGCGAATACTTGTGAATAGTAAGAGAGTTTGGAGGGAATCTTTAACGTGAATTCACTGTCAACATTCACAATTTGTTGAGATATGCTGCTTGTGTCCTGGCCCCAACTATGGATAATCCATCCGGTTTGTCCATTGGGTCCTAATGACGTCTAATTAACCACTGAGTTATCTAACTTTCATTCATGTAGTTATCTGAACTTTCAGAGCATTTGAACAAGATACCAGTTACAAAGATTCTAACGACTGTTATCTGCGCAAACTCCAGTCAGGGATATTGTTATATACATTCTACATTCAGATGAATTCCCAATACACTTGCACGAAACCTCAATCCATTACAACCCCATTCTCCTTTTTATTTATTTATTTAACCGTCCTCCAACATTATTCCCTGTCTTCTTTTATTTGTCTCTCACTCTGTCTCTCTGTCTCTCAGTGTCGTGGAAATCTGACAGCCTGCAGGCCGCTCCACTGCGACTGACATCATCATGATGGCAACATGGCCGCCAGTCTCATGTAGGGCTTTTCAGTGTGCTCATCCTCCACATCAACAAGGTGACACTTCATGATGTTCAATGACAACTCCTACGTGCAAAAACTGATACTGCTGGAGATACGCTCATCATCCCATCACCAAAAACATCTCGTATCTCGTTTACACAGTTATCATTTATAAATTAGCATCACCGTGTGTCGCTTTTAAATATTTTTATTTTTCAGGTTTCTTGGTGATTGTGGGCGGCATGGTGGTGTAGTCGTTAGCACGTCTGCTTCACAGCAAGAAGGCATGCTTGCATGTTCTCCCGGTGTTTCCTCCTATAGTCCAAAGACATGCACATTAGGCAAACTGGCTGTTCCAAATTGACCTTAGTGAATGAAGTGTTCAGGGTGGTCCCAGCCTTTGCCCAGTGTCAGCAACCCTAGTAGGATTAAATGGTGAAGAAGGGAAATTAAATGCAGCTGTGACTGAATACAGCCAAGGACATTTCTCCTCCATGCCACTAGAGGACAACTGTTCCTTGAATAATAGAACTCTCCTTCTATGGTTAAACCAATTTCCTGTTTGCTCTCTATATTTTCACCAATGCTGAACATGAAGGCTTGTGCTGCCCCAATCTTGAGCTGGTCCTTAAATCAACAATCTGTCTTATTGTAATTGCTTGACAGGCTTCAAACTTACATGGCTGAGCTATTTGCAGAAAAACGTATGGGTCATTTGATGCTCAGAACCAGGTCATTTATTAAGTGCCAGTGATTATGATACAAATATCCAACAATAAAAACACGAAAAGAAAAAAAATGCAAGACATTACTCTTGAGGTATGAGTTTTATCCTGAGGTATGAAGTACAATTAGTAACAAATTAGAGGGGAAACAATAGTAACATAGTGTCTTATTGAGGGCACTTTGTGTGTGATGGTGGGAGCAAAACACCTTCGCTCTTCAGTAGCATTGCCTGTAAAAGTCTCTCAAAGTGTATAGTATGAATGGAGATATTTCCTCAGTTACTGATTTATTTAATGGTATGATGGACACAAGCGCTGACTAGCAGGTCTATTATGATGATAATGATTAATAATATTAGCACACTATGAAGGTATAATGGTACATTTACTGCTAAAACAAAAAATTACAGCAAAAAAAGAGTATATCTTAGTTTAAGAGTATCCTATTGTGAATAAACTATAAAAATAAATAAATGTTTTTCCCTTTATAGTAAAAAAAAAATCAGAGCAAAAGAAGAGCAAACAAACAAGCAAAATTGTACTGATAACATTATTTTGTATTCTTTTTTTTTAACAGAATGCTGACATCTATTGGTTTAAATAAATATTTTTAAATTTGAGAAATAGAAAGCTACTTATAAAGTACAACTTGCAAGTGAACAGACCAAATGATCCAGTGCTTAAAACTCTTTACACTACAGTTACGTGGCCAAAGATTTAGATCTTTTTAACACAAATTTAAAAATTTTTGTAGTTTACTAAACGATTCGGATGATCATTCCTAATCTAAAAATTAAACTGTATTTAGAACTAGTATTTAAAAGACAGACCCTGAAATTTCTAAGACAGTACCCTGCAGATACAGTACATGCCCAGTCGTTATCATTTAACCCTTTGGTTACCTTTGAACAGTCCATCTTTTGCATCTTCTTGCAATACGTGCTCGGCCATTCACGTCCGGTCTCTAACTTCCGACTTGTTGGTGGGACCTTCCTCAAACTTAATGGACTTGTGTAGGGTGGTGAGGCAGCATTAGGTCACTGTGATCTTGACCTCAGACCCAACTTAAAAGCAAAAAGCTTGTCCAGGCCATGTTTACTATATGTTTTGCCTCATTTATACACAACCAGGTATAATTATACATCTTTGGATTGGGGAGTGTCGATTGTCAATATTAGGTCATTGTGGCCTTGACCTTTGACCTCACTTAAAAGAAAAAAAGCTTGTCCAGGCCATATTTCCTATATGTTTAGCCTCACATGTACAGAACTAGGTATAATTATGTCCAGGCCATATTTTTTATATGGTTTGCATTACGTATGCAACAGTAGGTATGGCCAGGTCAATCCCTTCAAGGTCAAGGTCACAATCAAATGTCAAATTACCTTTGTTGAGTTGAAAGATGCAGCACGACAAGGATAAATTCAACGTTTCACCTTCACCCCCACCTTGACCTTGTAGCAAATAACCAGACAGAGTGTCTTCATGCAGTGTCTTTGAAGTTCTGTTTACATGTTTTGATTGTCTGTGTACTTCAGCCAGAGAGAAGCCAGAGCGAAGCCCCCCAGCGATGGTTGCCATCACCATAGTATCTAATTATTTATATTGATTGTCATGTATTGGTTCACAGGTATTTTGTTATGCTACTGTAGAGAAAAACATGGCTACAGTTTGTAGTCGTTGCTGTCCAAGCACTTCACTGCTACATTTAGAATTAATTTGCAGGTTTGAGTGAATGTACAAAGCAGATCATTTCAATGAGATCTTGTCAAACAGAACAGAATAAAAAGGTTAAAGGTCAACACAAGGGCTATTTGTTTTGACTGAAGGCTATGCCTTTGAGCACTGCTGATCGAAAACACTGATTGACTTCCTGTATCTCTCCTTTAAGTACCCCTCCAGGGTCGGTAGTGGCATTACTCGAACATCATACCCCCGCTCTTCTTTTCTTCGTTGTGGGTTCACTGGTACAATCTCTTGAGTACTGTTTGGATCGTTCCTGCCAATGGCTCCAAACGTTGGGAAGATACCAGGCAGGCTCTTTGGAAGGTCCTGGCTGTAGTTCTGGCAGCAGTAGGCTGACCACATATACTCTGGAATGGCCACTCTGCCCTCATCCTTCAGCCAGCGGTCTTTTTCATATGGAATCACACCAGTGACTATGTATGCTTCACCCAGGCAGTACTTCCAGAGAGTCTCACTTACATTACTCTCCAGTTTGGCCCAGGGACCGTCATTGGATCCAGCCCTCTGTGGCACCACGTTAGTGAGGGTGAAGGTGGCACGACGTACATCTGTGTCATTATGGTGCTGGCTCGGGTTCAGGTGGCCGCGTGTGTAAGTGGAGTTGATGTAGTCTTGCTGAATGGCCTGGCTCTCCACTACATTCTGGCTCACTTTCTTAGGAGGAACTGGGAACAGGAGCATGTTACCATCCGATTGGGAGTTGGCGAGCTGGAAGAGAGGGAGAGATACAGGATTTGCAATCTTTAAAACACATGATCAAGCCTTCACCAGAATCAGAATATAAGAGGTGTTGAAAGGAGGGATGAAATACTGTGAACCAGTGGTACCCAACCCTGTTCCTGGAGCTCTACCTTCCTGAAGTCTTTAGCTCCAAGCCTGATTATGTCTGGGGCCGTTGGTATAGTGATTAGGGTGCTGGGCTCATGATCGAGTGGTCTTGGTTCAATTCCCCGTTAGACCCCCACCTGTATTATCCACAATTGTGCCTCTTTCCACTAATATAAATGGGTCCCAGTAAAATAAACTGAGGAGGTAACCTGCGATAAAGTAGCATCCCATCCAGGCAGAATTGAACCCCTATTCGCTTCATGCTACAGAAACCTGGAATAAGCTCCACCCTGTTGAGCCAGTAGGCTCAGATGTGAAAAGCCCAACAGACTTACCCCTACCTTACCAAACCATGACTACGACACCAGCTAAAAAAGATGTCTTAGATTTTGGTTGACCACTGCTTTTGCTTTTGAGCAAGACTGATCAGTTATTGGACTAAGGTGTTTTCACAACCTTTAGTCTTCAGAGTGCAACATCGTCATGGTGTTCTGCTCAAGGTGGTGGTAGCCCTCTGGACGTCTTGTTGGTTCTTAGATACTTTTCTGCTTATTGTAGCATCACTGTGTGGTTATATGAATGTAGCGCCTTCCTGACGCCATTCCCCTTGGACCTATGTTATATTTTGACCAATAGAATACACATAGCTTAGATTGCTATAGAAAGCATAGATTGCTTTTTATATGTTTCGCCGTGTTGAGCTTTTTGCTTGTAATGGATTTCGATAGAGTTGAGAAAGCATAAATAGAAATGTATTGTGTTTCTGTTTTGTTTTGTCCTTTGGGTGGTGGATACTGTTCATGATTTGGTGTCCCTTGTTCGCTACATTAACCTTTCACCCTCCAAGCTAAACAAGCTAGAATGTTCTTCCCGCATGCTAATGATTCCTTACATCCTTATGGGGTTTTTTTGACATGTGCAAAGTTTTCTTGTAGTTAGGTTATTTCTGTGGGATGGTATGGATGTGACATTACCATATGACTGTAGTAAGCTGCAAATGTTATCAGATCACCACTCTTGTCTGAAAGTAAGTGAAAGAGGAACCCCACCCCCCACCCCCAGAAACACTCATTCCAGTAACAGATTGACGACCACAAATACTTGTGTACTTATTATAAGCTTGCGTGCAGAAAGTGAGTCATAAGTCAACTTTACACAAACACACACCAAAAAATAGAGCTGTGCTAAGAGAGAAGCATTTAGAGGATTAAGTGGGTGAGAGATCATGCTGAGGCTGGCATTTTTCTGTGTGTGTGTGTGTGGTAAACCACAGTCAAGTTCCTCTTCAACCTAAACTTCTTCGCTTCCACTTGTGAATTCTGCATTCATCTTCAACTCACTCGGTTTCATCAAAACTGCCTTCATCTGCAATACATCACCAAACTGCATCACTGGGCTGGAATCCAGGCGTTCACACCTGATTGTCTGCTGTATCTTATACCCGATTATTTTAGACCTTGAGGAACTGAGCACAGCAGTACCATTTGTGATTTATTAAAAATAAAGAAAAATAAGAAGTGAGTTATATGAAATCTGGAAACAAATCTATTTATAACTAGTGTAACTATCCTGAATTCAACATGTCTGTCCAGATTACATTACTGCCCTGGGAGGAGGTTTGCTCAACCACTTTAATGTAAAATGTTTGACTGAGTTGTTCCTGTACAAGCTGAGATTCCCAGCAACCAATCACGTGTCATCATTGTTCTGGCTAAACAATTATTGGCACCATTATTTTAGCCAACCAATCACGTATCAACATTATTCTGGCTAAACAATAACTTGGCACAATTGTTCTAGCCAACCAATCACATATCCCCATTGTACTGGCTGACCAATTACTTGGCACCATTGCTCTGACCAACCAATCACTTATCACTATTGTTCCCAACAGCCAATCAGTTAATCAGTTATCACCATTGTTGTGACCAACCAGTCATTTCTCTCCATTGTTCTGACCAACCAATCAGCTATTACCCCTGTTCCCAACAACCAACCACTCATCACCAACAGACCAAAAGATTCCATGGGCTAAATGAAAGGAACTACCCATTGGGAAGCTTCCCCGAAAACAACATATCTGTAAGGGTTATTTTTTCTGTTTACATTCACACCACCAGAATGCTGAAACAATGTAGGCCGGCTGACAGTTGTTAGAGCGACATCACTGGTTTGTTGTCTTTCATACGAATGTCCAGTAATGCAAGCAAACTGACAACATTCGGATTTAAACATTGTGTATCGTGTTTCAGTCACGTCTTTCTATGAAATCAGATCATTTCACTGCACTGTAACACGACACGAGTCAGCAACATTTGGAAGTGTTGTATGCAGACAGTGAATTATTTATTTTGAATTATACAGAAGGAATTTCTGATGGGTTTGCATGTTCTCCCCCTGCTTGTGCAGGTGTTCTCCAGGTACTCCGCTTTCCTCCCACCGTCCAAAAACATGCACTGTAACCTAATTGGGCTTGTTTCAAATCGCCACTCGGATGTGAGTGTAAGTATGAATGGTTGTGTGTGTGTGTTGACCCTGCGATGGCCTGGCGAGCTGTCCAAGGTGCACCCCTCCCTTGCCCAGAGTCAGCTGAGATGGGCACCAGTCTCCAGGCGACCCTAATAAAATTCTGATGGGAAAATTGTTGGTGGTTGCTTAAAAGATAAGCTAACATGTTGGTGTGGATTATTTATTTTTTATCCATGTCTATGTTTATTTCCCCATTTTTAATGCTTTAGTTAAGACCTGTTGTTTACATCACTCATGCTTTACACATTCATTCATTTATTTGCTGCCTATAACAGCCTAATATATATGTCTTTGGACTGCAGAAGGAATCCCAGAGGAAACCCACATACACACTTTAAGAACTCCGCACAAAAATACCCAGGGTTTGAACCCGGACCTTCTTGCTTGTGAGGCAGAGGTGTTAACCACTACACCACCTTGCAACCCATGTTTTCCACAGCGCTGCACTGCATCTAAACAAATAACTGTACACTGGCATCATGCATGGCTGTTCATGTGAAAGGGGAAGAACCTACCCTGAAATAGGGGCTCAAAAGTCCCTCAGAATGGTATTCTGAGATCTATGATAGTTCCCAGTGCAAATAGGGTTATTCCTCTAACAGTTAGAGGAACTATGGGGGGAAAAAAAACCCTATGACCAATCCATGACTACTATTCAACCCAACAGCCAATCAGTGCTGACTAGTCATCGTTTAAAAATTACAGTATATTGTAAATATATAAATCAGATCATTTCTGCATACCAAAAACACATTAAAATAAGGAAAACAATTGTTATGGTAGGATGGGTATTCAAACTTAACTGCAAAAGGCCGGTGTGGGTCCAGGTTTTCATTCCAACTAAGAAATAGCCACACACTGACAGTGAAGCTCAATTGACCCTAAATAACCTTACAGTTGTATAGGGAAATAATAATTAGAAGAATGCGTGGTGCCCTGTGATGGCCTGGCGAGCTGTCCAGGGTGTACCCCGCCCTCGCCCAGAGTCGGCTGAGTTGGGCGCCAGCCTCCCCGCGACCCTAATTAGGAATAAGCGGTTCAGAAAATTAATGAATGAAGAATGCGTGGTTGGTTATTTGAAAGAATGGCATGATGGCGAAGTGGTTAGCATGTCCGCCTCACAGTCCTGGGCTCTGTGAGGGCGTTTCTTGTGTAGTTTGCATGTTCCCCCCTTGCTTGGGTGGGTTTCCTCCAGGTCCAACACTCCAAAGACATGCATATTAGGTTAAAGTGTGGATGTAAGTGTGAATGGTTGTGTGTGGTGTGTTGGCCCTGTGATGGTCTGGCAAAATTTTCTGGGTGGACCCTGCCTTCGCACCGTGTCGGATGAGAGAGACTCCTGGCTTCCTGAAACCCTCATAGTCGGTAAATAGTTTGGCAAATGAGTACGGCGTTATTACGTAATAATTAAGAGAAACCTAGCCAGTGCAAATAAGGCCATGACGTGACTTGCGGGCAAGACTTGTGGGTTTCCTCCTACAGTGCGAAGACATTCACATGAGTCGATGTGTGTATGGTTGTGTGTGTGTGTGAGTGTTGGCCCTGTGATGGTCTGGTGAGATGTTCAGGGTGTACCCTGCCTTCGCACCGTGTCGGCTGACAGGCTCCAGGCTCCCTGACCCTAATAATGGGTAGGTTTAAACAGTTTGGTAAAATGAGTCAGTATGCCATTATTTTGAGATTTCATATATTACCATAAATAAGACAAACCCTGCCCATGCAAATGAGGCTGAGAAGGTGGTACCTCATTTCCCCTGAAATTAAGATGGGCGTCACGTGATGGGCGCTTACCTGTGGCTCGTACTTCCATTCGCCTCTGGGGCGCTTGCCCTGCGCCGGAGAGAACACGTACGCGGAGAACCAGGGCGAGCGGCGCTCCCGGCTGTACAGCGTGGCGAAGTGGTACCGGTTCTTATAGCGCTGACAGATCGGGGTTGCCGTGATGCCTGTGGGTGGCTGATCCCGGTAGAAGAAGCTCAAACACGGCGTGAAGTCCCCGACATCTCCATGGCACGCAGTGAGCAGCGCGCTCAGAAGCAGCACAGCAAGGCGCATTGCTGTTTCTGATCTACTCCCTCCCTGATCCGACACAGATCATCACTCGTGACCCTTATTTAAGGGACGCTCAGGGCTCACGGGGTTTAGAAATTCGTCTGTCATTTATGGGAACCAACCAGCCCATATGCACACGTTGCCAGATTGGGATTTTCCACACCTCTGAATACACCCGACATAACATCACTCACTCTCTAACTCATATTCCCGAACTGCTTAATCCTGCTAAGGGAGGCTGATGCCTATCTCAGCCGACTTTTGGCGAAGGCGGGGTACGCCCAGAACAACTCGCCAGACCATCACACAACCATTCACACTCACATCTAGGGTCAATTTGGAACAGACACTCGGCCAAATGTGTATGTCTTTGGACTTTCGGAGGAAACCGGAGTACCCGGGTGAAACCCACACAAGCACAGCAACAACATGCAAACTCGCCCAGAGTCGGCTTAGTTGGGCACCAGCCTCCCCGTGAGCCTAAGTAGGATTTAGGACATCACCTTATCTCATTTTTTTACAGTTTTTGTGGGTTAGACCACTCTAGCTCTCAGCCCTATAATTAATGGCAAAAAGATTAAGATTACGCACTTGTGAAATGATGTTGACGTGAGTGGGGGGGGGAAGCTTCTAATCCTTCAAGCGTCAATGATTTTACAAACATGAACATCATTCCACAAGCTCAGGGTCTTTTTGACACTAATTTGCTCCCATATAGAAATAAATATGAGACAGCAGATCACAGTTACAGCTTTCATTTTTTTAAATTAATATCTAGATATGAAAAAGGTTATTTTACTTTTAATCAAAGGCATGATTCTGATAAACCAAAATATAAAGATCTGCGGTTTCTGAGGGATTTTTCTTGCCATCTTGTGATAAGTTCTCATCAGCGGTTGAACCCTCTAATTGGTGCCGCATCTAAGTTTTTATTAAATTTTTTTAAATACCTTGCTCAAAGCCTTGAAAAACAGGTAGGAAAGATTAAAACGAAAAGATTAAAAAAGAAGGCGATTGGGTGTTACATACTGTGGTTGTGATTGTGGTTGTGCAAGGCTGCTGTTCTGTAGACAGTTGCCCAGAGTTCGTATAAACGACTGGTCATACATGGTGTATTGTGAAGCATAAAATTCAAATAAACAAGTACTTCTAAAAAATTCTTGTTATTAAAGCTTTTGGGCTTCAATAGTCTATCTATCTATCTATCTATCTATCTATCTATCTATCTATCTATCTATCTATCTATCTATCTATCTATCCATCTATCTATCTATCTATCTATCTATCTATCTGTATGTATGTATATGTATGTATATAAAGTGCATGCCACATTTAAGTTTTCAAAAAGTTCCGATAAGAAACCAGGAATACTTTTAAACCGGCGTAACAATTATTTTTTTTTATATGATAACAAGAAACCTGTTTCGCATAAGAACAAGAGTATTTATTTTTGTACAAAAAGTTATTTATTTATTGTAACTTGATTGATCTTTACATACAATATGTGGCTGATAGGCTTTAATGTTCATTTTAGATTAAAAAAAAATTCAGGAAAAGAGTAAAGCAGTCTGACTATGACTTTAATCTGGCAACCACACAACAAAAAAAAATTCTATTCTATTAGTGATAGTGAAAGTAATGAATGTGAAAGTACACTACATCTAGAGGGGAAAAAAATCCTAGTCTTGTATCCTGGTGCTGGTCCAGGGTGTGATCGGCTCCAGCCTCCCTCGGCCCTCATAGGATTAAACGGTTCAGTAAGTGATTGAAAGATCACTATTATTATTATTGTCATTATTATTATTATTATTATCATTAATTTTTCAGGGGGGCTCAGGGTGTTTCTGTGTGGAGTTTGCATGTTCTCCCCATGCTTGCATGGGTTTCCTCCAGGTACTCTGCTTTCCTCCCACAGTCCAAAACAAGCACAGTAGGCTAATTGGCTGCTTCAAATCACCCCTAGGTGTCCTGGGCCTGGCAAGGGCCTTTTTGTGTAGAGTCCTATACATGCTTGTGGGTTTCTTCTGAGTACTTCAGTTTCCACCTACAGTCCAAAAACATGCACAGTAGGCTAATTGGCGGTTCCAAATCGCCCCTAAATGTGAGTGTGATCGGTTGATGCATGTTTGCACTGTCCAGGGTGTACCCTGCCTGAGCCCAGAGTCGGCTGAGATGGGCGCCAGCCTCCCCGCGATCCTTATTAGGATTAAGTGGCTTAGAAAATGAATGAATGAATTTAAAGAATTTTACTATTCTGTTCACACAGACAAGGGAAAGACTTCTATACTTTATTAATAGTATTAATGATTACTATTGCATCACTCGTTATTCTTATTACTTTCACATGTTCCAAAACTTCAAAAGCAAGAAAAAAAGATACTTTAAACAAAAAACTGGTCATAGCTGCTAAGCCATGATTAGAGAAACTGCTTGTTTTGCAGAAGTGCTACAAGATTAATTACAATTACAGTACACAGGGTTACAAAGAAGTGGTCACTGGTAAATACATTAAAACACCATGCACGTCATGAGCCTTGTTTTTTAGGGTATTGAGCTTTGTCTCATTTCTTTCCTCCCATTTTTGTTCCTTTCCTTGTGAATGACAGGAAGTATTGAGGGAGAAGTTGACCTATGTCTTCGACTCCATTTTTAACCACCACGCCCATTTCAAGAAGCCCTTTATAATGTGTGTGTGTGTGTGTATTTTTTTGGGTGTGGGGGGGAGGTGTATGGGGTTCATGCTCCGCATGGTATGGTCAGATATAAGACATAATTTGAGCCACCAAGTCTGTACCCAGATGTTTTGACCCTCGAATGTGATTAGGTTTGAAGTGGGTTGGATTATCGGGCACATTTGGAGAATTGTGTCCCTCTTATGGAAGCAAATCTGTCTCACCAGTTTTGGGAATGTAAAGCCTTTGAATTACTAGCACTGATGGGTTTGTTTGTTTTTTGCACTGAAATTGTGGATGTGAAACTTTCCCAGTGTGTTCAAAACACCAAACTTCTGCAATTCAGTTTCCAGTCCTGGTGTTCTGATGCTGGCTGGAATTCTCATCCTTGAAGCCCCTCGCTCCTGCTGATGAAGATCCATATGGGCTTAGATCTGCATTCAGTGACTGTGAAGATGACTTTTTGCTGCTGGTAATATAAACTCTCTTGTTGCAGTTATTTAGGACTTACAGTTGTGGTATAACCAACCGGACTACATGTTGGACTGTAAT
>JAOUQZ010000044.1:1535021-1571532 GCA_028564935.1 Neosilurus hyrtlii | reverse complement strand
CTAATAAACATATATGTGTGTGTGTGTGTGTGTGTGTGTGTGTGTGTGTGTGTGTGTGTGTGTGTGTGTATATATATAATTTTTTTTTTTTTTTAATGGTAATCTTTCTACGTGTAAATTATAACAGAGTAATAATAGTAATAACATGGTAATTACATAGTAACATTCTGGTAGTTAACTATATAAAATAACTTTTTAATTTGAGTAATTATAACAGTAAAATCAGGACATCAGAAGTAATTAAATACACAAGCTGGCACCTTTATATGTCAGATGGCTGTAATAACATGCCAATAAATTGGTAATAATTACTCGCAGCACTAATGCAATAATGAAAATCAGAAATGTGTACAGAGGAACTGTTTTTGTTTTTTCTTTTTTTGTAGATAAACACACTTGAACCCAGAACCCTGAAGGTGCATGTCAACCAAACGTCCCCTGTGGTGCCAGGACTGTTCTTCTGCAGTCATACTAGTCAATTAAAATACATGTTTTAAAATAACATCTGATAAATATCGCCAGACAATAAATGAATGAGATATATTTTACCATCAGAGCATCTTGGTACAAATGATCACTCATCTATACACCAATAAAGAAATCTCATACAAAAATAAGTCCCGCCCCCAAATACAAACGACAGCGGAGGGTGAAATGATTCACGGCTGTGTGGGTTTTTGGTTTTTTTTAGATCCAACCTGCAAGCGTCATCTACTAGAAAACTGATTACAAAACAATTAAGCAAAAGATCGAAAGACTTTGTCGGCTGTGTGGACGCATTTCGCCATTTCCATAAGGTCCGTTTAAACACAGTGCCCTGTGAAAGAATTAACAGTGACATAAAAAAACATAAAAGAAGTTTATAGTAAAGTAATACATCTTACACATACTTACTGACTTAGCTGCCCACTTTGGGTCACACTGTACCTTCGGAGTCCTGTTCTTGCCCTGGACTGTAATTCCATGTGGTAATCATTTTGTAGATCCACGTCCACCACACAGCTCAGTGCCTTGAGATGCTTTTCTGATTTCCACGGATGTAAAGAGTGGTTAATTGACTTACTGTAGCCCTTTTCTTGGCTCAGACCAATGGATTAGATGGGTCTGGTGGGGGTAATGAATAATGTGTAAACTTCAGTTATTAACACTGGGACAAAATCCACTTTCTTTGATTTACCTACTGCACATAAAGTAAAAAAAAACACATGGAGAGTGTAAACCTATGCCAAGCTAAGCCCAGCAAAAAGGGCAGTGGTGGCTCAGTGGTTAAGGTGCTAGTTTACTGATCCGAAGGTCAGGGGTTCAAACCCGACTACCACCAGGCTGCCACTGTTGGGCCCTCGATCAAGACCCTTAAGCCTCAATTGCTCCGATGTATAAAAATTATAATTGTAAGTCACTCTTGATGAGGGCGTCAATGTAACCAATCCCCCCCCCCCCCCCCCCCCCCCCCCCCCACATGACTCAAAATTTAAAAAATTATCCACCACAAAAATGTTAAAAAAAAAATTCTTTAAAGAAAATCCTGGGGCCAGAAATTGATCCGTATCATCTCCCAAATTAAATCGAGTCTTTCTTGAACAAAAGTCCCCCATGTGGTAGAAATTTCATGACAATCCACACATTTATTCATTCATTCATTTCCTGAACCGTTTAATCCTAATTTGGATCATAGAGAGGCTGGCGCCCATCTCAGTCGACTCTGGGCGAGGGCGGGGTGCACCCTGAACAACTCGCCAGGCCATCGCAGGGCAACACACACACAACCATTCACACTCACACTCACACCTAGGGGTGAACAGCCAGTTAGCCTACTGTACATGTTTTTCGGACTGTGGGAGGAAATCGGGGTACCTGGACGAAACTCATGAAAGCACTGGGAGAACATGCGAACTGCACACAGAAACGTCCAAGCCCTGGCATCGAACCCAGGACTTTCTTGCTGTGAGGTGGACGTGCTAACCACTACGGTAGTGTTTGCAAATAACAGAAAGTACATCACCCTTTGCTGGGTGTAGTGGAATATGACACCTCCAAAAAAATCATCCTATCTCACAATTAAAGGATATTTCTGGAGCCAGAAAGTCTTCCTTGACCAAAGCTCCACCTCTGGTAGAAATTTCATGAAAACCCACACACGCATTTTTTCTTCTTTTTTTTGTAAACCCTGCAAAATGTGGATAAGTCTCATCCTCCTTGGAAGAAGTAATACAGAAAGCAACTAGGAAAGGTGCAGACCTCCACCAAGGTAGTGCAATCTCAAAACTATATGAGCAGACGGTATAGAATTACAGTGTCCCCTTGTGGCCTGCTTTGCAATTATTTTCCTGCTGTGAATTTTTTTCTCCAGGCGCATTCTGGGTGTTTTTCATTACAAAATAAATACATTTGAAGTACTTAAAAGTCATCCTGGATCCGGATCGAGATCAAGTCCAAAATTTTGTCAGTTCTTCGTTGACCCAAGGCCCATATTTGGTGAAAATTTTACAGAAATCCGTCTATTAGTTTTCAAGTTATCATGGTTACAAACACACACGGCCATTTTCATATCATTGGTGGAGGTACTAATATCGACAGCAAGATGATAATGTTTAGCATTTAATTAGCAATAATCACTCAAGACTGTAGTACAAGATTGAACACTTTAATACTCACAAAAACACAACAGTAATATACAAAACCAACAGTCTCTGGTACATAAGTTTTTAGTTTTTTTCCCCCGACAAGAGCAGCATTATAAATGATAATTTCTCCATACAGCTGTATTGGTCAAAATGTGCATTCAGGCTTTATTGTTATAAATAAATCACACGGTTATTTTGTAAACACTCAACAAGTTCTTAGACATGGATGAGCTACTGGATATCTCCTAGCTAGCGAACTAGATCGCATGTGGTTTCTCAGTTTTAAACAGTTGTTATCTTTATTGTTACAAGGTTACAGACGACAGTAAAGTGAGTGAGATCGGCCCACTGACACATAAGTGATACTATCTTTAACAAAAAAATATCCTGTTTTTTTGTATACAGAATTTATTTCTATTTTACACTCAAAAACAGCGTACAGAGTTGCTTCTGCATGCAGACTTCAGGTATACTGTACATGCAGTTTCGCCAACATGGGTCTCACCGAGGCGAAATTCCTAAGAATTCGCTCGTTGTTTCGTGTTCGCACGTTAAAAATCTTACGAATTTAGCCTCTGTGAGCTCGGATTGTTTTTAACATTTAATTCTTAAAAAAAAATCTTACATACAAAGTCACTAGATTAGTACACCTGAATAGCACGGTCTATGTACAGTTCACGTTTTTCTACACTTTTCATTTCACACTTTCGTTCCGAGACCCCGGCATGTGCTTGATCAGCCACCGCACTTTAATTTGCAGACAGGCAGAAGCCAAGACGACTGTGCTTCTGTGGTATATGACAGGGATTTCTGTTGGCTAGTACCCAAGAACTCGGAGAAGGAAAAATAAATAACCCGTAAAAACTGACTCTGAGTCCAGTTTTTTGTAAAAATCTAGTTTAGCAGGACTAGGACGACTAAAAGTCCGACTGCGATTATAGATGATTTAGTAAGTCTCATTCAGGGTATTTTCCATACTCTAAGACGCAAACAGTGTTTATTTCTCCTTTCTACATATAAGATTAATGAGTTTATGCTAATCCAAGAATTACCATACGGTCGCAGGACAGCCTGACTAATTAATAATGGATTAATATCAGGACTGTATAAAGGGTTTAGGTTCAAAAGTAACAATAACAATAATAATAATAATAATGGAGAAACAAACAGGGTGGCTAATGGAAGAAAAATGGCACTGGACTACAGCAAAAACAAACGGCGGCAACATCAACAGAAGAAAAAGGAACAGGACATTAGTGCTAATAGAGTAAAAATAGTATAGAGTGTAACCATGGCAACATTAAACTAATGAAACAAAATAACAACTTAACTACGGCAACCGTAACAGGACAAATAACAAATAGCCAAACATAGGGGCATAAAATACAAAACAAATCAAACCATTCTCAACTACAGCAACACTAAAGGGACAAAAAGTAACAAGGCAACAAGACAAACAGAGCAAAAATGTAAAAAAAATTAAATACAGCCCGGAAGTGCGACAACACTAACAGGGCAAAAAGTAACACTCTTGTGGCAAAAATTGCGACAGAAAAAGAAAAAAATGTCCCATTTATGATGGGATGGGATTAAAAAGGGTAAACTACGGTAACAAAAACAGGACACAAAAATCACTATACAGCTACACCAGTATCGAAGTGTACTGTAAAAAAATGATTATTAGTTTTCTAATTCTTTAACAACTAGGCTAGAAATGCTGACACGGAAAGGGGGCTGGGCTTTCCATCTGCGTCTTATAGTGCGAAAAATACACGTACAGTCATGTCCAACATGACTTTGATTGTCTTTTACGGATAGGACGCCACAATCCTGTGATCTTTTAAAGCTAAATCCAAGCATCAGTAAAATTTTAGCATGGGGTACATCAGTCTTGAAAAGGATCTTGTTGCTATTCATGTTTAATGACGTAGAAATATCACTGAAATGTTGATAACTGATGTTTGGGGGGGGTGGGGGTGGGGGCGTTATAACTTTATCACCCAGATTCTTGTGCAATCGTTCAGCATTCTCTATTAAAATGTTACAAAAAATACAATAAAGATGAGCTTGAATAGAATATAGCATGTGAACTTTAAACTCTAACACTCTGTCCTGAAAATAAAGCCCACCTCGCTCAACCTCCAGCTCCTCTTTATCTCTGTATTTATTTATTTATTTGTTTATTTATTTTCGTGGAGTCAATTTTTTTTCCTTTACTTTTTAGTTCTCAGGTGCGCTTTTTCGTTCCAAAATACAAAAATACAAAAAAGATTCTAATGATACAAACACTATATCGGCATATTTCATAAACACAATTTTGGTAATAAATACATCACAGTTATCACATACGTTTCTAGTTTGTCCATGCGAAGACGCATTCTGTGTATCGTGAGGTCTCTTCGTAAGTGCTAAGTAGTCAGTGTTACCTTTCTGCTCGGGTGTGATGAAAAAAACTGACTCTACACATTTTTTTCCCCTTTTTTAGTTGTGCACTAAAGCTACTGTACATGGAAAAATAATTCACAGCAGTCTATCTAATAGCAATAATAATAATACACTAGCCACCTGGTGGACACTAGTGATCTTTTACAATGCAACTTCTGGCCCCGCCTCCAAAATTTTAAATTGTTATTCATACTGGAAATTCTGGACTGTGATTGGTCGGAATGTATTGATTCGTTTCCTGAAGGAGACTAGAAGTTTATTTTAGTGTGTCATCGTTTCTATTGTAACCACTTTGCGTAAAAAAATTTTGCAAGTGTTTCAGGAGGTATCTCCTTAAGGAGTCTTCAGTTTTTAGTGAGTCATAGCAGTTTGTGAAAATGCTGGAAAAGGTCACTGATTATCACTTATGACTGATAACAGGACCTGGCGAATTTTTTGTGAACAGCATTCGGTAAACAAGAAACCTATGAAATGTACAGTGTTGATTAAAGGGGTGCTGCATGCTTACATGTGCTTTTTGAGCTGTAAAGTAAACGATATGACGGCACTGTGATGAAACACGTCGATGCTGGTGTTAATAGTGACAAAATTACCGTTTTATCTTTATTTTAAATCAACATTTTGTAGTTGGTTCAGAAGGTCAACTACTGGTTATCATGATTCTGTGGTATTGACATAGAGTCAACCGTTTTGTACTTCTCTAAGATATGATGCTTAAGAATTCTAACACCCACCTCCTCCAGTCTGTGCAGCCCACACATCCTTCCTCAACCCTTTGCCCAAACCTTCTCAGTGCCTTTTTCACTTTTTTTTTACTACCCCCCCCAAAAAAAAATTCCTGATAATTGTTGATAAATTGCTGTTGCATCCCCGGAATAAAACCTTACTAGAAAACCATCAGGTCCTAGCAGGCGGTGATTTGGTGATTTCAATTGTTTCCATGACAGCATCGTGTTATGTGATGATGTTACGTAGTTGAATGATGTCGAATTAAGGGCAGGAAGAATCCAATAGTTACTTACGGAAAGATTTTGAGGTGGAATAAACTTCGACTTGCTGTGTTACAGTAGCTATAATACATTCGCTGTATAAAATAGATCGACTTTTAGCTCCAGTGCAAAACTGAAGAAGCAACATTTTATTAAAATAAACATTTGTTTTGCTTCTTAACCTTTTTCACCTGTGAGGTGTCAGTTTCCCCAGTAATGTCAATCATCTCAATACATAAACTACATCTGCTCAATTACCATCTGTTAAGCTACGGGATAAAATACCTCATGGTGCTGATGACGATGTTATTTTTTTACTGTACATACAGTTGAACATTATTATCATTACATTTATTACTCTAACTTACCCTAATGTATTAAATATAACATGTGCAAGTCTGCCGTTCGGTATCTTACTCAGGGTCCGGTGCACGCGTCGTCCTCGCGGCTCACCTTCATGGTCTAATCAGCTTGGACAGGATCAGATCTCAGGGGAGGACAGAGCGAAGGACAGTGATTGGCTGAAATTAATGGCAACATGCCAGTAAGGAGAGAAAGAGGCGTGATTGGGCAGAAAGGGACACGGGAATTGGTTTGCAAAAAGGGTTATTATGTCTCAGAAAACAAGAGCTAATCTATATATAAGACCTAGAGTAGAATAGGTAAAAATAAATAAATAAATAAAAGAGTTGAAGGTCGTAAACTCTACAGGAAGAAGGTTAGGCCTTAATCTGGATGGTTTCCTTTCTTTTAGGGCATGAAGCAAACACAGCGTCACGTTATGTTTGATGCATGCCGAAAAGAAGCATATTGGTAAAGTAAAGGCAAATTATGGGGAAGCCAGAGGAGAAAAGTGCAGACATGAAGCAAGCAAGTGAGGAGAAGTGAGCGTGGGTAGAAAAAGAGAACAGGGGGAAAAATGTTAATTGGATTTTATGGCTAAAATTGTAAAAAAAAAATACAAAAAAAACATAAAACCAGTATTCGGGACTTTCTGCTACACAGTACTGCTCACAGTGTCACACACAGGAGTACTGTCAATACTACTGTAACCTCTAGAGCTCAATATCAGTCCAAAAGAGACCCAGTAATGACCCACCACATCCATAATGCCTGGATCGACCATTCAGTTTTAGCAAACTAACTTTTAACAAAATAGCATGAGGACTATTCATTAAATGTGAAACACGTGATGAAATTATGCTGTGACCTCCTCAAAAAATTCTAGAGGTTTTGATAAATCAATCTGAAACTATCTATTTTCTCTTGACGTCCAACATAGTGACCACTGAATCTGCCACGGTGAGTTTGGGTTCTACGCTGCTTGTAAAGATTTTCGCACTGTACCCGGTTTACATTTTTTACAAAGTGTAATGCTGATCACATGCATGTCGACCTGCTTCATTTTTATTATATGTTATTCGGGGACCACCAGAAACTATTTTGTCATTCATTCATTTTCTAAGCCACCTAATCCTAATTAGGTTCGTGGGGAGACTGGCACCCATCTCAGCCGACTCTGGGAGAAGGCGGGGTACACCCTGAAAAGCTCGCCAGGCCATCACAGGGCAACACATACAACCATTCACACTCACTCCCACATCTAGGGATGATATTGAACCGCCAATGAACTGTGCATATTTTTGGAATGTAGGAGGAAACTGGAATATCCCGAGGAAACAAGCACAGGGAGAACATGCAAACTCCACACTGGAATGCCCCAAGCACGGAAATCGAACCCAGGACCGTCTTGCTGTGAGTCGGATGGGCTAACTACTGCGCCAGAAATTATTTTGCATTTATGCAAAAACTAACCAGAAATATGCAAAGCTACGAGATTAAGAAAGGAATGTTTGAAAAGTTTGGCTCCACCCACTTGTCCTGAGAATTATGGGTTCCTATAAACATCAATAATATGATAAGATAAAGATACCAATAAGGATAAGATGAGACCAACTGCTGGTAGGAGTAAAAATTGTTTTCATTTCATTTCATTTGCTGAAATGTTTTATGCTTGTGCAGGCCCACAGAGATGGAGGAAACAATCCCAGCCAACTCCAGGCAAAGGCAGAGTACACCCTGAACAGCTTACCAGACCATCACAAAGTCAACGGAGACACATACAACCATTCTCACATAGGACCAATCCAGAATAGCTTAATAATTAGCCTAATGTGCATGTCTTTGGACTGTGGGAGGAAACCAGAGCACACAGCAGCATTTGGAGAACATGCAAACTCCACAGAGAAACGCCCCAAGCCCAGGACTTAAACCCAGGATCTTCTTGCTGCGTCGCCCTGTAAGTGAAGTCTAAATAAATTGAAAACCATAGGATCCGTCCGTGGAATAAAAAAATGTTTGTCTTATGTAAGCATGTTGGATTTTTCTACTGCACCACCTAGCTAGTATGCTATATAATCCTCCATCTTTAAATCTAAACAAACCTCCTATCTTATATTTTCTATCTATTTTTTGATGTATGGAAGAGACCACGATGTTAAGGAAGGTGAATCATTCTCGGGATCATTCTCCCTGAGCCTCTAGAAGTCTCAAAGCGTGATTTTCGCCCGTCTCTGGGAACACGGACGGAGAGGGTGAGAAATTTCTCCCACAGCTGCACAACAAACCCGGCTGGCTCGAGGCGAGCGCTACGAAAACAAACATCCTCCAAAGAATTCACCCGCCTGCTTTGAGGTATTCTGTGTCTGAGACTAAAGCTGAATTCATCTCTAGACACATCATATTTTATTCTTTTGATTATTATTTAATGATATATTCTTCCCACAGAGCTTTTCCTTTGTGCACAAAAAAATCCCTAAAGCTAAAACTAGCAATGAAAAAGTTAATATGTTTACTCTCACTCTATCGCTCTCTCATTTTTTGGACAAATGTCTCGATCCTGTTAGGGAGCCTATCATAGCCGACTCTGGCCGAAGGCGGGGTACATCCTGAACAGCTCGCCAGACCATCTCCAGGCCAACACTCACAACCATTCCCACACACACACACACACACATGCACACACCTAGAGGCAATTTGGAGCAGCCACTTAGCCTAATGTGCATGTCTTTAAACTGTAGGAGGAAACCAGATTACCTGGAGAAAAAACCCACACAAAGAGAGCACTGGGAGAACATGCAAATTCCACATAGAAACACCCTTGTCTAGGACCTTGAACCCAGGACTTTCTTGCTGTGAGGCGGATGTGCTAACCACTACACCACCGTGCCCTCCTAATTTTGTTTAATAAAATTTTAAATTTTACTTTTAAATTGTACTTTTATTATTTAGTTTTAACTAAACCAACAGTTGCAACAAAAACAAAATAGATTTTCTGGTAAAATTGCCTTTGCTTTAATTTTAATTTAGTTTTTTCACTGGTTTCTGGACCACTTTGAAGATGAAGATGAGACAGTGACAACCTGGCTCCAGCAGGTGGCTGTAATGTGCAATAAACGAGAATATTTAATTTTTTGCTGTCATTTGCCCAATCGCTTAATCCGATTAGGGTCGCGGGGAGGCTGGAGCCTGTCTCAGCCGACACTGGCCAAAGGCAGGGTACACCCTGAATAGCTCGCCAGGCCATCACATGTCCAACACACTCACAACCATTCATACTTATATCCACCCCTAGGGGCAATTTGGACAGCAAATAAGACTAATGTGCATATCCTTGGACTGTAGGAGAAACTGTAGGAGTACCCAGAGGAAAAAGCTCAGGAAGAACATGCAAATTCCTTACAGAAGGATCTCGGGACTCGAACCCAGGACCTTTTTGTTGTGAGGTGGACATACTAACCACTGCACCACCACTGCAAAATAGAAATAAAAATACAGTTACACTTGTTAAACAAACCAAAACTAAACTGAATTGTAAAATCCGAATTTCATAACAACTCTGGAACTCACACACTCTCACAAAAGCCAGAACTTGGCTCGTGGCACCTTCTGACTTAATTAAGGACTTTGTGGTATTTAGGAGCAATCCATTTGAATCTCAATGAATAAAACATCCCACTGCCCTGGTCCACAGCCCCATGATGCTGCTACTTCTTCCAAAATGTCTGTCAAACAGGAGTACTAATTAAATTTATTATTACCAGGATTGCTTCTCAGCTACAGCCCCTTATAAAGGCTGTTTCCTTTGAAGAAGCAGTACACACGGCATGCTAGCATGCCAAATTAGCCTGACCGGTGGCTGGGTACAAAGCAGAAGCTGCCTGGCTCTCAGTCTCCTCTGACAGATGGTTGGCATTTGCGTGATGGCGAGGTTTTCATCCGTAGTATTCGCATAACACAGTGCATGGTGACCAGACTGAACAGTTAGCTTGGGTTCAGTCGGCTTTTCCTATTTTTCAGACAGGCTGAATGAAATCAGCTAAATACAGACGTGCCCTTCCGTACTGATTTTTAACACGACCTAGCCCCTTGAGTCCAGTGCAGAAATTTCATAAACGCACCGATGAAGCCTTCAGACATCCAAACATTGTCAGCACTGGGTTTCATGGATAACTGCTGCTGCTATCATAAAGATAGTCCTGTTGTTCAACCCAGGACTTTTATTTACACTCCTTTGTACGATAATTCTACTATTCCACATCCCCCAGAAGAGGATGTATTCCCTTTAGAGTACTCTGCAGTCTTGTAACTTGTGTCTTTGACTGGAACTCATTTCTCCTTGGATCCGTTACGGGGGATTAACCAGTCTCAGTGGACTGCTGTCAGTCAGCTAGCTAGCTAATGTTTTCAGAGATAGCTAATGGCTTAATGTGCTCGCTCGGTTTCCTCAGTGCTCAACCCCCACCCCCCGTCTCTCAGTGACTTTGCAAAGCTGCCCTCGCTGATAAGAGTCACTCAAGAATCTTTGGAGTGCTTCCCTTTCCTCTGTTTCATCTCTAGGGTTCTTCTTTCCCTCCTTTTGTCTTCATCATCTGTTTTCACTTCGTAACTACCTTATGTTATTTAGTCCATTATGAGGACAGTATTAGACCATGTAGATTTAATGCTTTTACTGCTTTTACCAAAACCCGTGGAAGTTCACATTACTCATTACCATCATTAAACCACCTGCTAATCAAGTAATACATATAAATATTATATACACATAATATAACACACACACACACACATATATGTATGAGTGTGAAATCTGTTATAGCTGAAAATATTGTTTCTTGCTTGATGAATGATGTAAATAAGAGCGGCCTTTCTTACGCTGCATAAGTTGCCAACAATGCTAGCAGGAAAAATGGCCACAGGGGTCCAGACACTCCCGCCGAAAGGACCATTTCATAATATGCCAATACAGAACAAGCATACCAAGTATGAAAGTCCCAGCTTCAGCGCGCGGCAAGCAAATGTCGGGAAACCTAATATACAGTTTTGGCTCTGTGACCTTAAAAAGTAGATCAAAGTCATTCATACACAAACTCATCATAGCACTCATAGTAGTGAAAAAGCATGCCAAGTCTGGAAGCCCAGGTTCAGCGCACGGCAAGTAAATGTCCAGAAACCTAATATTATACAGTTTTGCAGCTGTGATCTGAAACCTAACATAATCTTGCCTCTGTGACCTTGAAAAGTTGGTCAAGGTTTTTTGCGCATGTCTTTGGACAGTGGGAGGAAACCAGGTTACCCAGAAAAAACCCACGCAAGCACAGGGAGAACATGCAAACTCCACACAGAAATGCCATTGACAAGCCCTGGACCTTGAACCCAGGACTTTCTTGCTGTGAGGCGGTTGTGCTAACCACTATGCCACTGTGCTGCCCCAGTTATTTATTAGCACTTAACCATTTTATTTATCAACCGAAGACGCTGCACACCACAGCCCTGGCCACTTGTATACGTGAGATCAGTGCTTACGTCATGACTGATACACTGTAGGACAAGCTTTAGGGGTGAACCATTGCTCCCATGTTTTTACAGTGGCAAATGTGAGGACATGTTTAAAGGAGACAGATGCAGAGAAAGATTTTCCCAGGTTAGCTACTTTAGCTCATTATATAATACATATGTTGTTCCTGTACCTACAATCTCCAGTCTGTTATGAAATGCCTCGAGCCACCAGTAAACCATGCTCTGATATACGCTGTTTGTCCGCCTTGCCCATGCCAACTAGCACATGTGTCCTGGCATGATCTACTTTTAGCAAAAAAAGGGTGTCGCCGATCTATGCTATGCTAGTCTTGGTAGCTATAGATAATTCCAAATGCTAAATTAGTTTTATTTAATTTTGTAGAGGTCACAGCATACTCCACTAGAAAGGGTCACCTTAGATAAAGTACGTAGGGAGGTTAACACAAGGGCAAATCCCCTTTAGTCGTAGAAAGCAGGAAGCCCTGGGGTGCGGTTTGCAATGACGGAAAAAGTTAAAATAAAGCAAAACAGTGTACTTAAATCAGTCTCGATGAATTGCAGCCATACACATGAGTCATAAAGAAGGAGAAAATAAAAGTGAGTGCATTATTTTAGCAATGTGACCGACTATTTTTATTATTATTATTATTGTTATTATTTTTATTATTATTATTATTATTATTTTGAGGACTTGTCTCAATGGTAACACATTACAGGAAGTTGGTGTGATCTAGCAGGATGACTATGAAGCGGGGCTGTTTAGGAAGGAGATGAAAAAATGAAGCAAATTTGAAATAAAATAAAAAATCCTGACAGCATTATAATAAGATGCTTAAAAAAAGACAATGGGGTCTGCTAAACGGTTGAATCCCCTGCAGAGAGGTAGACATCATGCCCATGGACAAAAAAATTCCCTTCAGACTTCACAGCAGATCCTAATTGTGCTTAGCTGTTGACTTCTAATGTCCTTAAGTGCTAGCAAAAAAAACCAGACTAGCGCTCAACTGGCAAGCTTCATCGGGTACAGTGCTAGCGCAGCAGGTAAGCACTCAGTCCTAGCTCGGGCGTCGAGTTTGGTCGGAAGCATTAGCGCCGGTAGCTGTTAGAAGTGAAATACCTGCTGCTGGCCCTGCTGCTCGCGCTGCTTCCTGTTTTTGCGCTCCAAGCTGCTCTGCTGCAGCTGCTTCAGGCGAGACGACGAGGACGATGACGTCGATGATGAAGAAGACGCCGTCTTAGCCGACCCTGGAGATGTGCCTGCATTCTGGACGGGGAGGAGAAAAGTGTAAGCTTGGAAGACAAGAAGCAAAACAAAGAAGCTCACTATCTGTAAGGAGGAGGATAGAAAGGATAAGTAGCAAAAACAACAACAACAACGACAACAACGCTGTCTATTTTTACTCCCTGCTGTTATTACAGTTCCACCAGGGAGTTCACCATAACATATTACCCTATGCCGTGACAAGAGAAAGCACACACTTGGTGTGACGCTCGCCCACACACAAAATGTCTAAACAGCCACGCTGATGCTGTTGTAATTACACCAACCAACAAGAAAGCAGCCAAAACACTCTGAAACAAACCGCCCAGGCTGAAGTGTTCCAACAGCGCAATTAAGCAAAGCAACATAGGGAGCCAGAATTTGTTAACAGTTGAATTCTGTAGAGGTTATCCCGAGGTCGCTGGTCCTCTCAACTTCCATGCAGCAAAGTATGTAAAAAAATAAAATAGAATTATATATTACTGACCATCATACTTCTTAGTCATGAATAACACTCTCACTCATTTTCCAAAGCGATTAATCCTATTAGGGTCACGGTGAGGCTGGCGCCTATCTCAGCCGATACTAAGCGAAGGCAAGTTACATTCTGGACACTCAGACAGACCATCTTGGGGCCTGAACCACACACTTTGGAGTATTATTTAAATGCAGTACATTAGCACTTTATGTAATAAAGGATGACAACATTAATTTGCCAAACCAATGTATCCTCCTAGGGTCACTACAAGGCTGGAGTCTCTCTCAGCCGACTCTGTGCAAAGGCAGTTTACACCTTGAACAACTCCCCAGATCATCACAGGGCAACACACACAACCATTCATATTCCCATCCACACCTGGGGGCAATTTTGGAACAGCCAATTAGAGTAATCCGCATGTCTTTGGACTGTAGGAGGAAACCGGAGTACCCGAAGAAACCCACGCAAGCACAGAGAGAGCATGCAGACTCCACACAGAAACGTCCTCGCTGAGCCCGGGACTCAAACCCAGGTCCTTGTTTCTGTGAAGACACCATACCACCCTTGCTTAAGCATGTTTCTCAACGTTTTCCAGAAAGATAAAGAGAAAGAGAGTGGTCAAGAAAAGGAGGCGAAATGGAAATGATTAGGAATACAGTTTGAGCTGTCTCTTCTTTATGCCCATCATATACTGGCAACTTTTTGAGGCATTTTATTTCAGGTACATGACATGTATTTAAAGCCTAACTCCACTCACTCCATTTAGAAAGAAATGCTTTTAAAAAAAACTAGACAAGGGGGTGAGATGGATGTGGAAGCCAGGAGATGTACAGGCTCCCACTCATGGGGTAGGGCTGGCCAGGGAAAGTGGGGCCACCCACATCAGGTTACAGGTCTTAAACTTCATAACTCTTAAAGTACCAGACTATTGACTCTATGTCAACATGGGACTTGCATGGTTCAGGATGATTTTAACCACTAGAATTGGGGGGTAAAAGTCTCTCTGTAAGTGGTCACTATAGAAACAGGCCTTTCTAACCAATCAGATTCAAGAATTGTCTCAAAACATTGCCAGTGTATTCGTTACTGCATGAGCTTTAGGATATAAGCAGAAGGAAAGGTTTTGAGGGGGAATTCACCAGTTACCTTTAACCACAAACTGCTGCATATCCACTGACCCAAACTGGGATCGCTGCTCTCAGGACTGGTGAACTGTACGTGGTTGATGTAGTTGGAGATGACGGGTCTTACCAGAGCAGGCTGGAAGATCTGCCATATGAGTGGATGTGTGCATGTGTGCATGTGTGTAAGGAGAAATTAAGATATGACCACTGTTAGGCTCCTAATTAACTGCTTCACTGAAATTCTAAAGTAATTACATTTCTCCACTGGTGATTCTTTTCTAACTGATTAAAAATTATACAATAATGCATTAGGGATCAAGACATAAAAACCCCACAGCATTATATGCTTTGAGCAGTAACACATTACCATGTGACTCAAATGTCACACCATGGCAATAATTATCTCCACAACACACTACTGAGACCTTTAGCACAATCATTATTTTACCTCAAGCTCTGCCAGGATCTTCTCCTCCTCATTCTCATCCTCCTTCACCCCAGAAGCCGAAATAACTGGTGGCGTGGATGAAGGCCGGGGCCCGTCAGAGTTTGAAGGTCGTCGGAGTTTAACAGGTGGAGTCTGAGACTGGACTTGCGCATCTGACTCCTCACAGTTTCCATTCTTTTCAGGTTTCTGTATAGAACCAGAAGTAAACAGAATTAGAAGTAAAGTAGGACTCTGGATATAGGCATCTACACATCTCTGCACAGTTTTTTGGAAAGGGACTCATGCAAGCTCTCTGAATCAATACCTGTCGGAAGATAACCTAGAGCACGTTATTGATTTGCAAAAAAATAAAAAATAAATGCATTTCTTACATTAACACTCTTGTTAACGATGACAACCTCGCCACTGCTGTTGGTCGTGAGCCTGTGCCCTGATGGGAAACTGCGGCGTGGAGGTGGAGGTGGTGGAGACTTGGATGGCTTCTCTGTTCGGTACCGTGGAACAGTCAGTTCCCCTTTGGTCATTCAGTCCATACAACACAAAGAGTGCACAAGACAGACTGATCAGATGCTCAGTGGTATGGTGTAACATTCTGAGATTATGGTATTGCAAATATTGTAACAAATTATTACAAATTCCTGTCTATAATCAACTTTCCAATAGCAAAGAATGTCAGGGACTCACTTATTGGGATACACAATACATGATCTAAGAATGCAGCTTACAATGAATTACATTACATTACATTTACATTTCATTTACAGCATTGGGCATATACTCTTATCCAGAGCGACTTACAGTTATCACTTTTATAAAACTGAGCAATTGAGGGTTAAGGGCTTTGCTCAATGGCCCAACAGTGGTGACAGTAAGGATTGAACCACAGACCTTTGCAGCTTCCACTGCACCACTGAATTATGGAAACTTTAGGTGAAAGGAGCGGTGTAGTGTTTAGCACATCTGTCTTACAGCAAGAAGATCCTGGGTTGGTGTCCCGTGCTCAGCAGGGGTAGTTCTGTGTGGAGTTTGATTGCATGTTCTTCCCATGCTTGCATGGGCTTTTTCCGGGTACTCCGGTTTCCTCCCACAGTCCAAAAACATGCAAATTAGACTACTTGTCCCCTGCTATGACTTTAAGTGTAAATAGGTACTAGAGTCAGCTGGGATAGGCTCCAGATTAGTAGGATTAAGCAGTTCAGCAAATGGGTGAGAGTGGCTAGAGTCTTGATAGTAGGGTGATGGTCCAAAGTTACTACTATAATTTCATGTATATCCATGTATCTTTTATCTATACCACTTATCCTTCCCTCATGTACAGTGCCATTCATTCTAAATTAAGTAGAAGTTGTGTCCAACTTAAGGGTACTGTGTAGAGTCCTTACCGTAATATGTTATACACTCTAGACCAGGGGTGCTCAAGGAGGAGGTCTACCATGTGGAAAACTTTCGCTCCAATCCTACTCATGCAGACCTTCTCTAGACTATAGTACTTACATGATTCAAAGAATTATTGAATCTTTTGTTATTGGAAAACAATGGCCAGAGTCTCTAGCTTGATGATGCTTGAGTAACAACTCTTAAAGCACACCCTTCTTACTTTTGCATGTAAAACCTTCAAATGCCTAATTGTAAAGGTTTAGTCCAAGCTTGTTCTTACCTGATTCTCTTCGTTGAATGCCATCCTTGCCAGCAGGTTTGGGTGGCGGCTTTCCTGGTTGGTGTTCAGGTGTACAGCTTGGTGTGGATGATGGGGAGGCAGGTTTGGGTAGCGAGGAAAGCTGTGGTTTTGGGGGCACAGCAGGTTTGCTGATCTGCTTGGCAGCAAAATCCAGATCAGGGATGGCCTTCATCAGTTCTGCTTGTGTCTCCTCCAAGAGACGATTTATGTCTTGGGCACTAAACTGGGTTAAACTTGCTCTCTTTTCTTCCCAATCACGCTCTGCTGCCTAGACACACATGCACATAAATAACGCCAGTACATTAGAATTAATAGGTTTCCTGTGGCTTGAAGCCAACTGTGACATATAATCTACACAGCAAGTCCTGGCACTACCATTTCAACTCTCAACCTGCTTGATTCCTTAGCTTCTTAAGAATATTAAGCTCAGATACCCTGTGAAGGAACATGACTTCTATTGCTTCCATGACCTTATTTTTTTAGTCATTACCTGCAGTTTGTGGCCATAGGTGAGGACAGTGCTATGAAGTAACTATTAGACACTGATATTCATTTAAAAATTATGCTACTGCTTCACCACTGCAGACCAAAATTATGTCTGTCAGTCTCTCAAGTGGAGTCCTTATTTTATATTCAAATAAGCTCACCAGGTATTCCAACTCAAACAGGGTCAAGAAAATGAACTTGTGGAATCTAATATTATCAGCGAAACATAAGTATGGGTCAGAAGTTCATGTCTGTTGTTGGCAAGGGACCAAATTAAAAAAAAATGAAGTTACTTCCAACCTACGCTTATGCTCCTCAGCTGTACCTTGATATTCTGGCCATGAGACCTTCAACAGAGCTCGCACCAAGGTACATCATAGAAAGAGTTGTATCCCTGACACAGTTTTGTCTTTCCTACAACAAAATTTGGAATGTTATACCTCTCAATCATACCCATACCCAGGTAAATTCATCATTCATTCACAACATGAGTATTAAAGTCCCTGGGAAGTCCATGGATATCAAATTCCCATGGTTATGGAGCCAAGTCTCAAGCACCTGTCCAAGTAGTTTTTTTTATTTATATTGACATTTTTATGGCATTTGGCAGATGCCCTTATTCAGAGAGACTTACATTTTTATCACATTTGTAGACATTTGAGCAGTTGAGGGTTAAGGGCCTTTCTCAAGGGCCCAGCAGTGGCAGCTTGGTGGTACTGGGCCATAAACCCCCAACATTTTGATGAGTAACCTTAAGCACTGCACCACCACTTTTCCAAGAAGGCGTATTAATCTGAACTGCACAAACAACACTACACTAAGATAAAACTTTTCCCTGGATCCCAACTGAATCCTATTATGTAAGAGCTTTGGATTAAGAGTAGATACCATCCTAGTTAGGACATCTAGTGTCATCCCTGCATTGCATGTAGACGTAAGGTTGTGGACACCACAGCCAGGCCTGACTTTACTGGTATGTCTCCAATCTAAATTCTTTGTATGCAGTATGCAATTATGTGGGCAGTAGTGGCTCAGTGGTTAAGGATCTGGGTTACTATCCAGTGGTTCAAGCCCCATTACCACCACGCTGCCACTGTTGGGCACCTGAGCAAGGGCCTTAACCCTCAATTGCTTAGTTGTATTTAAAAAATGATAAATGTGAGTCCCTTTGAATAGGAGCATCTGCCAGATACTATAAATGCATTCATTCCTTTTATGCGGTCTTTGGGACAAATTTTTACCTGACATTTCCCCTTTGATTCACCACAGGTGACCATAATGGAAGCACTCAACTCCAGGTGACACTGCCCTGTGCAATAGTCCAATATACCATCCCCTTAGTCTCAGTTAGATCCTGTTCAGAATTTGTTTGACAGTACAGGCCGGGTAAAGTTCTACAACTGTCAGAGCAGAAATGTTGAGGTTTTTTTGTATTCCCATTGGAAAATCTATGTTAGAGTGTTATTGCATCATAAAATATACACAAAAACTCAGCTACTAGGAGACTACAATACAACGATACACACTAGCATTGTTGTCAACTTGTCATCCACCCAATGCAACTTTCCCACCTTCACCTTGCACATACTCAAGATCTGATTTAATTCGAATTCCTTGTGAGAGCTCAGCAACAAGAGCAAACAATCAACCAGCAAGCATACACACCGCACCAACAATGCAAAACTAGAAATATGTGTTACCAGGCGGACTTCCACAGACACGCCTTTGTCCGTTTCTCTCCATGTAGGCAGATCTTCGATGCCACGGCTCTTTGGTGTGCCTGTAGAGGCACCATCCTGCTCAGGTATGCCACTGTCCCCAACTCCTGTACTTGCCAGCCAGTTCCCAAGAGTGGTAGTGCCAGCTAAGCCAGCAGCACCACTCAGACTGGAGCCCAGATTGGTGCCAAGAGCACTAGACAGACTGGCACCAGGGCCTGAAAAGAAACCTGAATCAATTAACAGGATTGCTTAAAAAGTTTTCACTGAGGTACTTCTTAAAAAGAACAACCGGGTAATAATTACAGCTGATCATTACCCAATCCAAAGGTTCCTAATCCTGATCCTAATCCTATAGAATCCACATTTTAGTGTGACGCTCAAGGATCAGGGTTGGGAACCTGTGAACTAATCAGTTAAAAAAGTGGAAAGTTGTACCTATACTGGTAGAGTTGGTCAGCAAGGAGCCTGACAGACCAGTAGTGCCTGTTAAAGTGCCTGTAAAATCAGGTAGACTGGTCAAAGACGGGCTAGTTAGAATGTCCAGATCACAGCTCTTGGTAAAGTCAACATCGCTGGAGCTGTTGAAGTCTTCCGGAGTTTTCCACAGTCCTTCTGATACTTGCCTGTATGCAGATATAGCACATGTAATATTATAATATTTCTGGGTGTGCCTACCTATTGTTCACTGTGATTGAATATGGATTTTTTTAAATACACGTGTGTGTGCTTGCATTACCTCCTCAGCAGTGCAAGTGTATCTGTGACGTTTCTGCAGCGTTTCAGTAAAGCATCAAGCCTCAGTGGTTCCTCCTTCAGAAACTTGACAGCCTCGACCTCAACTCGCAGCACCACGCGCATTTTACTTTGGAGCGTCGGGAATTGATCTAGACAGACGTACACCCCCACATGAATGAATCACAACAGAATGATATTTTAAGTCTTTGCTGTTTTTCTGGGTTCTGGTTATGAGTTGTGTCCAGGTTTCTGTTTGGCCAGATTTTTGTTTGTATGTATGTAGTATTCTTGAACTCACTCTTAAGTTTGGTCAGCGTCTCTCCAAGCTTCCGGAGCTCTTGACTTTTCTGTTCCACTTCCTGTTCTGTCACCAGGCAATGGTTTAGCCCTGCACCTGTCTTCATTTCCTCCACTGAACGTTCCAGATCACTGAAACCACAGTTCAAACATGCAAGGTCAAAGCTGGATTCAACAGATTTTAAGTACGAGTGTCCTTACAATTCCATCCTTGTTGACATCTGTTCACCCTGACATGCTGATTCTCTACATGAATAATTTCCTTTGGCAGCAATGTTGCCTTGACATCTTGTGATTTGTACAGTGCAATCTGTAGCCCACAAGATAGCCTGCTAAGAAAATGAGCTAGCTAATCATTTAGCTTACCAAATAGGTAACAGAGTTATCAAGCAATCTACGCTGCCATGGAACCTAAAAACACAAGCTAATTGGTGCACTGTATGAAAGATAACAAAACACAGAAATTCAGTTGTGATAATAGCAAATTAGCATTAGTTTAGAAACCTGTTTAACTCACTGTGAATGCTAATTTTACTACCCCTGAACATTTTTCTTTTTTGTCTTCTGTTGCTCGCAAAATGTATAAGCTTAACTGTATTGTGTAATTAAACACCCAAATTGATGAGCATGCTAGCTAACATTTGTTTAGCTATTTTAACCACTAGCAATTGTAGCTAGTTACATAATAACAGGCGGATGCAGAGGCAATATTAATACTGGGTTAAGGAAATAGCTGGCTAACACTAGGTGTCTGTTTTAATGCAGATTGTTTTTCAAAAGCATTGCTCAAATAAAACGACAAATTCACTAGCAAGCTAGCGAACACTTGGATAGGTATTTAACTACTAGCCATTTGTTTCTAGCAAGCTTTCCCTTAGCAAAAAGTGGTATACTTGAAGTTTATTTTATTAAGTATACTTGAATATAAGTATACAAAGTATACTGCAGAACATATACTTAGTACAAGTGTAACTTGTAGTATTGATGTACTTAGACTTTTCTTTATACTATTCAGTATAAACTGAGTATACTTCACTATACTATTCTGAAATACATGAAACATAGTATATAATAAGTAAACTTCAAGTATACTGTGTCAGTTTTAGTATAAAATTAGTATACTTGTAGTACTCTTGAATAAACTACTTTTTGCTAAGGGTTTATTATCTTTTCTTAAAGCAGCTTAACCCAGCAATTCACAAATCACTTTTTATTTTTTGCAAATATTTTGGCTTATATGGACTCATAAGATTTAAGTTTAGCTAATTAAGTAAGACTTTAGCTACTTTCTGTAAGATAGTGAGGCCGATTGAAAATTAGTGATGGGAAATATCATATCAGAACCTGGAGGCGAGTTTATGTGTGTTAGCTCACTGTAGCTGTTGTATAATCAGTTCTTCTTCATTGAGATATCGCAGTCGCTCTTCTTCCACGAGGAGGCGCTGGCGTTGCAGTGGATCTTCCTGCGTTCGAGACGCTTCGATCAGGCAAAGACCCAAATCGGCCTCTGCTTGCCTCAGCAAAGTGTGTACCGAGTCCTGATTCTGCATCTGAAAACCATGCAAACAAAACTAATTCATTCACCAACAGTCTTATCTGTAAAAAGGGTTGTGGTCTGTTTTGCTGGACTTTGTTATTGTATAATCATCACACCTGTATTTTGCGTAACTGTGACAACTGCTTGCGTAGCTCTGTTGTACTCCGTTGCAAGTCACTGAGATGCAGCTGCATTTGGAAGCGGGACATTGGAATCGGCTGAGATGTTCCGGTGGGTGGTGGTGGCATCAGGGCCAAAGGAGCCAAGGGAGTCATGGCTGCCAGGGAGAAGAATAGTTAAGAAGTTAAGCAACTCTGGTTAGAGATTTTGCTGTGAAATGAAATTTGGTTGCCTGGAAAACCTAAAAGACTAGGATTTATAAAATGGTGAGTAACATAAAATAATAACAATTGGTAAGCTAATTAGCTAGTCCAGTGTAGTGTCCTTTTTCCTTTAGTAAAGTGGCACTTCTGCTGGTTGAGTACAGCAAATTGGCAGAAAAACTGGGACAAATATTTATTTATTTATTTTCACACCACTCAAAACAATGATACAGATGCACTGTATATGAGGCTTGTTTTATCACAACACCTCAGTGGGGTCTGGACATGCAACACACATCTACAGCTACACAACTTGCATCCGAGCAATATCCAGGTCATCAGCGCTACTGCTCTCTTTGAGGGGGGACAAGGGAACAGAACATGCCGCTGATAAGACCTTCTTTTTTCGAGGACTCATTCCAGTGGTGAGGGGGTGCAGTACAAACATTCCAGGATTGTTTGGGTTCAACACATTAACTGACACACACATTGTAATAGAGTCTTCAAAACTCAGGGATCTACTTTCCCCTGACTCCATTCCTTATAATGTACAGCAGGTACCAAATATCTTTGTTTTTTATTTTATTTGATCAGTTATGAAAAACGACTAAAAATGACTAAATCTACTGTTCTTCTAATTTGTATAATAAATTAAAATAGGTTTTGAACCAAACTGACTGTGGTGAAATGATATGTCAGTTACTATCATCATCAGCATTTGTGAGTCTGTTTGTTTGTCTGTATGTCACTTTGTCTGTGAACAAAATCCTGATCATCAGGAATATCTAGGTCAAGTTAGAGTGAGTATAACTTCAAATCGAGTGCCAATAGACATGCCATTACTACAAAACCCCAATAGCAAACAATATATGGACTATTAAATGAGACAGTTCCCTTTGACTCTGAGTGACCCTGAAAGGTGAAAATCAAGATCACAAAATTTTGAGCGCTTAACGAGGACCAGTCGACATGTCATTACTATGGAACCCAAATCAGAATCCATATATGGAATTTCACAGGAGGCAGTTACCTTTGACCTTGAGTAACCGTCAAAGGTCAAACCCCAGCTATCTCTTGGAACGAGAGGGTTTTTTTTTTTTGCTAGTTTGGTCTCGTCAGTGTACTATAGAACATATCATAAGACAAGCACATGGGTAAATAAAACTATACTTTACTACATTATCCATGCGATGTGGTGAAGGTATCTTGCCTTCTACAAGAGCCCCTCTAGTTATTAAACGTTGTGGTTTATCTGGAAGCATTATAACCTTATAAACTTTAAAGGATACGTGGAAACAAGAACAGACTTATTCTGGGGAACAATAAACGTCCTGAGTGTTGACGTGCTTGAAGTATGACATTCTCGAATAAATTAAACATTGGTAACATTTGGTACAAGAGAAATATGCTTATGCTAGGCGTACTACGAAAGCAGTTTCAGCAGCTTCCTGTTCTTTAAATATTAAATTTAAAAAATTGCTGTTTTGTCATAACTGATGAAATAAAAGCAGTTGAAAGTGGAGGGTTTGACAGACTTTGGACAAACAGAAGTCGACAACACCTTCAGTGGAGTGTGGCAAAGAAAACAGAGTGACAGTCACACACAGAAATACCTTTTCCTTTTCTAGACCTGCGAGCTGAAACACAAAAAACGTCAAGGGTTAACCCGTGTCCTAACCAGTGTAGGTGATGTTCAGACTGGTTTCTGCCAGGTTTCGAACAGGATTAAAGGCCTTTTGATTATCCAAAAAAAAACATCTTAAAGGCAAGGTTGGCAAAGTGGTCAAGGTCATATGCCAAATTGATGGTATCATGTGATTCTGAAGCGATTTAGCGATTTAGCCAATGCGGGGGGCTTGCAAATTGGAACAGCTGTTTGTCTGGTTTCTCTAAAGCAAAGTGTTGTAAAACTATTAAGTGAAAGTATTGGGTCAGTAAAAAGCCTCAGTTTCACATAGCCGGAGTTACTGCATGGAAGATGACAGTAAATGACTTTTTTGCCTTGGTCATTCTGCATTATAATGTGAATGTGGGTGTCCTTCGAAAAGAGTAGGCAATTGAGTTGGCATCAGCGTGCTTCTGCCCTGCGACGGCCTGGCGAGCTGTCCGGGGACCCTAATTAGGATTAAACGATTCAGAAAATGAATGAATACTGCATTGGAACATAAGAAAACCAAACAAAAATTAAATGTTTCCTGCACTGAAATCTGCATTTCTGAGAGCCATAGAGATACCTTGAGAAACATGAGGGCGTGACTTTTGTTAACAGGAAGTTTGGTCATGTTGAAAATTACCTTGGGTCCAGCGGGACCCGTAAAGCATACCTGGCCTAACAGAGATTTCTGTACGGCTGCGACGTATGCATAGGAGATGCTCACGTTTCTCTGGCAAAATCTGCTGAAATGGCCATGGTAGTTCCAACTATGCTACACTATCACTAATCAAACTGTATACTTAACAGCACTCTACAGACTGGCAGGTAGTGCGCCACCTCACATCTGCCTAGAGATAAATGTCAAAAATCAGAAACACAAACGAGAAACACGACCCCAGACTCCCATTCTATGACTACCAAAACCTTCATGAGAGCCTGGACCTTGGTGAATCAACAACTTGCAGGCTTGAAAACAGGAGGAAATTGGATCATGACCCACCAAAAGAAGCCCTCCAGGGAATCACATATCAGGATGAACTAGGACACATCAAATGCCCCTGACCTATGAGCGATTGAGCTGGGAGACTTTTGCTCTGACCTAGACCTTATGGAGAGCAAATGATGGTGCCCTGCAATGCAATTGTACTGGCACAATATGATGATGATGATGATGATGATGATGATGATGATGATGATAAACCGGTTATGTGAGATCTTAGCTTAAAGTATAACTAGCATAAACCGAAGCTTATTTATGCCACGGTTGCCTTTATTGAGTTTGTAATTGTAGTCCAATACTATTCTTGCTTTCTGTTAGGTCACCATATATAGTATCACCCCATCATGTTCCTTCAAGAGTTGCATTTGATTTGTTACACATCACACATTGGTGATAGCACTTACTCTCAGGTGCTGAGCAGTCACTTGCCGTTTCTGCCTTGTCACTGCAAAGGAAAATATCTGTCACACACCTTGTGCTATTCATATCTCTTCATATCCAGTCTCTACTGCAAGCTCCATACATCTAATATCAATGACTTTTACTAAAAAAATACATTTTAATGCATTTCTTCATCATGCCTTATGGGTTAATGTCACTATATGTTTATGTCTTTGGTTTAGCAGTGTTAAACACAAATGTCTTACGGACTATCCGGGGCTCGGGTCAGAACACTCTGGACCAGGCCAGTCAAACTGGCTATCTGCTTCTCCATGGCCTCCATTCGCTCCCTAAAACACATGTTCCACAACATGTTATAATATATATCAGATGTCCCATAATAATTGAATGGATTAAAGCTATAACCAAGCTTATAATATCTGAAATGATCATTGACATGATTTTACATCACCGTAGCCTAATGGTTAGAGAAGCAGGTCTGGGACCTTAAGGACTCTGGTTCAATTCCTGAACCAGCAGGGAAAATGTGTGGCAGCAGGGAAGTGAGCTGAACCTTCCCTTCCTCCACATTCATGGCTGAAGTGCCCTTGAGCGAGGCATCGACCCCGCAACTGGTCGCCAGGTACTACAGTGCTCACAGCCCACTGCTCTGAGAGTGAGTGTGATGGCAATAGTTCCCCTTGTGGGATTAATACAATATATCAAATCAAATTTACACAAATTGTTTATTTTGAGAAAAAGATGAAAACTCACCTTGTTTCGGTTTCATATCCTGCTAGTGCCACTCCCTCACCCGCTGATCCACCCAGCACACACATTTGATCCAGCAAAGGGCCCCCAACTCGTGCTTTATGACCCTCTACGTACACCGTCCCATCTTTTCGGAAGCCCTGCCTTCCTGGTGATCCTCGACCTGGGTGGCCCCTGTACGGCTCCATCTTCTGCGGTGATCCAGGTGGCAAAGTTCGGAAGGCCATCGGGCCATAAGGTTCAGCATACAGTGGTCCGCCAGGTCTGTAAAGGGCAGGATCGATCTCACAATGCAGAGTAGCTGCTGAGTATGGGCTGAGAGATCGCAGTGAGCCACGTCTCAAAGCGAGAGATTGTTGGGAAGCGACGCCATGTATGAGGGCAAACTGGTCCGCATACGCGGCCTCGTTCTTCAGGAGCACCACACTCTTTGATGGTGATGCTGGCGTCTCCTCATCCGGTCGGACATCACGTCGCTCCAGGATGGCGCTGGAAGAAGGGCAGAAGGCTGAATGGTTGGGGTTTTGGTGCTGGTAAGGGTGGGGCTGAGGGGATGGAGGTGGACCAGCATATGAGGAGGGCCGAACAGATGCATAAGAAAGACGAGAGTGTGGGCGGGACGGGGAGGCCGATGGAGAGGAGGAAGAAGGGTGGGCGTTCAAGCGCCGAGTGGGAGAAGAGTCACGTGATGTGTATGCTAGTTCCCTCTGGTGGATAGGAGCAGAATCAAAGAAAGTGTCAGAGCAGTTTGTGATAAATTGAACAGTCGATTCAGATTCTTGAGTAATATGGTGCATTATCAGTGTTTTGGATACTCACCCGCAGGTCTCCGTTGGTGACATGACCATGGTGCGCGTGGTGGTGAGTGCTGTACGCCGTGTCGCGGCAGTAGATCTTGAGAACACATCGGTCGTGGATCCGGCGAGGGTCATCAAGCTCGTAGAAGACGTTGCGTGCTTCGTCTTTGATGAGGATGGCGGTGGCGGGCGATCGGAGCGCACTCATGTTCAGCTGCTGAGGGAAGACGTGCACAATCAGTGCATGGAGAGTCTCCATGCTACTCAGTTCGTGGCTGAGGTGAACACGTCGTGTCTCATCGCCAAACTGCAAGAACAAAACGCCTGAGGAGGAAAAGGAGACAGCGAGACAGTAATAAGTAAGGGGTAAGATTTAGAGCAGAGAGGGAGGAGAAAAGACAATGAGTAGATTAAAGCTATTTTGTGAGTGCGGGTGTGTTTGTGTAGTGCATCAAGAGTCGACACTAGGGCAAATCTCATGGGAAGGCTTCAGGCTTTCTGCAGGGGAACAAAGATTGCAGCTGAACAACAATCCCAGCAGTCTCTGGGTGTAAATCTCACTTCTCAACACTGTCATCAAACCTTTCCGCCCCTTTCCCAAGACCTACAGCAACGCTGAAACCGGCTCCTGGGCTGACCATGTTTATAGGGCAACGAAGCTGACTATCGTTATCCAATAGCTCGGAATTCAAAAAATGTGTCGCAATGCAATTCTCGATTATAATTAGTCAGTAGAGAAACAGCATATGCTGGAATGTAAGGAATCAGATATATCCATGGAATATTATAGAAGGAGTCTCCAGTGCTAACACTTTGTAAAAGTCAAACGTGAGGTAGATAGCGAAGGCGGGGCTGTACCTGGTGGGCGGAGCTTGTTCTGGCTGGGAGAACGGGCGAGTGGAAGGCTTTGTCTGAGGCGGTTGGAGCGGCTGAAGCCAAGAGCAAGATCAGCGTCACCCATGGTCTCTAGATTCTCCGCTGAGGCGTAGATCGACCGTCCTCCGCCCTGGTCAGTAAGAGAGTGATGACCTCCACCGCTGGCACGTGGAGTCCTCGCCTACAGAGGGGGAGTGAGAACACGATGAAACACCTGTCATACTAAACAGTGAAGTTTATACTTTTTCGTTATGGAAAATATGATTTGTAAAAATATTTAATTTGTAATTCTACAGTGACGTTTGTACACAGCGCTGGAGGAGATTATCAACTCAAGGGGCTTTTGGTTGTTAAAATCATTTGTGCGGTTGGGTTTAAAATAGCTCACTTATAATTCTATTATTGAACAGGACGCATTAACAGAATGACGTTGCAGTCACGGTAGTGCACTCCAACTTTAATTAGCTGCACTGTAGTAACAGATGTGCACAACTCAACAATCATGCCTTATGGGAAGGGTATAGTGTATAGTGGAGCAACAAGGAATAGCTTTGTGTGCGATTTTGTGTGTGTGTGTGTGTGTGTGTGTGTGCGCTTCGTCACTGTTGGCCAGTGGAGCGGAACTAATGAGGCTAAAATGTACAAAGGCTCTTTCTCACATTCTTTATAACACACTCTCTCTCTCTCTCTCTCTCTCTCTCTCTCTCTCTCACACACACACACACATACACACACACATACTCTGTTTAACCATCTGACTCTGATATGTTTTTTTCTTCTGATGTGTTGGAAACATTTAAAATGGCCTGAAAACTTCTTCCTTGTATAAACAAGAAGAAAGCAAAAATTTTTTTTACAAAAATGAATATTCATGGTTATGCAAATCAGGGACTGCCTACTGCCACCCTGACTCCACCCCTTCCCCAATGACACTGGCTACAGTGTGCCCAGGGTTATATGTTGAATGTTTGTGTGTGTGTGTGTGTGTGTGTGTGTGTGTGTGTGTGTGTGTGTGTGTGTGTGTGTGTGTGTGCCCAGTAATGAGCGAGAAGCAAGACAGATGTTTGTAGATCAAAACAAAGCTCTACTCGGAATTGTATCCCGATATTTATGATGGAAGTACAGTGAAACAAATAATAAAGTATACAGTTATTAGCATGTGGAATCCAAAAAAAAACCCAAAAATTAAATAAATAACTAATCGAACATCCTGGCAGTGCACTGATTTGGGATTCACCCAGTGCATTGTGGTGCAAATTAATTTAGCGCACGTTAATAAATTCATACACTGAGTTATTACGGTTAAATGAGGTTAAATGAATAGATGACACTAGAGTTTTCCAAATGCAGAATGCACTACACTTTTTCAGTGCTTTAATGAACCACTGAATGGTGCAAGGAAAGTATGTGGACTCTCAAGACAGAAAGTGCATCTCACAAAACAGAATGTTCTCTAACAAAGACAATCCTGGCACAATATGGGATATAATCGTGGATTATTAAGCTTACAACGTTTGTCTCTAAAAGTATGGACTTCCCAAATACCATAGGCAATGTGTTTTTGTGTATGTCACATAGATAGTATGTAAAAAATGTTAGTTTTCATAAAGTTGTTCACATCTCCTTAGTACATTTAAAGATACAGTGGGTAACATTTTGACTAATCTAATAAAGTCATGCATTTTATCAACAAATTGTTTTTCATTCATATATAATCTTTAAAAAAGAGTCATTGTATTTTCCAGAACCCCAGAATAAGCTGTATATATCTATATATCACAACTTCCCATAAAAAACAAACATTTTTAGTGGGGGAGGAGCTTAGGCTTCACCAAGTAAATACTACAAGGGAACATAAGAAAACCAAACTAAAATGACAAAAAAAAGTTTTTTGGTTTAATTTTGCATTTTTCTTTGAGGCACATGTGCTCCATTACTTTATGTTTTGAAATTCATTCAAAGTTTAAAAAGTAGACCATGGGGGTCCCGATGCTCCCGCCAAAAGGACCATTTCATAATATGCCAATATAGATCAAGCACTGCAAAGTTTGAAAGCCCCAGCTTCAGCCCGCGGCAAGTAAATGGCTGCGTACATTCTTGCGTACATTCTTGCGTACATTCTTGCTAAAAAGGCTTTAGTTAATGCAGATGGATAATTGGCAGTGGAATGCTTGGAAAGTTTGAGCATACCAAAGGTCTTAAGGTGGATTATTCTGGATTTTTGTGGAACCAAGCGCAACCGCACTACCGACACTCATAGAAGAAAATTCACAATGATACGAAGATTGGGGCTGGGGCTGCTTTCTTTCAGTATATGACCCAGTTGTGAGTTGGCTAAGGTTTCACTCACTCACTCATTTTCTGAACCACTTATTCTTATTAAGGCAGGAGCCTATCTCAGCCAACACTGGGCGAAGTTGGGGGGGTACCTTGAACCGCTTACTAGACCACTGCAGGGCTAACACACACACACATAACCATTCACACTCATATTCATTACCAGGGGCAATCTGGAGCAACCAGTTAGCCTAATGTACATGCATTGGACTGTAGGAGGAAACCAGAGTACCCAGAGGTACCACGCAAGGGGAGAACATACAAATTCCACACAAAAACATCCAAACCTTGAACCCAGGACCACCATGTCACCCTGGTTAAGCTTTCAGCTACAATCAATTCAGAATTTGTGTTTTTTGACTGATTACCCACACTATTCTTATAATTCATGAGACATTTTCAGGAACTTTTATAGCCCACCTGGGGGAGCATATTCCCATGATATCCTAAAAAGCCCTCTATATCCAAATCTTCAGTGACACCACTGTTAACATGCAAATCACAAATATGTGTGATTAGGTAGCGAGTCTGATCCTCAGTTATGAAATGTGACATGTTGTCTGATGTATGTGCAGCAACTATAGCAGTGGCAGGAATTCATCAAACAGGAGAGACTCAGGAGACTTTACTCTTCATTACTGGTCTAGACTGCTCACTCATTAGCTACTCTGATGTTACCTTAGCAACAGTCCTCTCAGCACAAACCACCAGCATTTAATTGACAGCGTGTAGCCGGTGGAAACCACTGGAGAGTGAATAAAGACTACGCACCCGAAAACTTGTCTGAAATCTGTGGAAACCTCAACGGGAAGACGAAGCAACAAAGTGAAACTTTGAGACAAATAATCAGCCCGACATTTTGTGAGAATGTCATGCTTATAGCTGTGGGTAGCCACATCAGTTCCAGGGTTCTCAGACCCACCACAACCTTGACCAGGATGAATCAAAGATGGGGTGGCATAGCAGTGTAGCGGTCAACATGTCCGCCTCACAGCAAGAGTGTCCTGGGATCTGCAAGGGCATTTCTGACAGGGTGTATAATCTTTAGAGACTTCAAAAATCCATAGCACCCATAGTACCCATCCCTATGGATCATTCCGGAATCTTCTAATCTTCAGTGCTCAAAACTCAGCTACTTTGTCTCTGCTAAAAAAAAATAATTGAAAGAGAAAACTTAAAATACAATGAAGGAGAGATCTTGAAGGAGAGGGTTGTTGGATAGGCAATAACAGTCCAAATGGAAGATATCACCCTTCGATGGCCTGGCAAGCTGTCCAGGGTGTACTCTGCCCTCGCCCAGAGATGGCTGAGATAGGCGCCAGGCTCCCCGCAACCCTAATTAGGATTAAGAGCGTCAGAAAATGAATGAATGATGAATGAATGGAAGAAATCTTCTAGCTTTTGCAAAAAGCCACAACAACAGAAACTGGGCCCTTCCCAGCCATACAGCAGGTGGGAAGATCCATTCAGGTTGTTCTACTTTTCTTGGAACCTGCACCAAATTTGGTGCAGTTAACAAGCTTCTTCAAAAAGCCACAAGAACAGAAACTGTGCCATTCTCAGCCATACAGCAAATGGGAAAGCCAGTGGTTAAACAACAGAGTACCATGGCTGCTGTCCGATTTTTCCGGGAACTGCTATGAGGGAGCCGAAAGAACTTCCTTCTTCCAGACATTTGGACCAAATTTGGTGCAGTTAACCAGCTTCGCATCAAAGCCACAGCAAGAGAACCTGGGCCCTTCTCAGTCGTACAGCAGATGGGAAGGCCCATGGTTAAACTACGGAGCACCATGGCTGGTGTTCTACTTTTTCTGGAACTACTTTGAAGAAATCTACAGCACTTCCTCCCACCAGATATTGGACTATATTTGGGGCACTAACCCAGCTGGAGTAGGTCAAAAATTTGAATGGCCATCTGTTTCCCTCTGTTTCCCTCTGCACTTCCAGGATGACTACGTAGAAGGGCACCAATATTTCCCTGAAGAACCCTCAGTGATTTCAAAAATAAGAGAGAAATTTCTAGCACTGTCGTTGATAATTTGGATTAATAACCATTACTTTACAAAATAAATGGCAGGATTTCGTGGGAATCTGTAAGCATATGGAAAAATTGGTATAGAAAATATTTGCCAGGTCGACTATATCAAAAAACATACGAACCTACCTCATGAAAAAAGGGGTGGCACGGTGGTGTAGTGGTTAGCACGTCCACCTCACAACAAGAAGGCCAGGGTTTCGATTCCCAGGCTCAGGCATGTCTGTGTGAAGTTTGCATGCTGTCCCCGTATTAGCGAAGGTTTGCTCTGGGTACTCTGGTTTCCTCCCACAGTCCAAAAACATGCACAGTAGGCGAATTGGCTGTTCCAAAATGCCCCTAGGTGTGAGTGTGAATGGTTGTATGGGTGTTGGCCCTGTGATGGCTTAGTGAGCTGTGCAGGATGTACCCTGTCCTTGCCCAGAATCAGCTGAGATGGGCACCAGCATACCCGTGACCCTAATTAGGAATAAGCGGTTTAGAAAATGAATGAATGAATGAATTTATTAATTTGCTGAACCGCTTAATTCCACTAGTGTAGCAAAAAGGCTAAAGCCTATCTCAGTCTATTCTTGATGATGGGGATCACCATGAACAGCTCACCAGTCCATTGCAAGGCCAACACACACACAACCATACACACTCACACCTAGAGTCAATTTGAACATACAGTTAGCTCAATGTGCATGTTTGGAACAGAGTACCTGGAGGAAACCCATGCAAGTATGCCGAGAACAAACAGAAACCCTGTTGCTTAGCGCAGGACTCAAACCCAGGACTTTCATTCTGTGAGGTGGATGTGCTAACCTTACAGCACTGTGACACCTCATGAACAACATTTAAAGGTCATTTTCTTAAGGAACAGGAAGAACAAGGATGAGATTCGAGGCAGGTGCCAAAGTACATGCTCCATTATTGAGTAGACGTCTTGAAGAAACGGTATTGGAGGCTGGTTGTGGGTATGAAAACATTTTTGATTGTAAACGGCAGTTTGAGATTTCAGTATGTTGAAGACAGTAAAGCTTGATCTTACAGAGTCTCAGCATAATAACTCTGAGGGTTTTTACACAGTGGAATCAGCAGTATCAAGAATTCAGAAAGGCCTATAAAACATCTACGTATGCAGGTTTCTTTGACAGCTCTCATGATCTGATATGTATTTGATACAGTGATGTAGAAACTGTGGTGATGAATGTGGTGGAAATATAAACATATTTGATTCGTTGTGTAGTACCGATGGGAAAATTACTGAGTGGTAAAAATGTTCTGCCAGCATAATAATGACTCCCGAAACACATTGCAAGCACAATTACAACCCACTTGAAGCAGAAGACAGATGGGCAAAACAGTTCTAAATCGGCCACCTTAGACCAGAAACAAACATCTCTGAAGCTATGTGAGATCACTTGGGCAGCTTACATTAAAAGAACAAATATGGCTAATTGTTCATGAAGGACTTCTCCAAGCAAACACAATATATGGCCAAAGGTTTGTGGACCAGCATAGTGGTTAGTACATCAGGTTCGAGTCCCTGGCTCGGCTGTTTCTGTGTGGAATTTGCACATTCTCCTTGTGCTTGCATGGGTTTCCTACAGGTGCCCTGTGTGTTGGGTGTGTTGTTGGCTGTGTGTGTTGGCCACTTGGTCACGGTGTACCCTGCCTTCACTGGGTGTCGGCTGAGATAGGCTCCAGCCTTCCCACAAGCCTAATGGGCTTAAGTGGTTCACCTTATGTGGTTCTTCGCTAAGCAGTAGCCACAGTGCTGAAAGAACACAATTGTATAGAATGACATTATATCTTCAAAATTTTTTATTTCCCATTACTAGGATTAAAGAAAATCTGCTGCATCATGACAATGCCCTTGTGCATCAAGCGTGGTCCATCAAGACATGGTTTGCCACCGTTGGAATGGTAGAACTCAAATGGTCCAAGCCTTGTCCTTAATACCCCAGGCCTTCTCACCCAACATCAGTACCTGACCTCATTATTGCTCTTGTGGTTGAATGAAGGGAACCCCGACAACCATGTTCCAACATCTAAAGTGCAAAGTCTTCCCAGAAGAGTGAAGGTTATTTTAACAGCAAATGGGAACATTTTAAATGGGATGCTAAAAAAGGTATATACGGGTCTGATAGTCAGGTGAGAAACCTGTAAACGTGATGCAGAATTCCCAAGCTGAATATTTCATTAACAGTGGATATCTATAGCCATGCTGCAAAAGACCCAAAACCTAATGTTGTGTGTCTTCTCATTACCACTTCTGTTGAACTATTGAACTTGGTCAACATCCTCAAATAAGAAGTTTGGTGACAGAGTAATACCCAGTGGCCCTCATATAAAGATCATACAAAGACACACACACATTGTAGTTGGGAGAAAATTTGATGTCCTCATATGAGGACAGTGGGGTCTCAAGAGGCTATGCAATGCTACTCAGACATCTATAATCATCAGGTTTTATGTATTTAAGACCTGAAGTCATATTCAGACAGCCTAGTTAGCAGAATATATTAGACATAGTATTTAACTCCTTGATGAAAATTAGCTTAATGGTTTTCAATGCGATTGCATGGTTTCCATTCCAGTGGGCAGTTAGAATCTAACCTAAATGTGGTACTCGAAAATGCTGCATACTGTATCAGTGCCTCCTTGTTTTCTTGCAAACAGCAGTATACAGAGGCAGGAATCCGAAAGTGCATTATACCACAGCTTGTTAGCACAAAGTCATCATAAAAGATCGCCCGACTACTGTGGGGCAACTTTAAATCCCATTAGAATACCATCAAATTCATACGGAATCAATCACAACTCAGCAGTTTAACCATGAGAGCAGGAAATGTTGTTTTTTCCCCCCACAGGTTCTTGGGATAGTAAAAGTTCCTTGATTTCTTAAAAGGTATCTTTTCAGGTATTTTTTCCATCTGCTTTTCGGATTTGTTGCTGCAATTTTGGAAGATTAAGATTAAAGTATGATTGAAATAAATGGAATGCACTCAACTTACATAACAAAAGATAAAATAGTGGTACCCCTTTCTGAATGCCCTTCTTTTCATGATAAAATGTTTTTTTTTTTTTTTTTGCGGGATTCTATTAAAAACATTTAGCTAACACCATTAACTTTTTTGGCACCAGGTTTTATAAATTAGCTAGCTAGAAATGTTTATTAAATTAGCTAGCAAGTTTTGATTTAGTGGATTAGTTATGTGATAAATTAGCTAGTTTAATTAACTAGATATTTGAGTTTGTATTTTTGTATGTAAATATCTGTATGTATTTTTACATTAAAGTAGATTTTTGCCATTACATTTTTAATTTTATACTAATTACTAACTACTGTTTTTAAATTTCTGAAAATCGCAAATTCATTATTCTTCATCTTTTATTTCTTTTTTCTGATTTACTAATTGATATAGACCATAAAATTAAATAGCATCCTTTAAAATTTACCATAAAATCTAAATATTTACGTTAACTTAAGTTAAATTTATGTTTGGAGAAGTGCCTAGTTAAATTAAACAGCTTAGCTAGTTAAAGTAGCTATCTAATAAAATTTTTGTAACTTTTTTTATTATGTTTCATCAGTTAAAATATTGACTTTTTACTAATGAGTTAGCTATGACTTAAAATGATCATTTGTATTCACTTTTATTTCCCTCGAGTACATTATCTTCTTTCTCCTACTTGTAACTGAGTAAAAATTCAACAAACTACCTAGTGATTAATTATAAACGCTGTGTCCATTAGTGCATAACTTTATTATATTACAAGTTTAGTGTCTATAGATTTTAGGGCATTAAAAAATGTTGCATAACCTCGACACAGTGCTGTTGATAATGTCCTTCTGTATTTTTATTCATAGTATCTTTGCATTTCTAATGTTTTCGTTAGCGTGCCAGAATTAGCTCTCTTCCTTGAGAACATAATTAAAAGAAATACGACAGACTTTGCTACATGTCTAATAATGTAACCTAGCAACTATTTTGAAAGGAGCCAGTTCAGTATTTGATGTGGAGCTAAAGTGAACACCGCAGTGTCTGTATGGTGTGTGTGTGTCCATCATTAAACCCTCCCTGCATATTTAGCAATTCTATTTCTTCCTCTTCCCTCTAACTATGGAATAATTCCTACGCTAAACTCATCAGGGTAAATGAATTGTCCTGCTGCTTATAACCTATAATGTGATAACAGAACAAACACAGGAGGGATTACGTAGTACTTCACAGAGTGAATAATCTTGGCTGGGTTTATATATGTGAGTATATATACTGTATAAACACACACAGCCTGCATGGTGTGTACAGAGTCTTTTATCCAATTACCATTGTAAACGCAGCAAAAAAAAAACAAAAACCTACAATTAGGAAATAAATCCCGGACACTCGGATACACGATGAATGAATTAAAAGCACAACAATAAATTTTGAAAACTACTACTAATAATAATGATGATGATGATGATGATGATGATAATATTAATAATAATAATAATAATAATAATATAATAAGGTTATAATTGAATTTACTTTATTTAGCAGGTACAGTTTTAGAGTACTGACCTTAAAACTCCAGTAATGTGGTTGCTGGAGAGAGAGAGAGAGAGAGAGAGAGAGAGAGAGAGAGAGAGAGAGAGAGAGAGAGAGAGAGAGAGAGAGAGA